>CM031236.1:278234936-278646018 GCA_018340775.1 Taxus wallichiana var. yunnanensis | reverse complement strand
TAAAGGAATTATGAACCACTTATTCTTAAGTTAAAAGTTGTGGGGTCATTTTAAAGGAACTTTAGTTTTGAGTTTGAGTATAATCTGAACTAGTTTAGTTTAAGGTATTAGGTATTTTATTCTTGTGGGGATCAATAAGTGAATACTTGAGTCTCTTAAAAGAAAAAGAAAATTGAGAATCCTTAGGGACAGAGTGTTGTTTTTGAACTTTACTATTTATGTTGATCTTAACTGAAATTGGAACTCATGCTTTTTATTGATAAGGACTGTAAGGGAGACTTGCAATACATTTTCCTTACAATGTGTTGGTTTGTTCTCTCTTCTGGGAACTAGTATATGAGCTTATCGTTTGGATTAGAAAAGGGAATTTTGTTGTTAAGTGTAGAGAAATGATTAAGGATTGAATCAAATGCTGATAAGATTCCTTTTCTAACCTGTAGGGATTAGTTCATTTGATTGAACCCTTCTGTTATTAGTTCTCTTGTGAAAGGGAGATTTATTATAATTGTTTAATCTTCCTTGTTCATATCATTTGTTGAAGTGATGTAGGAAGAGATTTGATGTTTCAGTTTTGTTGAACAGAAATTATAATCCTATTGGTAGACTATTTAAATTCTATATTCCTTCTTACATTGATATGGGATTCTACTTTGATTAAAATCTTAAATGTTAAATTTAAAGGTAGTTGTCCTTTAAACAAAATAGTTAAATTCATGTTATGAACTTGTTTCTATTTTCAGATGATTTTGAGTTGGGCATAGTTTGGAATGGTTATCCTTCTTCCTTGCTTAGGAGCTAGATGAATCATCCTAATGAGAACTATGTTGTAAACCCTTTCTTTCTCTTATAGTAAAGTTAAATGTTGTATTCTATTATGATATAATTGAGAACAATAAGATGTTTTCATCTATTGTTTGTTTAAAGGTAATTGATATGATCAATTAAACTTTAATTTGTGAGGTAGATGTTGTGGATTAGTTTTTGTTCTTCTCTTATAAGTGAATTTAGATGGGTTAATGTACTTGTTTTTTCGATGGTTACTACTTACCGATATGTATGATATATTAGTTGTTTCATTAAAGCATAGTTGTTTGAATGGAACAATTAGTGGAATGCACTTCATTTTAAGTATTAGTGCTTATCATGCTCGGTTCATGGAACCGAATCATGCTAGCAATTTTTACGAGATGGACTTCATAAGTGATAAAAGAACGAAAAACTTATATGATGCATTAATGAATTAATTTTGATTCTTTGTGAAGAATTTTGATTCGATTCTTGGAATTGTATTGAAAAATAAAAGTAGTATCATATTTAGAATGAAGGAGGTTGTTATGCAAGTATACCTAAAATCCATAAGTCTTGTAAATGTATAAGTTATAAAGATGAATTGAAAGTTGAGAATTTACTTGTATTGGTTGTGTAAATTATCTTGTACTTGTATGAAGGGGATGGATTTCTATCTTGTTGATATTCTTCATATTATTTATATGTTTAATTGGTTATCCTTTGATAAGTTGGATAAAGGGACTTATTTCAATTTCCCTAATTAAAATGTAGCTTGTTAAGTTACATAATATGATGTTCTTTATCTAAAATATTTAACATAGTAATGTAATGTGTGATGAACATAAATTAAGAAATACGGATATTGGGTAGGATATACCGTAACACTTAAAACATGTAGAGAAATACTCTTTCTCTTTCTTATTTGAATAGAAACCAAAAGTTTTGGAAATATGATTACAATTTATTAGACTTCATTTTATATGAAGTCTACTTTAATCTGGATATATTCAAACGTTCAACCTTTCTAAAGGTTATGGTACTTTTAAATGAAACTTATGATAACGTTTGTATTTTGTTGTAGTTAATTGGCAGTTTAACTGAGAAATCAAACATTAAAAGAAACCATAAGTATAATGAAGTTCTTCATGGACTAAATGAAGCAAATTTAGGAAAGAACTTATTGAGTGTTGGATTAGGGTTTGGCAGGGTTGTTGTAATCAAGAAATAATCCAAACTAACAATGTATTAACAATCTCCTTGGGGGTATGTACATCTCGATGAGGTAGTTTTTGTAGGATGTTGGCACATGCCAACTGCAGGGATGTACTTTTGAGAAGGCTTGGGTCTTCTTGAGAATACAACATTGTAGTTGACATGTGGCATCACCCTTCCGCATTGATCATCTAGATCTACACACAATAGGAACTCAGACTTGAACTTAGTTTCTCTCTAGGTCTAGATAGGAGCATATTTAGGATATGAATTAGCTTCCAATGGCTCAGGTATGTTGGCACATATCGTTGAATTATTTCAACCAATTATGCCCATTTACCCTAAGCCATTGTGAGCATATTCCTATAATAGGTTATGTTCCTATCTAGGGCTAGGGTTAGACCTAGAAGAAGTGGACTGACGGTAGTTATTAAAGACCAATCATGATAATAGAGGAGTGAGGTGAAGGACGTATTCCAATATGATGAGTATGATGTCTAGGAATAGTGACATACACGGTATGTTATAAATCTTTGGCCAAAGTATCGCAAGTTGTTGGTTGCGTTGTCTTATGTCACCTAGTTTAAAGTAATGTGATGTCAGATGAATATTGGTAACAAATATTCAGATAGGTTCTTTAAACAGATCACTCAAGACCTAGGATATGGTAAGAAAACCAAGTATACGTAGTATATAACACATATTTAAATACTGAAGTTAAACATGAATAGATCGGTAGGTAACCAAGTCATGGAATGAATAGATCAGTGTATCACCGAGTCATTCACAGTTGCATATGGTTATCTGTTATGAGATTTATTGGCATTGAATGTATGTTCTAAATAATGTTTTATTGAGAACTGTGAACATAACAAGAACGAAATTTCCTTGCTTCTAAAGTCTTAAAATGGGAATGTTACACTACAAGTTGAGCCGTGGTGCTCATATTTAAGGTCACATATAGGAAAGTAACAGATGACCACATAATTCCAAATCACTACAATGCATATGGAAGAGGTTAATGATGGAGGAGTGATATGAGAATATGACTAAGAGTTCCTTTGGAAGACACACTAAAATTATAATGGTACTAAGTATAATTCATTTCGAGGTTCCACTTCCGGTTTACCATCAAGGGAGGCCAATTGATAGGCTCCTGACCCATACTTATGTATGATAATGTATGGTCTAATCTATTTAGGGGAAAACAATGTGGGTTGGATTCTTTATAGAGTAGTGACATTCTTATTTTCTTTGAGAACGAGGTCGCCAAAATTTAAGTCACTCTCTTTGATGTGCTTGTTGTAAGAAATTTTAATGCGCTCTTGATAACCATGATGGTGTTCAAATGCAGCAAGAATGCAATGCTCATCTAATAACTCGGGAATTGATAGACATGCTTTGGCGATAGTATTCATAAGAGATGAAGTCTCATGCAAGGGACCCATGCAAAGATAAAATTTGAACTTTGAGAGGGAGGACGGTTTTAGAATTGTATACATGCAAAAATGGGGTAGCCCCCATGGAAGTATAGATGCTAGTCGATAAGTTAGGTTGCATAGATAAATATCTTCATTGAAGCATGCATTACAAAGTGGCTAGGTTTCACGGTGACTAGAATCAGTCAAGAAGTGACTGGAATCAGTAAGACAATGACTAAAATCGGTCGGTAGTAACCAACATCGGTCGGGGTAATCGACATTGGTTACCAAAGGTTGTGTTGGTGCAAATCAGAAAGCACCTCGGATGTTGATCGGACTTCTAGTTTGACATTTTGGACATCTAGTGTGATTGCACAACATTAAATCTTTTCCCAGTGTGGGACTTGAAAAAATGGAAAAGAATCTCCAGGTTAGAGGTTGGTTCCTTAAATACTCTAATCAGGTATATTACTGCAAGTTGCAAAGGTTTTGAATTCAAGATCCTACTCTAAATTCCAAGGGGACAGAGATAGAAAATACAAAAAAACTAACACTAATGCTAATAAGGTGATGCACTTTGAAGGAGTGGTGAGAATTCTTTACTTCTACAAATTGACACAGATCGTATAAATGCAACAAAACATCATGCACAAACTGATAAAATGTAATGAAAGGTCAAAAATGAAGCAAACAACACAAACAGAGGATTGAAACTCATTCACAGAGCTTACATTGTCATTTCGATATTAAAAATACATGCATTACAACATCGAGAGGAAAAAAACATGTTACTGAGTCTTTGATAAGGTCTGAAATTCCATAAAATCACTTTTTAAGGTGAAAAGAGAGCCTGTAATACATGAAAAATGTTCAACCCTTAAAAAAAAGAGCCAAATTTGGCTTTTACAATGCAAAAATGAGCCCAGGAGAGAGAAACATGGGAAAATGTCAGAGGAGCTCCAACTACCAACCAAAATGCAAGAATACGAGCCATTCCCAGGTCCATTCCCTAACATTTTTCACCATGTTGGGAGAGAATACGAGCCATTCTTCATTAAAAATGGTGGTTGAAACGTCATTTCTGTTGATTACCACATGCCAGAGGCGTTTTTAAAATTTTATCTCTCTAAACTCCATCAAAATAAAAAATTGATCCTGGAATTTGTTAGCAAATTTCACCAACTTTCTATTGATATAAAGAACGTGAAAAACTGAGCTCTGGATCAAAAGTTATGGTTGTTTGAAAATTTAGGGAAAAACAGGGCCAAAACAGGTTGGCAGGCCAAAAATTTGAAATTTTCCCACTTTTTGCATTTGGGAAAATTTCCCAAAAAATCCCCACACTCCACCGCTCTTGGTGCCATGTGGCATGTGCTGATTGGATGTGGGCCTTCTGCGCTTCATTTTCCACTATTTTGGCCATTGGAAAATTTTCCAAAAATTCTCTGCAGGGCCGATGGCCTGAGGACACGTGGCACGATGTGATTGGATGCGGGATTTTTTCTCTATCTATTCTGTCACTTTTGACCCTCTTTTCTGACTTGGACACGTGGCAAAACCTATTAGATGTAGGCTTTCCTACCATTTTATCCCTGCGGGCCTACCTTCTCCATTTTACCGCCATGTGGACACGTGGCAAGATCCCATTGGCTCGCATTTGGGGGGTAGACTTTTCCTTTTGTTATTTCCTTCGATTTTGCTTTGGGAAAATTTCCCAAATTTTCCCCGCGTTCCACCGGTCTGGTGCCACGTGGCGAGCTCCCATTTGATTCGGGCCTTGGGGTCAAACATTTCTCTCTACACTATACTTTGGGAAAATTTCCTAATGTTTCCTCGACATGCCCGAAGCTCTGACCCGCCCTGAACACGTGGCACAATCCTATTCACCAGCGGGCCTTAGGGGGTAGCCTTTTCCTTTTGATTTTTAATTGGGTGAAAAAGAAAGAAAATTTTCATGCCCCGATCTCTGACACCGTGGCAACACGTGGCGAGCTCTGACTAGTCGGCGGGCCTACGGGCCAATAATTTTCCTTTGACCTAACCAAAACACTTCGCCAAATTTTTTAATTCTCCTTCGTAGTCCGTGGGTCCAAGTGCCATGTGGAATGAGGCCATTGGTGCAGACCTTTTTGGAGATTTTTCCATGGAGGCAACACTTAGTCAAATTTTCTATTTTTACTCCACCCTCCGCCACTCCTTTCCTCTAGAGACACGTGGCATAACGTGATTAGGCGCGGGCCTAGCGTTGAAAATTTTGCTTGTATCAACCCTTAGGAAATTTTCCTAATTTCTCCCCACCTAAACACGTGGAAGCATCCAATTCGTCAAACAGGCCTTCGAGGTAAAAAATTCCTTTCAAAAACTTGCCGAATACTTGGTAAAAGTCCCAAGTTTAATCGCAATCTCTACCCTCCCGAGGATACATGGCGTTATCTTATTGGCTATGGGCCTTTCAGGGGAAAATTTCCCACAAAATCTCTGCCGAGCCATATCTTCAAAAATACATGGATCTAGGAGGAAAACTTTACCTTTCTGGAAAGCTGAGAAAAATATCTATCCAATGGTGCCATTTTCAGAAGGTCTTAAGTGCCTAAAAAGGAAAAAAATTATGACTAAGGCACAAGGGAGGGAAGAATGAAGGGAGTTAGCCACAAAATGTGCAAGGGGCACATTTTGGATAGCAATTTTGGCAACTCAGAGGGGTCATCTGCTGCTGGATGAAGTTACTAGTTGCCTGAAACAATCCATTGGGCATGGGGTCATCAAATTCTCTGCTTGGTACCCCAATTGATTAGAACACTGCAAGGAGGAAGATGGAGGGTAGAACACCATCTGATTGGAGCAAGGCCTACAAAACACATTTCTTGAAACAACAAGCCTGTGCCAAAGCACTTAGGGATAACAAAGCTAATCTACAACAAAAAAATGTGCATAAGCACTTGGAGGAATGAAAACCTAAGCTAATATGTACAAGGTGGAGAATTTCCTTTAGTAACAATGCTTCAGATGGATTCCATTGACTAGAATCTATAATTCTTCACCATCCAATGTAGACAATTGGAAAGCATTGCTGTCCTTACACTTTGTGACCATGTATGGGCCACTCCAAATGGCATCAAATTTTGAATGCCTTCCCAATTTTTTCTCTGTCTGCATCCCATTTTAACACTAGATCTCCAACTTAGAATGATCTATCCTTGGCCTTCCTATCAAAGGTCTTCTTGATCAAAGCTTGATCCTTCTCCATTGCTTGGGATGCTTGATCTCTGATTTCTTGGAGCTCCATCAATTCTGCATATCTAACCTCCATGGGCTCAAACTCCAACAACTCCAACTGTTTCATGAGTTCCAATGTTGGTAACTCAAGTGACATGGGAAAAATTTCCTCTCTTCCATAAACAAGCTTGAATGGAGAGTTACCTGTAGATCTCTTGGGAGTTATCCTATGAGCCCATAAGGCTGATTTCAAATTAGTATGCCAAGACCTCTAATTTTCATCAAGATTCCTCCTAATGATCCTTAACAAGTTCTTGTTTGTAGATTCAGCTTGGCCATTACCCTGAGGGTAATAATTTGATGAAGTGCTTAGGTAGATCCCATTCTTGATAGCCCATTTAGTTACCTTGGACCCAATGAATGCCAATGCATTATCTGATATTATTGTAGTAGGTATGCCAAATCTGGTTTCTATTCCCTCATAGAAGTCTAGGATGCTAGATTCATTTGCTTCCTTGAGTGCTACTGCTTCAGTCCATTTGGTGAAGTAATATGTTGCTGTTAGAATCCATTTGTGCCCTTGGCTTGAATTTGGATTAATGACTCCAATGAAGTCCAAACCCCATTGCATGAATGGCTGGTCAACTAAAATTGGATGTAATGGAAGGGCAGCTAGCCTCTCCTTACCCATGAAGAATGCACAATTCTTGCACCTCTTGATCCATGCATAACAATCACTGAAAATCTTGGGCCAATAATAGCCAACCCTCATGATCTTTAGAGCTATCACTCTCGGTGCAAAATGACCACCAGTTGATCCACCATGGAACTCTTCTAACACTCTATGAATCTGATTTGTACCAATGCATCTCAACAGCACTCCATTCACATCCCTTTTGAACAAAACACCATCAACAAGGGCATATGGGACAACCTGCAATCTGAAGTGTCTTCTTTTTGTTCTTGTTCATCTCTAGAGGGCATAGGCCTATGCTTAGGAAGTGCATTATGCCTTGGGTCCAGCAAGGAGGAGTGAGTGCTTCCTTGGTCATGGTTGTCTTGCAACGCCAAAACCACCTCCTTATCATTGCATGCTTCCTTGTGTTTATTCAAGACCAGCTGCTCACACAATCCTTTTCCTCTAACCAGCTTGGTGACTTTTATCTCTATGTCATACTCCATGACATGAGTAATCCATCCTGCTCTCTTTTCATTCAAGTCTTTGTTGAGGAGGAAGTCTTTAACTCCCACATGAGAAACCAGCAATTGAACCTTGTTGTTTGAAACTAGATGCTTGAATTTCTTCAGGCTCCTGATTATTGCAAGAACATGCTTCTCAATGAAAGAATATATCACCTCGTAGTCCTCCAAGATTTGGCTAAAGAAAGCAATTGGCTGCTCATCATTGTCTTTTTTCTGTTGTACCAAAATTGTAGAAATAGTATCATCACCCCCAAATGCATAGAGGATGAAATCCTTGGAGAAATCCGGGTTAATGAGAGTTGGGGCTTGAGAGATGGATTCTTTGGTTGCTTCAAAACTTTCCTTGCCTTATGTTGTCCATTTGAAAGCCATTATTTTCTTTAACATCTTGGTGATAGGCTTGACTAGGGCTACAAAATTTGGGACAAACCTCCGAACAAAATTTATTCTCCCAAGAAACTTTGAAGGGCCTTCTTGTGGCTCGGAAATGGTAGTGCTCTTACGGCTTAAACTCTTTCTGCATCAATTGATAATCCTTCTTTGGAGACAATGTGGCCAAGGAGCTATCCTTTATAGGCTAGAAAAATACAGTTTTTAGGATTTAAGGATACTCCGAACCTTTTGCACCTTTGGAACACTTGTCTCAAATGAAAGAGATGGCTCGCTGCATTTTTCAAAAAAAAGTGATATCATCAAGATATATCAGCACCATGTTGTTAATAAAATCCTTGAATACCATGTCCATTTCCCTTTGGAAAGTAGCTCCAACGTTGGACAGCCCAAATGGCATTTTCATGTATGCATAAGTTCCCCATTTGGTTGTAAAGGCTGTCTGAACTCGATCCTCTTTTTCACCATAATCTGATTGTACCTAAATAGCCATCAAGTAATGAAAACCTCTCGAGCAAGCAACAACTTGTAAAATCTGATCCATGGAAGGAAGTGGATAATGATCCTTGAGAGATACTCTATTCAAATCTCTAAAGTCAACACACAATCTGATTTCTCCGCTCTTCTTTCTAACTGGAACCAAGTTGGCCACCCAACTAGAATGCTTGATAGGGAATATGATACTTGACTCTATCAACTTATTCAATTATTTTCTCATGAGAGACTCCATGTGTGGATTGGTTGGCCTTTGTTTCTACCTGATGGGTTTAGTACTAGATCCAACTCAACGGTGTGTTGAGCTAACTTGGGATTGAAACCTTTCAAATCTTCATAGCTCCAAGCAAACACATCAGGGAATTCTTGACAAAGTTGTATGAACTAATACCTTTCTTGCTCAGTTGTCACTTTACCAACTTGGAGTGATTTTCCTTCTACCACCAAGATGGACACTGAATCTCCTCCCTTGACTTGGATGTTTGCTTTCTCCTTCCTAAACTGATCATTAGGATTGAAAATGGACTCCAAACTAATAAGTCCCTTTGGTAGTTTGTTGGTTCTCAGCTGTACCACTTGGTCACCATACTGCTGCCCAAACTTTTCCTCATTTTTAGCTGAGAAATAAGCCTCTTCTTACAAGAAATGGATGACTTGTTGATCATTTTCAAACACTTGCCAACTTACATTGTTGTCTGGCACTGAAGGCCTTACAATCACATAGATTTTTGGCTATACCTTATCCTTTTGGATGCTTTCAACAATGTCAAAGGCTGATCCAACTGATGTAAGCACGTTAATAGCTTGGTTCTCCTTTCTAGGAATGGATTTGATGCCAAAGCCCTCAAAATATTCAATGAGGTCCCACACCTTGTTTTTGTAGCACTTGAGTAGATCATTCTTGACAAGTATGCTTCCCCTTAACTTGGTTGACAATCAACTCACTGTCACCAAAGACTTGCAAGTTCTTTATTCCTCTCTTGATTGACCAATGCAATCCTTGTATCAAAGCTTCATATTCAACAGTGTTATTAGAGCATGCAAATTGAAATCCAAAAGCTGAATAATACTTAACTCCTTAAGGTGAAACAAACATAGCCCCCCCGCACCTGCACCTTGTCTACTCCTTGATCCATCAAAAACAACTGCCATACCTCATTCTCATCCATGTGGTATGGCTTGGTGATGCTAGGGATAGGCTGATTATATTCATGCATGCAATAGACTCCTAGCTTAGATTATTCTATTTCTTGATAAGGATCAAAAGCATGCACCTTGTTTTCCCATTCATCAAGAGTCATATTTGGGATACTTCCAACCTTGGTGTCAGCTTCATCAGTGCTTGGATAATCCTCTTGATCAAACGATGAACAATTGGTATTGATTTGGCTCAAAGTGCGAGGCTCAATGTGAAAGTTTACAATAGGCTTAAACCTGATTGTGGCCTTGGTTCCATATCTAGTTCTGACCAACATGTGTGACCAATCAGCAGATAAGTACCCTCCAATCTTAGCTGTGAAATCCCTTGACAAACATAGGGAAAAGAGTGGTGGAAGATCTATTACTGAGACATCTTGTAAAACAACAATGTTGGGGCATGCATGCAAAGTAAGAATAATTTTTTTATCACTCCAATGTTGTTATTCTTGTTGTCCCATCCAATTGCACAACCCCTTTGGATATGACTTCATATTGAAGCCGCAACTAATCTGCTATTTGCTTGGGAATTACTAAACTACTTTCCCCGAAATCAATCATGCAATTGTGTACTAATTGGTTTCCAATGATAAACGAAATGTAGAATGGAGGGGGCTTCAAAATTTCACGTTGTTGTCCTCCATGATTCCCCTAAGGCTAGGAAGCATTGGTGAGTACCTTCTCTTGCATTTGGACCTCGATGATTTGAAGTTGACCAGTCCTTCATGGTAGCTTGTAGAAAATCTCTTTGCCTCGGGATGGATAGTGATTCCCACATTGATATGTTTACATTTGTCTTCTTCATCCGATCAATGATGTTAAATGGAGACGAAGCATCTCTCTCTTGTTTGCCTTACTCGCCACCTTTGGAATTCTCTCCCAAGTCATTTGAAACTTGAAGTTGAAGTCAGTCAGCTGCTCATTGGGAGATCTCTTGATGGTTGTCAACTATTCCAAAAGGGACAAGTTATCTCCCTTTTCTCCAAACTGCTCATGGAGGGCTATACATAGCTGGTTTCAATTTTGGATCGAACCTGAGGCAAGATTCCTAAACCATTGCAAAGCTTTCCCTTTGAATGAAGATGTCAGTAGTTTGACAACAAATTACATCTCATTAATCTCATGGATTGCACAAATATTAGCAATATCATTAACATGATCACCAGGAGTGGTCTGATTCTCTCCAGTAAAGTATGGAATGTTCTTTAATGCTGCAACTAGGATTGGATTTTGTGCATTGAGACCAAGTGGGCTGCTGCCAATGAAATTGACATAAGGGTTGTGTTGTGTAATTCGATTGGCCTTAGAACCCTTGTTGATTGAATGAAAGGCCTACAGGTGGAGGAGTTGATAGAATTCTATTTGGTGGAGCTGAAGACCTTTGAATTCTCCTCCCTCTTTGTCTTCTTCTTGGAGATAACTACAGATACTCAAACATCACCTCTTCTTCTCCAACTCTTGACCTTGTGGTGATTCTTCTCATGAGTTTTCAGGTCTGCACTACTAAAACCAGCTGATTCTTCTTCCTTGGAGTCGCCAGATGTGTAATTTAGGGCTCTTTTAGGAAAGAAACTTGCAAAAAATGCACATCAATTTTTACAATGAAGATGAATACCTCTAAGGTCCCACCGGGCATAGAAAAATTGTTGGTGCAAATAAGCAACACCCCTGGATGTTGATCAAACTTCTAGTTTGACATTTTGGACATCCAGTGTGATTGCACAACATTGAATCTTTTCCCCAAGTGTGGGACTTGAAAAATGGAAAATAATCTCTAGGTTAGAGGTTGGTTCCTCAACTCCTTTGATCAGGTGTATTACTTGCAAGTTGCAGAGGTTTTGAATTAAATATCCTACTCTAAATTCCAAGGGGACAGAGATAGAAAATGCAAAAAAATGAAACTAATGCTAATAAGGTGATGCACCAAAGGAGTGGTGAGAATTTTTACTTCTAAAAATTGACACAGATCATAGAAATGCAACAAAACATCATGCAAAAACTGATAAAATGTAATGAAAGGTCAAAAATGAAGCAAACAACACAAACAGAGGATTGAAACTCATTCACAGAGCTTGCATTGTCATTTCCAATATAAAAATACATGCATTACAACATCAGAGAGGCAGAAAACATGTTACAATCTTTGAAGAGGTCTGATATTCCACAAAATCACTTTTCAAGGTAAAAAGGGAGCTTGCAATACATGAAAAATGTTCAACCCTTCAAAAAAAGAGCCAAATCTGGCTTTTATAGTGTAAAAACGAGCCCAGGAGAGAGAAACATGGGAAAACATGAGAGGAGCTCCAAAAACCAACCAAAATGTAATAAAAAAGCATGGGAATCCTTACAGGTCTATTCCTTGACATTTTTCACCATGTTGGGAGAGAATGTGAGCCATTCTTCATTAAAAATGGTGGTTGAAACATCATTTATGTTGATTACCACATGCCAGAGGCGTTTTCAATTTTATCTCATTAATATCCATCTAAATACAAAATTGATCCTAGAATCTTGTAGAGGATTTCACCAGCTTTCCATTGATATAGAGAGCGTGAAAATCCAAGCTCTAGATCGAAAGTTATGGTCGTTTGAAAATTTAGGGCAAAAAAACAGGCCAAAATGGCTTGGCGGGCCAAAAGTTTGAAATTTTCCCACTTTTTCATTTGGGAAAATTTCCCAAAAAAACCCTATGCTCCATCAATCCTAGTGCCATGTGGCGTGTCTTGATTGGACATGGGCATTCTGCGCTTCATTTTCTAGCATTTTGGCCATTGGAAAATTTTCCAAAAATAATCCACTGGGCTGATGGCCTGTGGACATGTGGCACGATGTGATTTGATGTGGGATTTTTTCTCTATCTGTTCCATCACTTTTGACCCTCTTTTCTAGACTTGGACACATGGTAAAACCCTATTGGACATGGCATTTCCCTGCCATTTTATCCTTGCAGGCCTAGCTTTTCCATTTTACCACCACGTGGACACGTGGCAAGATTCCATTGGCTCATGTTTGGGGGGTGGACTTTTCCTTTTGTTATTTCCTTAAATTTTTATTTGGAAAAATTTCCCAAGTTTCCCCTATGTTCCACCGATCACGGTGTCATGTGGTGAGCTCCCATTTGATGTGGGCCTTGGGGTCAAACATTTCTCTCTGCATTATCCTTTGGGAAAAATTCCCAATGTTTCCTCGGTGGCCGAAGCTCCGACCCACCCCGAACAAGTGGCACGATCCTCTTCACCGGTGGGCCTTGGGGGTAGCCTTTGCCTTTTGATTTTTCACTTGGGAGAAAAAGAAAGAAACTTTTCACGCCCGACCTCTCGACACCGTGGTGACACATGGTGAGCTCGACTAGTCGGCGGGCCTACGGGCCAATAATTTTCCTTTGACCTAACCAAAACACTTCGCCAAATTTTTAATTCTACCTCCATGGTCCATGGGTCTGGTGCCACGTGGCATGAGGCCATTGGATGCGGACCTTTCCTGGAGATTTTTCCATGGCACCAACACTTAGTTAATTTTTCTATTTTTACTCCACCCTCTACCACCTTTCCTCTAGAGACACGTGGCATAACGCGATTGGGTGCGGGCCTGGCGTCAAATTTTTTTCTTGTATCAACCCTTAGGAAATTTTCCTAATTTCTCCCCACCTGGACACGTGGCAGCATCCAATTCATTGGCGGGCCTTGGGGCCAAAACTTCCTTTTGAAAACTTGCCGAACACTTGGTAAAAATTCCAAGTTTACCTCCGATCTCTGCCCTCCCGAGGACACGTGGCCTTATCTTATTGGCTGTAGGCCTTTCAGAGGAAAATTTCCCACAAAATCTCTTCCGAGTCATAACTTCAAAAATACATGGAGTTAGGAGGAAAACTTTACCTTTCTCGGAAAGCTAAGAAAAATCTATATCTAATGGTGCCATTTCCGAGGAAGGTCTTGAGTGCACGAAAATCAAAAATTATAACTGAGGTATAAGAGAGGGAAGAATGAAGGATTTAGCCACAAAATGTGAAAGGGGCACATTTTGGATAATAGGTTGTAAGTGCATAGCTAAGGTGCCCTAACTTTGTATATGTTTATATAAGCATGAAAGCTAGGGTTAGAAGGTTAACTAGACAAGGATTAAGTTAGATGCTTGACTCTCCTATATTTAGAGGATGAAGAAGAAGAGAAAGAAAGAATAAGTAACATGAAGAAAAAGCTTCCATGGAGAGAAGCTGGACATAAGGAAATAACACATACAATTATGGCGGGTACATCTCAAATGGTGGGAAGAGGGTAACATATTCTACTGTATTTTATTTGTATAGTTATTATCTCATTGTAATGGCTTACATAGTATGCAAAGTACATAGATTTTCTTCTTGTAGATCCACATGTTGCTGAGATCTTGTATTGTAGATCCATGAGATCATGATGTATTGTTGATCCATGTAGATCTATTCTTGTATTGTTAGATCCACAGGTAGTTCGATATCTTTTATTCATAGATCCATGAGATCATGTTATATTTTTATCCATTTAGATCTAGATATTGTGGAGGAGGTTTTCTTCTTGTTTGCAGTGGAAGATGCATTGAGATGGAGGAGAGAATTACTTCTTGGTGCACATATATGAATGCACATAGGTAGAGCCATGTTAAAGGCCTTGTTTGTAGATTCATAGGAGAGCTTGGTTGCAGTAGTGGGAGATGTAGTAATTCCTAGTTATGTGAGATATGTTGATGGTTTGGAGGCATGGTTGTAGTGAACTTAAGGAGATCTATTTAGATATCTAGAGGAGAGGAGATAATCTTGGAGAGATGGATTATACCCTTATATTGAAGAGTTGGTTGTACTCTTGTTATATTATATATATAAGATCTCTATCTTTGGTGCACATATTTGACATTGGGTGAACCACAAATTACATGATGTGTTATGTGTTTGTACTTTATTTTGATTTGGATTATTCTATTTTATACTTCCACTATTGTAGATCTTGACGAATTGTTTAGATCATATGTGCATGATTTTGTTTATTATTAAGTCATAACACTATTTTGTAGTCCCAAATTCCCAAAAACTGGTATCAGATCCTATTTTTTTTATCTTGTATGATACCAAAAAGTGGTATCAGAGCATTTTTTGATAGAGTGATGGCTTTAATTATTAGAGAAAGGGTTTTCTTCATGGTTTTGTTAGTGGTTTAGTAATGTGGTGTATGAGAGTAGGGGTTGTTTCTCCTGATGTGAAAATTGCAAGAAGAGATTGAATATCGAGTAGGAACTAGAAGAGTAAGTTTTCTAGAAATTATAGTGATCGACGTCGTTAGGTGGTAACCGACATTGCCAAGGTGACCGTGATTAGTTAGAGGGTGACCATGGTCGGTTGCTGGGAAGCCTAGTTTTAAACAGAAAATCACATATTTGAATAATTAAGAATATAAATGGAATGTATCTTTTTTTTTTAGGTGTCCTTGGTTCTTGGAGGCACAAGCATGTTGGTCAGATTGTAGATCTAGGTTACTGAGAGAGGTATTGTTTTATCTTGGTATTACAATGCTTGTATTTTTGGTTACACCTACATGGTTTGGGATTGCAGATCTAAGCATGAGATAGAGGAACAATTAGATTCACGGCCTTTGGTATAGAGGCACTAACATAGAACGAAGACATGGATTCCATCAGAGAAGCATGTTCTTGATTGAAGATGTGGTTGAGTATATCTTGGTGCTATTTTATTGCATGTATTATTGTTGTTAAATTTTGGTACAAGATTTGGGTGCTTCTTGAAATGACTTTCTTACCCCAACTATCGGATTTGGTTAGAGTGGATACCTGCTTGGGTGACCTATGGTAATGTGTGGCATTGTGTTCCATCCAGAAGAACTAACATTGGTCAAGGAACTAACATCAGTCAAAGAGGGTAACTAGTACCGGTTAGAAAACCATGGTTGGTCTGTGAAAATGAGTTCATAGAGTGTTTCTTACAGTAGAAGAGCGGATGGATGGTTCAATGTCCTATTTTGGAGGATCAGGTTTCTCACATAGTGTCTATAGGAAGAAACAACACAAATCACTTCAATGTTTTTATTAGAAAGAGGATAGAGTTGGCTCGGTTAGTCCATTGATACTTCGAATCAGTTATCTCTATATGATTCATATTTTATTTCTTTCATTTGGAAAAACTGATATTATGTTTGGATTGTGTGCACAAGTAAAATTTGCACCATGGATATTTGGTGAGCTTGAATTTTATTTCTAGGATATGTTGGAATCTTGAGGACAAGGATATCTAGTCTAAGGATGGGATCCTCAATGAAAATTCATGTTTAGACACATGATAAAAAAATTGATTTTCTTACTTCACAAGAAGTCCAAACTTTTGTGATGTAGAAGTATTCTTTGATAAGAAGGGAATAAATTTATATTTTATTTCATATATTTTATTTCTCATTGACATATATAGCTTTTGAGCTTGGTGATTAGAAGAATTACATGGGATTTTAGGTTAAGTGGGAGCAAGGCATGGTTGTTACCATTGCGGTTTGGACACATATGCACTTGTAGAGTGAGAGGAGGATGTTATTATTCAGAGTAGCATGAGACACAAGTTGTGTTTTAGAGGACAATTCTGTTTTGTAGGTATTTTGAGTTTAAATCACGAGGACATAACTTTTATTTTTATGTATAGTGCCCGGATCTTCCTTAGGGAAGGCAGTTGATGGTTGATTCAGCTAGTTTTAGATGATAGAGCAATTTTTAGAGTTTGAAGGGTGGAAAAGGAGAAAACATGCTAGTTAATGAGAGTGGTGTCGGTCGGGTTAAGCTGTGGTCATTGATTTGGTAACCATGGTTGGTTAGGTAGTGATAGGGGTCAGTTAGGAAATCATGGTTGGTTCGGTCACAAGTTTGACATCAGTGCTTATTTACAATTTTTAGATGGTGTCGTTGTTTTGATTTCATCTTGGTTGATTGTGTAGAGTATGTTGATGAAATGTTTTATTGTATTTTCACTTGGTATTAATGCCATGGTTTATAATCAATGTTTATTATTGAAATTGATGAGCACAAGATTCATATTCGGATTTGGAGTTAGTGGAAAACTTGGATATTCTCTAGAGCCTGGTGATATGGATGGATGTACATGGTGAGTTTGTACATGTGGATAGATTCTATTTTGTGATTCTATGATGATGCAAATATTTATTTTGCACATGGATTCCTATGAGAACTGTTTAGATTCCTTGAGCGTGAGTAGGAGATGTTTTTAGTTCATTTGTTACTATGTTACTCCTTGATAAATATGTTATCTATGGATGGTTGTCTTGAAAATGCTAGTTATTTATGAAGGGTTAGATTTAGAGAATGCATGATTTGGATTCTTTGAGTTGTGTAGGTGTTGTGGAGTAATTAACCACAAGTTTCATGTAGAACTCATTTGGGTTGTATTGACCCAAGATCTTGTCTTGCTCATGCATATTATATTTTTGATTTGTCTCGGTAAGTTACATTGGTGGTTATATGGAGACATGGATAAATGGTTGGAGAACATGGTTGGTATGGCTATGGTTGTGATTTCATATCAGTAATTTAGTTTGATTTGGATCTCTTTATAGGTGTGTTAATCATGGTTAATTGGTTTCATAAGAGGCTTGGAGTTATGATTCAGTTGGAGCTTTATGTATGGATAGCTTGTGTATCATAGATTAGGAGTAGCTTTGTGCAGGTATATGGTAAGTCACAAGTTTGTTATATTCTTGGTTTTAGAAGATGGTTTAATATTTCGATTTCATTTTGAGATAATTTTTGATGTAAAACGTAGATGCTCTTCATGGTATGTAGAGGATGGTGATGTACATGTATAGGTACAAAGGTTAAATAATTTATCTCCAAGTGGGATATTGCTAGGCTATGGAGATAAATAGATTCACTAGAGCATGCAAGTATAAAGTGACTGGATTTCATAGTGGACCGACATCGATCATGAAGTGATCGGAATTGGTAAGATAGTGACCGTAATGGTGGTGAAGTAAGCGACACTAGTTAGGGTAACTAGCACCGGTTATCTATGCATGAAATTTTATATGTAACTCACAGGAATTAGATGTAAATTTATTATAAAGTTGATCAAAAAGTTGTAAATGCATAGCTAAGGTGCCCTAAGTTTGTAGATGATTATATAAGCATGAAAGCTAGGGTTAGAAGGTTAATTGGACAAGGATTGAGTTAAATCCTTGATTCTCCTAGATTGAGAGGATGAAGAAGAAGAGAAATAAAGAACAAGTCACATGAAGACAAAGATTCCATGGAGAGATGCTGGACATAAGGAAATAATAGGTAGAACTATGGCATGTACATCTCAATGGTGAGAAGAGGGTAACATCTTCTACTATATTTCGTTTGTATAGTTATTGTCTCATTGTAATGGATTACATAGTATGAAAATCACATAGAGTTTCTTTTTGTAGATCCACATGTTGCTTAGATTTTGTATTGTAGATCCATGAGATAATGATGTATTGTTGATCCATGTAGATCTACTCTTATATTTTTATATCCACAAGTTATTGTGAGATCTTGTTATATTGTTGATCCATGTAGATATAGATATTGTAGAGGAGGTTGTCTTCTTGTTTTTAATGGAAGATGTGATGAGATGGAGGAAAAATTTACTTCTTGGTGCACATATATAGTTGCACATTGGTAGACCCATGTGAGATGCCTTGTTTGCAGATTCATAGGAGAGATTGGTTGCATAGTGGGAGATGTAGAAGTTCCTGGTTATGTGAGATATTTCATTGGTTTAGAGGCATGATTGTAGTGCAATGATGGAGATCCATTTATAGATCCGGAGAAGAGGAGATACTCTTGGAGATATGCATTGTATTCTTGTATTGAAGGGTTTTTTTTTACTCTTGTGTTGTCCCATCAAAATTTTCCTTCTTTTTCCCAAGTTTGGACTTAGAATTTTTGAGTTGTCACCCTTTGAAAATGGTCCAATCTAAGTTTTTGAAATCGACACTTTTTAAGGGATCAAGGATTCTTAGAAACACCTTCATCAGATAGAGAATTATTTCCCCTTTCCAGAAAGGTAAGGATTTCCTCCTAACTTCTTGTATTTTTCAAGTTATGGCTTGGTAGAGTTTGGAGGGGAAATTTTCCCTAGGTAGGCCTGTGGCCAATTAGAGAGTGCCACATGTCAAGGCGGAGCGGAGACACCGGGAGGAATTGGCACTTATCCCTTTTGGCTAAAAGGTGCAAAAGTTATAAAGTCGCCCGTAGGACCGTGAAGGGAAGGGACAACATTGGTGGAGGTGAGGAGGAAGGTTTGCCACTTATCCTTTTGGGTTAAAAACTCAAAGTCAAAAACTAACCCACGGGCCCATGAAGGTGAAGGGAGAAGCACATGGCGGAGTGGCGGGGTGTGGAGGTAAATTGGGTTTTTTTCCCAATGTGAATTTCAAAGGAAAAAAGGGAGGTGCATCCCCCCAAGTAACCAAAAGCTGTCATGTGTCTCGGAGTGGCGGACTGGTGGAGATTTTTGCAAATTTTTCCAAAAGGGAAAAATTTGAAATTTGACCTCTGCAACCCTAATTTTGACCTTTTTTTTTTCTTGAAATCTTCAAGAGGCCATATCTTTCGAACCGAGCTCATTTTTTTGCATTTTTGGTATCAATGGAAAGATGTTGAAGTTATCTACATGATGGATAGATAAATTTTAAATTTTGATGGCGTTTGTGGGAGAAATTTGAGAAAACGTCTCTGGCATGCAAAAAACAAAAAAAGTTCCTCTCGACTTCGCTCCAATGTTCTCTTGCCACGTGGATGGCCCAATTTCAAAGCAATTAGGGAAAAGGAGTGAATGGTTCATATGTAAACTAGAAAATTGAAATATAAAATGCATTTTTGCATGCGAACCTCTTCATGAGCTCGTCGGAAGCATTTTCTTTCTTTGTAGAGGAATGCAGGAGAAGGAAAAATGATCAAATTTTATCGTAACCACTTCTTGGTCATTTGGGAAAATGTAACTACCCCTTACATGTTATTTCTTGTCCTCGAGATTCATTGCTCGGGTTGAAAATCAAATTTAAAAACGAGAAGCACATTTTTACGAACAGAGGACAAAAATGATAGTCAATCTATCTTTTATTCTCCTTCTCGAATTATTTCTTCTATTCCCACTAGTTGTACAAGTTTGAACTCTAAGATCAATAAAAAAGGAAGTAATTTTATGTCCCCTCGATGGAAAGATCGATTGGTTCTTTGTAACCAACGCATTTTATTTTGTCTTATGATTAGAAATGGAAAATTTTCTTTCTTTTGTTAATGAATGCGTGTAATGAAACTTCCAGTTGATGTGTGTGGGCATCTAACACTCTACCCACAACATTGAACTCCCCTCCTTCATTCTCACTCCCTCCCCTTTCTCAGATTGATTTCTGCTATAGCAAGGAGTTGTTATTATTGCCATAGGGACAGTGGAGTGTTCATGTGGATCTCTGGTTGAAAAACCACCACAAATCCACTTCGGTTTTACATGCTAAACAATGGGAGCTGCACCATTAAAATGTAGAGGGACTTAGATTCCCATAGTGTTGGCCTAAAATCCACAAATTTGTCCACAAGACAAATTTTCTAGCCAACAGTTTTGGCGCCCACCGTGGGGTAGAGTTTACAGCATCTGCACCCTAAAATGACCACAAGGTTTTAAAGTATTTCTTAAAGTTTTTGAAGTCTAAAGTTCCTTTTGATCCACATGAATACAAGTATGAATATTCTTGTAAATCCTCCTAGTGACCTTCTTCATTCTTTCACATTAAATAAGATATCATTTCAGAAATGAAGGAGGTTATTTGACATAGTAGGAAGAGTGTAAAACATTAATCTATTGCTACAAATATTTTGGACTGAAAAGAAGAACCTGATTTTGAGTTGGAAGAGAAAAAAATAGATTCCAACACCTCAGAGAAGACAATAAGCCTTCAAAGCTAGATAGTAGAAGGTATACTTGCTAGCTGAGGGAAGGAGTGATTGACCCTACTTTTGAGGAGTTGGATAGAGATGAAGCTGATTTTATAGCTCGGTTTGATAGAAAGGAAGAGTTTAGAGCTCAACTTGAAGAAATTGTAAGACTCAAAGTTTTTTGAAAGGAAAGAGAAGCAGCCCTAGCTGTTGAAGAAGCTAGAAATAGAAATAGAATGGTTGATAATGAACGTGAAGCATGTACACCCAATGTAACATGGGGAAGAAATACTGATCCACTTGCTCTCCCATGAATAATTCATGATCTTCCAAGAGGTTCAGAAATAATTTTCCAAAATTCAAAGGAGATGGCTCCCAACTCCTGAAGAACATAGCAGCCTTAATCACTACTTTTGGTGTGTTAGGTTTTGAAGATGAAGATGTTTCGCTTTAGCCTATTTATGGAATCACTTCAGAAAACGCAGCTCTTGAATGGTTTTACATGCTTCCCTGTAAAGATATTATTGGTTGGGAAGATATTAAAAAGCATTTGAAAATAGATTCGGGAGCACTAAAGATGGTCAAGAGCTATTGGTGCAATTAGTCCAAAAAAAAGAAAGAAAGCTCTGAAACCATGAGGGACTTTGTAGCAAGTTTTGTGATTGACAAAAAGTTTCCTTGAAGATTTGTTACCTCCCGAGAACCACGAGAAGATTCTTCATTAGTGCCTTGCCATTAGAAGTTGGTTTCTTCTTAGAAGAGCCCAACCAAACACACTGAGGGAAGATATAAATTTTTCCATTGAAACTAATGATGACTTAATCCTTTCTGGAAAGGTAAAAGTCCTAAATCACAAGCAAAAGGGTTAGAGTTCGGCTTAGTAAGTACATATCCTATATTATAGAAAATGACAAATGATCTAGTTTCCTTGAAGAAATAGTTGTGCCAAATGAAAATGAGAAATTCTCCAAGGAGGCCAAACTTCCCTTATATACAAATATCTACACCACCTCCTCACCAAATTTCCCTTGAAGCACCTCCTACCAATGTTATCTGTGACACCGCAGAGAATCAAGAGAGGATGCTAAAATTGATGAAATTGAAGGAGAAATAGTAGAGGATTACGAAGCCTACCTCGAAATTTAAGAAGTTGATATGAACAATGTCTTGTTCTAGTTAGTGGATGATGGGGGAAGAAGAATAGGAAGCCCCAAGATTCTCATGTGTTGTCTTCACTCAGCGCAATCTAAGAAAGATGCTCTACCCTCCGTGGCTCAAGAGGAAATGAAAACTAAAGAAGATCCCACTCTAGTAGCCACACAAAAGAAGATCATCAATAGAGGTTCACCATTACCACCCTCAATGGATTCAGCTAAAATGAAACTAGGCCAAATGGATGCTAGAGATCAGGGTGTTATATCTAGTAAGTCACCTTTTCCTTCTTCTAACTCACAAGTTATTAAAAACAATCCTCCCTCCAATGAAGTCTATCCTAAGTCAACAAAAGTTCCTCAAAGACCCTTACCATGTAAACCTTCCCTCACTCCAAGAACTTCCCCCTCATCCAACATTGTCCCATTTTATTTTATGGAACATGCAAGTAATAACAAAGTGTAGCTCTTAGAGATTGAATACTTGTAAACACACCTTTGCTCGAGTTTGATAGACTAATCAATGTTGTTTCGGATTAATAGTTCTATACCTTCAAGTTCAAATTATAAAGGTCTACTCCGACACCATGTACACCACATGCCCAAAACATCCTGGCCCTAAGTGCTTCCAAAATAGATAAGGTGGAACCCTTCTACTTGTCTCTTCTCATGAATGGTTTTGAGCTCAACAATTACATCATTGACTCTAGATCTTCAGATAATGTAATGACACTCAAATTTTCCAATGCTTTGGGCTTGACACTAACCAGAGTTAATAGATCTTATTACTCAATGGGATTTAAGAAAGTATCACTAGTAGGAAGGACAAAAGATGCACAAGTGGCTTTGGCTAAATACCTTGATAAGAAAGTACTTCTAACCATCTTAGTGGTAGACATTCCAACATCTTTTGGCATGCTCTTGAGTAGAAGTTTTTGTAGAGACCTTGGTGGAGAGATAAATATGGATTGGACCTCTGCAACTATTCTAGTAAAGGGTGAGATGAAGAGGTTTCTTTTGGTAATAAAAATGAAGTTTACAGTAAGAAGTTCCAGTGACCCAAGAGCTAATATCCTCTTTCAAGATTGTGGATTAGGAAACTATTTCCTTACTTCACAATGAGAAGAAGACTTTCCACTTTCCTCGGAATCAGAGAAAGATCAGGTTTAGACTATGGAGTTTTATGGAATCCATTCCAAAGTAGGCTCAGGGGCTGGTGTTGTGTTGTACTCTCCTTCCAATGTGATGCATCCTTTTGTATACAAACTTTAATTTGACAACACCAACAATATAGCAGAATATGAAGCTCTTATCTTGGGAATAAGTGTAGGAAGACATGGGAATCAAAAAGATGAGATGCCTTGGTGATGTAGAAGTGATAGTGAAGTAAATCTGCCAGCAATACTAGGTGAAGAACCCAAGGCTCAGGCATTACAGGAATAGAGTGTGGGATTGCATTGAATTCTTTGATGCATTCTCTATTGAAGCCATCCCAAGACAAAAAAATGAAAAAGTTGATTCTCTTACAGTATCGACATATCATATTAAGTCCTCATCCTTCTTTTGGCAAGGAAAAATAACCATTGAGATGGTTTTGAGACCAAGTGTTCACGATAACACATATCACTAGCAAGTTTTCAATGATGACAATCAGATTTTAGCCTTCTTGGAGCAAAGAGAAAATTCAATAATATATTCTTTGAGGGAAGTGTTAATCCACATAGAGAAGTTTTGGTTGAAGGTGCATTAGATGAAATAAAAAGAGTGGATGATGATGGCATGATCAGATTGAAAGGTAACAAGATCGTAAAAGGTCTAGTCTCTCTGGAGGACTGTTTAACAAGCATGATAGATTTATTTGTGAAAAAACAAAATCTATCTTCACGTTGTCCATCTGATTTTGACAAGGAAAACATTGGTACTTCTGAAGATCAAGGGTGGGAAAACATTGATAAATGCTTCTCACGAAGAGAAAAGGAAGTTCATTTCTTTGCTTTAAAAGTACTCTAATGTCTTTGGACTACTCTTACGACAAGGTCAAATATTTTCAAACGAAGGAAATGCATTAGTCTATTCCTATGAAGTAGCATGCTACGCCCTTCGAGGTAGAAGCAAAGACCCTATAATACAAATATTTCTGATGTTATCAAGGAAGAAGTGAACAAGATGTTGAATTCCAAAATCATTTTCCCCATTCACCACGCAACATGGGTGACCAACATTGTACCATTCAGAAAGAAAAATGGGGAGATCAAAATATGTTTATATTTAAAAAATTTGAATTAGGTATCTCTCAAGGAAAATTACCCTCTTTATATCATGGATCATATCCTACAAGTAGTTCTGGATTTGATATTCTCTCCTACTTGATGGCTTCTCGGGTATAATCAAATTAAAGTGGCCAAAGAAGATTGTAGCAAGGTGGATTTTACAACTTCTTGGGGAATTTTTGCTTACCGCAGGATGCATTTTGGCCTGATCAATGCGGGAGCCCCCTTCCAAAGAGATATGGACCTAGATTTCAAAGATCTCAAGCATTGCATTTTCATATAGCTTGATGTAATAACCATGTTTTCAAAGAAGAGAAGTGAGCATATCTTCCACTTGGAGTAGATTCTTGCAAGTTCTCTAAATCCCAAGAAGTGTATCTTTGGAGTCAAAAGGAAAGTTTTGGGACACATCGTGAATAAGCATGGAGCACATATTGACCCCGAGAGGGTAAGTGCCATTCAAGCACTATGTCTTCCCACTAGCAAGAAAGGAGTGCACTCATTATTTGGGAAGGTAAATTTTCTTCCGCTTTGTCCCTGAATTTTTAAACCAACAAAGCATATCACCTCTATGATGAAGCCTCAAACAAGTTTCAAATGGAGTAGTGAATGAAAATCAGCATTTGAAGAAATCAAGAAGGCCATTGTTCAAGCTCCAATTCTAGTATCTCCATATTTCAGCAAGGAATTTATCATGTACTATTATGCCTTGGGGCACAATATTTCTACTGTCCTAGTTCAGAAGAATGATGAAGAATTAGAAGCAACTATTTCTTTCATGATTTGCATTTTGAAGAAGCATGAACTAAATTATAGTCAATTGGAGAAGCATACATACACAGTGGTCAAGGCCGTGAATAATTTCAGATTTTACATACTCAACTCTCACACCATGGTGGTGGTCCCCGGAAGTGCAATCAAGTCCATTTTGACACAACAAGATCCCGAAGCCAAAAGAGGAAATTGAATTGCAAGGATCCAAGAGTATGACCTGGAGATTAAGCCCTCTAATCTAGTTAGAGGAAATGGTTTGTGCAAGTTAATTGCTGAAGATGAATCTCTCAAAGTTTAGCATGGAGAAAGAGATGACACTTTCCCAACCTTCTTAAAAGATTTCCCACAAGTTCTCTTTGTGAACACTATAGAGGAATGCTATGTGGACATCACTTTATTTCTTACCTATGGGGATTAC
This sequence comes from Taxus wallichiana var. yunnanensis, assembly GCA_018340775.1. Classification (NCBI taxonomy): domain Eukaryota; kingdom Viridiplantae; phylum Streptophyta; class Pinopsida; order Cupressales; family Taxaceae; genus Taxus; species Taxus wallichiana. The sequence goes on along the minus strand of CM031236.1, from coordinate 278,620,541 downwards.
CCTCCTCATTTAGATTACAAGTAGTGAATAACTCTTAGGTTGAGAGCAGCCAAATATGTGATTTGGAATCATGCACTATACAAGAAAGGGATAGGTGGTTGTTTTCTCAAGTGTGTTGACAAGGAACAACAAGAAAGACTCCTCAAAGCCTATCATGATCAAGATTGTGGTGGACACTTTTCAGCCATGGTGACTTCCTACAAAATTATTAGAGGTAGGTACTATTGGCCTTCTCTTTTTGCTGATACCCAGAGTTGAGTTTCTAAATGCAAAGCATGCCAAAATTTTGTTGGAAAGCCTCAGCTGGCTGCCTTACCTCTCTGACCTGTGATTATTGAAGAACCATTCCAATAATGGGGGTTGGAATTCATTGGCATGTTGAATCCCTATTCAAGTGTTGGTCATACTTATGTATTCACTGCCACAGACTACTTCACCAAATGGGTAGAAGACATTCCAACAAAACAAGCTAGCTCTGAAGTTGTCTGCAATTTCATAAAAGAGAATATCATTGTTTGTTTTGGAGTTCCTTAGAAGATTGTAGTAGACAATGCTACTTATTTCTCTTCGAAGGAATTGAAAGAATTGTGTTATGGTTTTGGCATCTCTCTAGCACATTCTTTGACTCCTATCCTCGTGGGAATGGTCAATGTGAGCCAAGCAACTAAAATATTGTGACCATTATCTATAAGCTTGTTGATGAGAATGAAAAGAATTGGCATAAAAAATTATATGATGCATTGTGGGCTGATAGGATCACTCCTAAGAAGGTAATAAGCATGTCACCTTTTCGGTTGATATATAGAGTTGAAGCGAGAGATTCCTATTGCAATTGAAATGCTAGCTCTCAAGTTTCTTCAAATAGTGGAAGATAGCCAATATAAAGATTCAATTAACAAGAGGATCCTTTTCATTAAGAAGATAGAAGAGAGCAGATCCCAGGTAGTGGATAGAATCAAATAACATCAGCTAAAAGTGAATAATCTCTTTAATAGAAGAGCCAAAGCAAGGGAGTTCAAAGCGAGGGATTTGGTCCTACTTTGGGACAAGAGGAGAGAGTAAAATGGAAGTCATGGTAAGTTGGATTGTTTGTGGTTGGGTCCATTTCAAATTCAGGAAGCTTGTGGTGAGAATTCCTTTCTCTTATCACACTTGGATGGAACTCCACTAAGATTTCCCAGAAGTGGGCAATATTTGATGTTGTACCATCAGTGAAAGTGATTTGTCCCTCACCTTGTACCGTAGTTTTTGTTGTTTCCCTTTTTCTATTGTGTGTTTTTTAGTTTGTTTTTTGTCTTAGTGTGGTTTTGGCTAGTGTTCTTCCTTCCTTCCTTCTTCCTTTCCTCATAATTGTACATGAATCCACAAGGCCCAATGGATAAGGCACTTTGGTCAATGTTATATGTTTTAAAACTTGAGATTCTAGATCCTCATGCCATGTTTTCTCCCTGTTCATTCCATGCCATGTCCCCAAGTTAGAGCCACTGTTTTCCCCTCAAAATTTTCCTTCTTTTTCACAAGTCTGGACTTAAAACGTTTTGAGTTGTCACCCTTTGAAAATGGTCCAGTCTGAGTTTTTTGAAATTTGGTAGTTCCAAAGGGATTAAGTATTATTAGAAACACCTTCATCAGATAGATAATTATTTCCCCTTTCTAGAAAGGTAAGGAAGTCCTCCTAACTCCTTGTATTTTTAAAGTTATGGCTCGGTGGAGTTTGGAGGGTAAATTTTACCTAGGGAGGTCGGTGGCCAATGAGTGAGTACCACGTGTCAAGGCGGAGTGGAGGCGCGGGGAGGAATTTGGCACTTAGCACTTTTGGCTAAAAGGTGCAAAAGTTACAAAGTGGCCCACAGGCCCATGGAGGGGAAGGGAGAACATTGGAAAAGGTGTGGAGGAAGGTTTACCACTTAGCCTTTTTGGGTTAAAAAACTCAAAGTCAAAAACTAACTTGCGAGCCTACGGAGGAGAAGGGAGAAGCATATGGCGAAGCGGCGGGGCGTGAAGGTAAATTGGGATATTTTCCCAATGTGAATTTAAAAGGAAAAAATGGAGGCACATCCCCCAAGAAACCAAAATGTACCACATGTCTCGGAGTTGTGGACTTACAGAGATTTTTGCGAATATTTCCAAAAGGAAAAATCTGAAATTTGACCCCACCAGCCCTAATTTTGACTAGTTTTACCCTAAATCTTCAAGAGGCCATATCTTTTGAATCAGAGCTTGGTTGTTTGCATTTTTGTATCAATGGAAATATGTTGAAATTCTCTACACGATGAACACTTTAATTTTAAATTTTTATTGCATTTTGTGGGAGAAAATCGAGAAAATGTCTCTGGCATGGAAAAAACAAAAAAAATTCCTCCCGACTTCACTCCAATGTTCTCCTGCCACTTGGGTGGCCCATTTTCAAAGCAATTAGGGAAAAGGAGAAAATGGGTCATATGTAAATTAGAAAATTGAAATATAAAACACATTTTTTTACGTAGAAGCTCTTTATGAGCTCCTCGAAGCATTTTTTTTTTTGCGAGAAGAATGCGGGAGAAGGAAAAATGATCAAATTTTTTTTTAACCACTTCTTGGCCATTTGGGGAAGTTGTAACCACCCCTTACATGCTATTTCTTGTCCTCTAAGAGTCATTGTTTGGGCTGGCAATTGAATTTGGAAAACGGGAAGCACGTTTTTACGAACAGAGGACAAAAATGATAGTCATTCTTCTTCTATTATCCTTCTCGAATTATTACTTCTATTCCCACTAGTTTTACAAGCTTAAACTTTGAGATAAATAAAAAAGGAAGGAATTTTATGTCCCGTGGATGGAAAGATCGATTGGTGATTTGTAACCAATGTGTTTTATTTTTTCTTATGCTCGAAATGGAAAATATTTATTTGTTTTGTTAATGAATGCATGTAATGAAACTTCTAGTTGATGTTTGTGGGCATCGACACTCTACCCACAACATTTAACTCCTCCTCCTTCATTCTCACTCCCTCCCCTTTATTAGATTGATTTATGCTATAAAAAGGAGTTGTTATTATTGCCATAGGGATAGTGGAGTGTTCTTGATCTCTCGGTTGAAAACCACCACAAATGCACTGGTTGAAAAAGCTGCACCATTCAAATGCAGGCACCATTCAAATGTTTAGATTCCCATAGCATTGGCCGAAATCCACAAGAAAATTTTTCTAGCCAATGTCTTGTTAAATTATATATATGAGATATGTATCTTTAGTGGACTTATCTCACATTGAGTGAACCATGGTACATGTTGTGTTATGTGTGTGTACTTTGTTTTAATTTGGATTAGTTTACTTTATACTTCCACTTTGTTGTAGATCTTGGGAATTTTTTAGGTCATTTTTCCATGATTTTTTTTGTTATTAAATAATAACACTATTCCATAGTCCCAAATTCCAAACATGATAATCCCAAAGAGAAAAGGGAAGATGAATATGTAAGCCAAATCCTAACTAGTCAATAGTTTTCACAATAATTTTTGAAGAGTTTTCATAGTACCTTAGGCTTGGACGTTAGCTTGAAGATAGTATAGAGAAGAAAAACTGAGTTAGATGTTAAATGAGTCATAGAGCTTCTTAAGATATTTTTTAAAGGACTTTTTATTTTCCATGATGAGTTTGTGAGGAACATCGAAGTGGAAAATGATATGCTGGTAGATAAAGTTAATGATTGGACTAGATTTGGTTGAAGTGAGGGGAATTTCTTCCACCCACTTAGTGAAATATTTAGTTGCAATGATGATGGAATGATGTTGTTATGAGGATTGAGGATTAATAATACTGATACCCCCTTTTCTATGATGGGGATTTTTGGAGAAAAAGAATTGTAAAAAGGTTTTGGTTAGGAAACAAATTAAGTTTGATATAAGTTAGATAAGGACCATGAGGCTTGAGTAAATACACGTTTTCTTGAGAAAACAAGAGTAATAGTTACTATAGTGATTTTAGGATGAGATTATATGGCCATGAGGGTGGGCCTTAGATAAATCCATGGTTATTCCTAGGAAGTAAAAATATGACCACGTAGGTGGTCATAGGAGAAAATATGATGGACAAACAAAATGATATGATTGGATGAGATGAGATAGATAGAATAAGATAATATCGGGTATCAAGAGGGTCCAATTATCAAGTAGACAGATCTTAGACTGAAATCCCCCGACATCAAGGAATCTATGGGGATAAGATGATGAGGAAGAAGGTGTAGATGAATCAAAATCCAAGGAAGGTACACCCCATAGTAAGAGAGACATGGATGAATGGGTGGATGTGGGAAGAAATGGAATGGGATGTATGGAAGAGATGTAAAATATGGATGGGCTATAAGATCTAGGATCATAGGGATGGTGTATCAAGGAGAATTGTATCGATGAATGAGGGGGACCCTCACTAAGAGGATTGGTATGTGAAGAAGTGGTGGATGAAGGAGAAGGCCTAGTGGCTCCTATAGATGGAGAGGTGGGAATGGGAGATGAATCGTTTGTGGATGATATGGTAGATTAACAAAGCGATTCGTTGACAAGTTCCTCTCTCTTGATAAGGTCATGGATGATGCTATGTAAGGCCTTATATTGTTCAAAGTGTCATGACATGAATTATGATGGTAAGTGCAAAGGTGGTAGGGGTTAAACCATGATGGCTTCAGATGGTCTTGATCGAAGCCCTTGATAGGTGGAAGAGTTATGGCATAAATTTAGATTAGATATAATAGGACTTCGACATAGGACTTGATATATGTGGTAAAATATGGTTTGAAGATTTTTTGGATGGGGTTGGATTGATTCGAGGTTTTGATGTTTTTTTTATGGTTTTATGGTTCTGTATTGGAAGAAGAAGGGTTGGAAGATTTTGGTTGAAATTTTATTGGTGGATGGGAATTTTCTTGATAAAGGAGCTGGTCTAGGAGGAAGTCGATTTTTGGATTTGGATTAGTTGATTGGTCATGATAAAGGAGATGGTCCTAGGATATATCGATGTGACCCCATGATGGATTATGTAGATTTTATTTTCATCAAAGGAAATTCTATCTTCTTGTGAGGGTTTACAATGGACCACTATGGAATGGTTTCATAGTTTTAAGGTTTCTCTAGTGGAGGAATATCCTCAGCGGGAATGAAAATGATTTAAACTTGTGAATGTGAAGATGAAGTTATGAGTGATGGGGAAGAAAACTTTAAATGACTTGATATGAGTATGGGGAAGAAATTTCTGGTTGTGTAGATGAGACAAGAGGGTCACCTATGGTTTCTGTAAGTTTTAGTGCTCTCAATATTATTCAAAGGATGTGGGAGGAGAATATGATGATGTAGGAGATGTGGTTATGATATTCAATGTGGTAGGTGTAGGTAGAACTATAGAAAGAGGAACTAGGATTGATTCTACGGATGATATGATAGGTAATGGTTAAATATATGTGGAATGGGGAGTAGTATCGATGAAGTGGACAAGGTATATACTTTGGTTTAGGGTCAAGTAAAGTTTGGTGTGGATAGAAGAAGAGGTATTTAGATCACACAGTTGATGAAATATATGTGAGAAGGAGGTGATGTAGGTTTTGGATTGTTTGGTGTGGAAATGCCCTCGGTTCTTGTTTTACGTGTTTAAGGAGGCATTGATGATGTGTTTGTAGATTGAGGATGTGTGTTGGCGTGATAGTATATTTGGGAATGGTAGATGAGGAAGAGTGTGATAAATTTAATGATATCAAAATGGGTAAAGAGATGTGTGATAATGATGTCAAGACATACACAGGTGGATTTGTTGGCATAGTAGATATAAGTGTAGTGATGGGTGTGTTTAGGATAAATGTGGCTAATGGGGTAGTCATAGTGATTCAGGGTAGCATAGGTGTGGATTAAAAGTTTGTGCAAAGAGAATCCAATGCAGATGTGGTAAGAGTACGATTGGATGTAGATATAAGAGAAGCAATGGAAGTCAAGGTGGTGGATACCGTTGATGTGAGAATAACTCTTGAATGAGCCATGGGCACAATATAAAGGATGGGAGTTGGTGATGATGAGATAAGTGGGACAAATAAAGAGGAACATGTGTGATGTATGGTGATGATAAGAAACGGGTTATATTTATTAGGTGAGGTTGACAAGAATGGGTATTTTAGTGGTGGGTTATGAAATGGTTATCTTAAGATATCGGGAGTGGTGAAGACCATACTAGTTAAGGTGATGTAAGATATTAGGGAGGATAAGTATCATAAGATGGTTGGGATTGGACGGGAAGAGTTTTCGTAGTTCCTTTGGCTTGGTACAGTTAGGTTGATGATAGTATGGAGAAGAGAAGTTGATTTGGATGTTAAATGAGTCAAAAATCTTCTTAAGATATTTTTAAAGGAATTTTTGTTGTCTCTAATGATTTTTTGAGGATTTGCCAAAGCTGAAAATGATATCTTTGGTACATAACGTTAATTATTTGACCAAATTTGAATGAAGTGAGGGGAACTGCTTCCACCCACTTAGTGAAATATTCAGTTGCAATGATGATGGAGTGATGTTGTTGTGAGGATCAATGACTAATAAGAATGAGACACCATTTTCTATGACCAGGATTATTAGGAAAGAATAATTGTAAAAAGGTTTTAGTCGGGACAAAATTTGAGTTTGAGATAAGTTATATAAGGACCGTGAGGCTTGAGTAAATACATGTTTTCTTGGGAAAAAAGAGTAATAGTTACTAAAGTAATTTTAGGATGAGATTATATGGGTACGAAGGTGGGCCTTAGATAAATCCATGGTTCTCGTAAGGGAAGAAAAATATCACCACAAAGGTGGTCATAGGAGGAGGAGATGATGGACGAAAAAAGAATGATTGGTTGAGATGAGCTAGATAGAATAATATAACATCAAGTATCAAAAGGGTCTAATATGCAAGCATAAATATCATAAAATGAAATCCCTCTAACATCAAAGAAGCTATGGGGATTAGATGATGAGGAAGATGGTGTAGATGAATCAAAAGCCAAGGGAAGGTATTTCCCCTAGTGAGAGAGACATGGATGAACTAGTGGATGTCGGAAGAAATGGGATAGGATATGTGAAAGATATGTCAAATATAGATGGGGTATAAGATCAAAGATCATAGGGAAATTATATCAAGGTGAACTATATCAATGAATAAGGGGGGACCCTCCGTAAGAGGATTGTCATGAAAATAAGTGGTTGATGAAGGAGAAGTCCTAGTGGATCCTATAGATGGAGAGACGGAAATGGGAGATGAATCGGTTGTGGATGAGATGGTAGATGGAGAAGGATATTCCTCGAGAATGTATTCTCTCTCGATAAGGTCATGGATGATGGTTTGTAACGCCTTACAATATTTGGCGTCATGACTTTGGGTATGATGTTAAGTGAAAATTTTGTGGGGGTCAAACCATGAGGTCTTGAGACAGTCTGGATGAAGGCCCTTTTAGGTGGAAATGTGATGGAATAAAGTTTGAGTAGATGTTGCAAGACTTGTGCATAGGACTCGATATATGTGGTAAGAAATGGTTTTGAAGATTTTTTGGATGGGGGTGCATTGTTTGAGGTCTTGATGTTTTTTTCAGCTCCTATGGTGGTTGGTGTCCTCGAACAAAAAGGGTTAGATGATTTTGTTTGAAATTTGGTCGAGTGGATGGGAGTTTTCTTGATGAAGAAGTTGGTCCTTGGAGGGAGTCGGATTGTTTAGATTTGGATTAGTTGATTGGTCATGATAAATAAGATGGTCCTAGGATAGATTGATGTGGTTCTAAGATGGATGATGTAGGTTGGATGTTTGTCAGAGGAGATTCTATCTTCTCATGAGGGTTTACAAGGACTTCTATGGAAGGGTACCATTTGTTTTAGGTGTCGCTAGTAGAGGAGTACACTTGGACGGAATGAAAATGATTTCAAATGGTGGATGTGAGTGAATGGTGGATGTTTTGAGTGAAGGGGGAAGCAATCCTTACATGACTTGATTTTAGGATGGGAGAGAAATTTATTACTATGTAGATGAGACATGAGGGTGACCTATGGTTTCGTAATTTGTAATACTCTCCAATAGTCTTTGAAGGATGTGGGAGGAGAATATGTTTATGTAGGAGATGTTATTATGATGGTCGATTTGGTAGGTGTAGGTAGAAGTGTAGAAAGATGAACTGGGATTGATTCTAGGAATTTTATGACGAGGTAATGGTATAATAGATTGGATGGGGGAGTGGTATCTAATGAATTAGAAAAAGTAGATACTAGTGTAGGTTCATTGATAGTTTCGGGTGTGGATAGAAGAAAAGGTGTTTGGATCATGCAATTGATTGATAAAAGCTATGTGAGAAGGAGGTGAGGCGGGTTTTGGATTTTTGGAGTAGAAATGCCTTCAGTTCTTTTCTTAGGGGTTTTAGAAGGCATTGAGGATGTGTTTGTGGATTGAGGAGGTGTGATTGGTGTGATAGTAGATGTAGATGTGGGAATGGTAGATGAAGAATGGGTTAAATTTGATGATGTGGGCATGGGTAAAGAGATGTGTGATAATGATGTCAAGACATACACAGGTGGATTTGTTGGTGTAGTAGATATAAGTGTAGTGATGGGTGTGTTTGGGATAAATGTGGCTAATGGGGTATTCATAGTAATTTGGGGTAGGATAGGTGTGGATGAAGAAGTGGGTACAGTAGAAGCCAATGCGGATGTGGTAAGAGTAGGATTGGATGTAGATATTAAATTAGAAGTGGAAGTCAACGTGGTGAATATGGTTGAAAGAGGATATATATAAAAGGATTCGTGGGAAAAATATCAAGGATGGGAGTAGGTGATGATGAGATAAGTGGGATAGATAAAGAAGAAGGTGTCTAATGTATGGTGTTGATTGAAAATGGGTTATATTTGTTTAGTGGGGTTGATGAAGATGGGTTTTTTGGTGGTGGATTAGGAAAGGGTTGTTTGAAGATGTTGGGGAGTGGTGAAGACCGTATTGGTTGAGGGGATGTAAGATATCGGGGAGGAGAAACATGATAAGATGGTTGGGACTGGATGAGAAGATCTAGTACATGAGGGATGGGAATTTCAATAGGATAGATACACATGATGATGTCAACGGGGGTGGTCCAAGGTGGTGGGATAGATTCTACTAGTTGGCATGATCTATGGAGAAAGAAGTCACAGATGGGGCTAGAAGGAGGAAAGCATGAGATATCAATCGTGGTTCATGTGGAATCATTCAAGGTAAAATTATGTTCCATTTTAAATCAAGCAAGTTAAGCAAATGGTTCTTTTTTATTGTTTTATTTTTAATTTGAAAAATAGAAAAGGGGATCGATAATGGGGTACGTAATAAAATGTGGTCTATGTCTTGTTTAAGGTTTGTTTTGGCTTGGGAGATTCTTAGATGTTTTCTTTTCAAAATATGAAATCCCAATCACTCTACCAGGTAGGATGTTATTTTGATGTGTTGATTGATTTTTGAGTTTTAGGTCGTGTGTGAGGATTGTGAAATGTAACAAGTAAACCCCCTTATTAAACTATCTCGAGAAAGTAATATTCATAAGATAGATGTTATTTTTACAGACCAAATCAAAGTGTGATCTTTAGATGAGGAAAGACATAAGGAAATAAAAATACAATGAAGAAAGAGAAAATAAGGAAAAAGAGGAAAACCTAGATAAATATTTTCCTTTTACCTAAACTTTGGTGAAGAGTTACCCATCTAATGGAATAACGTGAGCAAGTAAGAAGCAATGAATCACATTGTAGTGGTAGTAGAAGGAAAAATAAGAAATAAAAATAGAAAATAAATGAAAAGGGATCACCAAAATGTTACAAGTTTCTTCGTTCCTAATCAAATGAATGAACTAGTAATGAAAGCAACTAGCAAATCATAACATGGAGGGTTTATAATACCTCAGAAGTGTGATAAGATGGATGAACGGGTGTTAGTAATGACAGATCCTCGTTGTAGCTAAGGACCTGTAAATAAGATAAACTTTAATGGGATTTATTACAATTATTTGTGTGGGACTGCTTGAACAATGTTCGCTCCAAGAAGTGATTAGCTTCCTTTCATGGATGTCAACCCCATTTATTTAGAAAGAGTGAAATAAATCAAAAAAAATATGACATGTAGATACATGAATATACTGAATCTGAGAAATGACTAAAATTGATCTAGAAGCTGATATGATTGGAATAATAGTAAATTAAAGGTTACATGCAGGTTGATGGTGACCTAGGCATGCATAAGCAGTTAAAAATGAGCTAGGTAAGAGGATCGGAATATGATATGAATTTACAGAACCTACAAAATCTAGATGCAACCTAGATACATGAAGGGCTTTTGTATGTTGGAGTCAACTTTGTAGAAGGGATCGAAGGAGAGTAAACTAGAGAAATGGCAGGAAACAATGATTTGGATGAGATATTTGAAAAACAAGACACTTTTCAATAGTGACTTGGGTGGGTCAATGGTGACTATAGTAGAATGGGGTAAGGCCTAGGTCAAAAGGATGATAAGGTAACCTACAAAAAAGGAGATGAAATAGAAGGTCTGCTTTGAGTGATCATTAAATGTTCCAAAAACTTCTTTGTACTTGCAAAATGTTAGATATAAATGAAATATGATAATATGATAGATATAAGGAAAGTAATGTAATGATGATGATATATCTCACGAAGCATAACCGTGAGCGATGCCAACATGTTCCTAGTATGTATGGGAGGTCTGTGGCTGTTGTAGGAAATATCAGCTACAAGAGTGGGTTCTTAAGTCATGTGAGAGCTCCAACAGTCACACACATCTAATTTCTAAGCCTTTATGGAGATATTTAACATATTTTTATAGGTTCAATGACAAGCTAGGTTGTGTCACTTTGCCGACTATGGGGAAAGTTTCCCCAATGTGCTATCTTTTCATGTTTTTGGCGTGATTTCTTGTTTTTAAGAGTTAGAAGTGTGGTTTAATACATTGTGTGGGATTAGATTGCTTGGGGATAAATCATGGGTAGTTAGGGCATAAAAATAGATATGGAGAAAGCTAGGAAAAATCATAGGATAGGGATTTAGAATAAAATCATCCTAAATAGAAAGTGGATTAGGGCATGATATGATGTGGATATTAATTAATTAAATTAACTAAAGGTGATGAGATGGGAATTTTAATTAAATTAAGGGGATGTATTTAATTAAAAGGAGACCTAGATATGATCCTAATAAAATATGTGCACGTAGGAAGACAAGGGTAGGGATACCAATTTTAGGTGTCTATAGTTATTTTATTAGTCATTCATAGACTAAATTATTGAATTTTATATTTCGAGACAATTGGTCTATCAAATGATTTGTTTAATAACTTTGGGAAAAAAATAATTTCACTTTCCAATACATGATATAGTCTCGATATATCCTCGAATGAGATAAAAAGACTTGTTATTTATAACATGAAGAAAAATTTGACAAAGACATTTGCAATGAGTATTCCCATCGGGATGTGATGTAACGTAATAAAAATATCAATATTTTCCTAGTGATTATCCTATTTTTACTTATTGAAAAATCATGCCTTCCTAAATATCATTAGTTTGGTCGGGAAAAGGATTTCTATGTCACATTTTTAGGGCTTGGGTACATCTCATAATTTTGGTAATAGTATTTTGAACACTTATAATGCAAAAACGACTACAAATAATTTATGATTTTAGTGAGATAAATTAAAGAGAAGAAATAACACAAAATAAGGAGAAGATGGAAAAGTGGAAAATTATTACAGAAGAATATCAAAATTACTTATATATATATATATATATATATATATTTGAGATAGTTTATTTTATTATAGGTAAATGGTTTTGAAGGGACCATACCATAAAGTATAATAAAAAGGCTCATAATCCAAGATAAACATGGGAGCACAATGTGGTTTTTTGTAGCATGGGGGCCACACCCCAACCAAAACCAAAAGCAAGATACAACAATAAATGTACTAAGGTCGGGGCCAAGTGCCTATAAGAATCCAAAAATGACATATTACAGAAAAATGGAAACTTAAAAACAACAGAACAACAATTGCACATGGAAAAAAGGGGGAACAAAAGGCACTAATTGAAAGACTTACTATATACCTTAAGTGTATTTCTAATTTCCTTGGATTCAAGATATTTATCTATATAATGATGTAGTTTTTCATGTCAAAACAAAGAGTGAGGGATCCAATATCATTTACCCTCATAATCCCTAAGATATGTGAATAAATGGAAAGCCATATTTGTTTATCCTTTCAATTCTATAATTATTTATTCTATATAAATTTTGACAAGATAAAGATTTCTACATTCAACAAGTATTGAATGGAATTATATCTCTATCATATATACGGTAAAATAGAGTGTTATTTTTAAGGGTGAATTCAAAAATGTATCAAATGGGTTATGATATTAATGGTTTAAAATTCAAGTATGTATAATATCAAATTTCAATAACTACTTTTTAGATTCCATTTTAACATTTCAGATTCCAGTAACATCCATTTTTTTAAAATATTGGATTATAATATTTCTATATTTATTGGAATGATGGTTTATTGTATATATATATTTTTATGATTCTACACTATTCTCGTGTGCCTATTGAAATATGTGATGCAACCAAAATTATTTCCCTTTTGAAATTACCTAATTTTTTAATCCATTTATATGGTATAAAAATTATCAACTCATTAGTATATTTTTCTCATGGTATAAAAATTACCAACCCATAAGAAGGCATGTTATATTGTATGAAGACTACAATCATTTTTTTAGTCTTTTTATGGTATTAAATTTATCAAGGTAGGTTCTTTTATGAAAATCCTAAAAAAATTGCCCTTTCATGTAGTGAGTTCTATCTTGTGAATAATTATATTCAATTTCGTATATTCTATTTTTGATTCCATACTTTAGCTCGATTATATTTATGTTCAAGATGTAGATTCACATATAAAGGAGTAATGTTGCAATGTTTATCTCCTAATATTTTTAGTTTCTTTAGTGGATCTAAAATTTTGAGTATTATTTCCTTTTTTAAAATTCCCTTACAATGATAATACATTCATTTTCATCTCATCAATATAATATTATGAAGTAATCATCTTACCAATGTTGGATCATCAAGGCATGCATACCAAACATTTGAAGGTTGCATAATAAAAGGGCACATGGGAATTATCTATGAAAGTCCCATTTTTTCCATTTTAGTGAAACATCATCTTGATATGATCATCATTTTTTTAAATACTATTTATTTCCAATATCAAAGCATTTATGAACTTGTGTCATTTGTTTAAAGGTTGAGAACATTATGTGCACCTCTTATTTTGTGAGTGTCATTATTTTTATTGTTAAATATAAACTATTAAACCTATGATAATCCATTACATAGCGATGTAAATGCCTCTACGTATGATCTTGTTTTCTTATATTCCTACTTTCAAATAATTTTTTAACCCTAAAGGGCTACACAACTTAGCCTGAGGCCATTTTTTCAATGCTTCCACTACTAGGATAATAACATTTGGTGTGTGAAATCTAGAGAGATGGTTTTTTTTTACAGATTTATTTTATGATATACATAATGGAGGATTTTATTAAAATATATATTTTTAGATTAGGAATCTAGATTTAGTGTATCAAATACACTAGGGATTTAAAGCGTAGATATAATGTGTCACTTTTATTAATCAATTACCGACATTAATCATACAATATCATAATAATGCATTCATAATTATACAATAGGTTACGAGTTAAAAACACATGAGTATGAGTGAAATTAACTCATTTTAGATGATTGTGTGATGTTTTGAATACCAAAATATCTAGAGCTAAGAAATTCGGAACTGATGATCCTAAATTTAAAAAAAATTGAGTATAAAACGACACGGGGTTGGATTGTACAACTATGTTAAGATTATTTGTATGGTCTTAACCCTAATATATTATTTTTAAAATCCTCTAGATCAAGTTATACAACATTTTTAGATTTTTTTCTACCTATAAACCTATGTCGTTAGAAAAATATAGTTTTTGTTCATATTATGAATCCTTATAAACATTTTGAATACAATATTAAACCCTATTATTGTCTTGTAGACCCATCAAAAAAATTAGATGTTTTTGGAAATCCCCATTTACTTTTGGTATTATAAATACTCTAAAGATGACTCAAAATGTACCCCATTTTCCATCTATAATTAGATATATAAAATAATACAACTATATTTTGATAATTGGAACGTCTTTTAAAATGATTTAATATATTTTAGATCTAGCTAAAATTCCTAAAGAAGGGACGTTTAAGTGCTTGCAAATGTGATGACTTATTGACTGGTAGGAAGCTTTAGGCCTGTGGTGATTTCTTCCCTAATGAGTGTGCATAATCTTTCGTGATATTTAGGGAGTGATAGAAATAAATTTTAATCATAGGAGGTGAGTGTATCAATATTGAACCAAATGATTTCTAAGTGTGTAAATGTGAGATTCAATACTTTATTATAAAGGTTTGAGAAGGTGAATTATCGAAGAAAGGATGAATCATATGCAGAAAGGACCCAATAAGGAATAAGAAACTTAAAGAAAAAAATTGTGGATATATTAATGAAAAATGATACAAGTTAGCAAGGAATGTATAAAAAGTCCTCAACAAACTAGATTATGTTTTATTGGTGTGAGAAACATGAAAAATGAAGTTTAAATCTTGTAAATTTGAGTTTATCTATGGAATTAATGCATTTGAATCTCAAATATGTAAACATATCAACTTCTATTTTTAATAAAGATACTAAAAATACCTCAGAATAGAAAGATTGTGTTTATCTTAGTAAGAGTTCATTGTCAAAATAAGTAGTGTCAAATAATAAATTTCCAAATTTGAGTGTCCATGAGATTTATATTTTAATTTTAATTAATATTTATATAAATCAAAGTTTTAAAATTGATTAGTTAATCATATATATTTTTAAAATTTATGAGGACATTAATTTTGAATTGTAAATTGTTTTCACATGCGTTCTTTTAAGTGGACGCAATGGTACACTTATGCATAATTAAAAGTATTTGACATTCATTATATCCTAGATTGTATTGGTTACACATAAAGTCTAATTTTTCATTTGTAAACTATATAATATTAATAATTTACATAAGGAGTTTAAACAATAGCCCATTAATATATTTCTTGTAGTAAATGAAGAATTAACTAAAGTAAATAGTATTTTACGTAACATTCCACCCATTAATTTTGCATTGTCTCAAGGGATGAGGAGAGAAACTCTCGAATAACTCAAACTTATCATGTGCAAGTGACTTTGTGAAAATATCTTCTTTTTTTCAGCTATTGGACAAAAATGAAGTTATATATTGTGTTTCAAGACATGATCGCATATGAAATGTACCTTTACCTCAATGTGTTTTGTTCTTTTATGAAAAACTAGATTGCTAACAAGTTTGAGAACACCTTCATTGTCAACATACATGGTGTTTAGTTTTTCTTGTGGTATTTCAAGTCCTTCAAGTATGTGATGTAGCCATATCACTTCACAAACAACTTATCCCGTAGATTGATACTTGAATTTTGTGGAAGAACGAGAAACAAAGTGTTGTTTCTTGCTTCCTGTGATATTGGTCCAGATCCAATAAAGATCCCAAACCACGAAGTGGATTTTCTATCATCAATGTTACTGCATGATTTGAATCGAAAATCGACAAGAACAATTTTTGTTCTTCTTGTATTTTAAACCAAGATCCATTGATCTGTGTGATATCTCAAGATTCTCCTTGTTGTCTTCAATTGAAAACTTTGGGTTCCTACCGAACTTGGATAGATATATTATTACAAATCTGATATCTAGTCTAGTGTAGGTCGAGGTAAATGAGACTCCTAACCAACTTCGATAGAGAGTGTAATTTACCGCAAGAGATGGATCGAACGAGATAACTACAATTTGTTCTCCATAGGTGTATCAATAGGTGTACAATCCATCATCCTAAATTTATCAAGAATTATCTTGGTATATTTCAACTAAGAATAAAATATGTGATTCTCTTCCTACCATACTTCCAATCCATGAAAATACTACATCAGCCCAAGATCCGTCATATCGATCGATTGGTGAAGATATTTCTTCATTGCATCGATCATCCTCACCGAACTTCCAGTAATGAGTAGATCATTGACGTAAAAAGCATAATCACAATCTCCTCCCTTTCCTTTTAAAGTAGAAATCGGGATCGTATGGATTTCTAACAAATCCATGTTGTATGAGACTCTCATCAATTATTATGTACCAAGCTTGGGGTGCCTATTTAAGGCCATAAAGATATTTCCTAAGTCTGCATACCTTTGCTTCTTGACTAGGTACAACATATCACTTAGGTTGATTCATGTAGAATTATTTTTTTAAATATCCATTCAGAAAGGCACTTTTTATGTCCATCTGATGGAATTTCCAACTAAAATGTGCAACTAGATAAAATATCATCCTAATCATTTTGATATTAGCTGTGGGATCAAATGTATCCTCATAGTCAATGCCTTATTTTTATGCATACTCCTTTGATACCAATCTCACTTTATACATGTCTATGGTCCCATCTACCTTTTAATTATTTTTGAATATCAATCTGCATCAAATGGGTTTTTTCCCGATGGAATATTGACAAGATGCCAAGTGTTGTTTTTCATCACCGAGTTATACTCATCATCCATGGTATCTTTCAAATTTTTTACTATAGGGATTCTTAGACCATAGATGGCTCATCATATTTAATAACTCTACTCATCAAAGAAAAATTTACTTCTTATCTTGCTTTACTGCGCGTACTTGGTTTAGTGGTGGATGTATCCCATGGAGCATCCATTCTTGCATCTCGTAGCATACTATTACACCACTTGGGAATACACTGAACTTATCCCATGGGTCATGGTTCTATCAGATCATAAAAATCATCCCCGTAATCACTTTAATCATCTATGGGAACATTAATTTTTGTTTTTACAACTAGTGAAAAATCTACATCATGTGAGTCTAAGGAGGAGACCTTTCTTCCTTCTTCGAAAGAACTCAACATCTCTACTAGTGTAGAATTTCCTAGTCTTTGGATCCATACATCTGTACCCAAGAGTATCTTCATTGTACCCAATGAAGATGACTTTTTGTGATTTCATATCAAATTTATTTCTATTCTACTTGGGTATTTTCATACTTGCTTTACTGATACCAAATACTCGAGGTGTGCAATATATGGTTTCTATTTTAACTATGCTTCATGTGGCGTTACTCGTCAAGAGAAACTATGGGTACTATGTTCAATAAATGCATTGATGTCTTTGTTTCTTCGGCCTAAAATGTCATCGCTAGTTTAGAATCATCAATCATGCATTGCACCATTTCCATAATAGTATGATTTCTTCTCTCAACAAAACCATTTTGTTATGGTGTGTGTGGAGGAGGAATTTGTCGATGAATCCAATGAGCTTGTAGGAAGTCTTAGAACTCATCATTGGTGGATTCCCCCTTGATCTAAGTGGAGAGTTCTGATGTGACAAAAAAATTTGTTCTCAAAAGCTACTTTAAACTTCTTGAAGTTTTCAAAAGCTTCACTTTTCTTGTGAAGACAAAAAAATCAACATTTTTCTTGAATAGTCATCAACGCAAAGCATGAGGCACTTTGAAATCCAAAATAAATCAGTTACATCAAACTACAAATATTGGTATGAACCAGATCAATCTTATCATGAGCTTGATATGTACTCTTCGGAATGAAGCTCTGTGTTGTTTTCCTACTAGCGGTGAGGACACTTATCTGTATCCTTCCGAGATATGGTAATCCTTTTAGCATATTATGCTAGAAAAGTGTCTCGAGATACTTGAAACGATATGACCAAGTATCGATGCCATAATTGTTCGAGAGGTAGCATTCTTAGACACAAGTTTATGACCAAATCTACTAAAAAATCAAGTTGGAACATGCATTTGACATTTGAGGATTTTGCAACTATTTTCAAACCTCATGATTTATATTGAATTAAACACGTTTTCTTGTTGGAATATCTATCAAAGTCAATTTTCAAATTTTTTTCTAGGATTTGACTAAGCGAAAACAAATTTTTAGTCAACCCAGGGACATATAATACATCTAATAATCTAAACTTGCATGAACCAAGGGGTAGAGAAACATTCCCAATCCCCTGAACTTTGTATGAAGAATCATCACCTAATGAAACATGGATTTTTGAATACATGTCCCTCATTGAAGTAAACCAGTCTCCGTGGAAGGTCATGTGTCAAGTGGCTCCCAAATCAACAGATAAAACATCACTAGATGACATGGAGGGTTCAATTGATCGAGAAGTGTACAAGTAGTCTTCAGTATCTCAATGTTCTTCTTGCTTAGCAATATTTCCTTCTTTGATAGGGTTTTCTTGTATGAACCTTTCTTGTATGTATTATACCAACAATATTTTAATTCGTGTCCTCTTTACTGATTGGAAATTTGTTCTTTTGTTGTTTGTCCCCTTGTTTATGCTAAATTTGGGACTTTTTCTAGGAATTAGGTTTTCCTTTTCGTTTTCCTTTCCATTTCGATGAGAAGAAATTTTCTGCTCCTCTTCATCATCTTTATTGTACATGGCTTCCTCATCTTGGGTTGGTTTACCAACTTACAAAAAGTCACTAAGTATTTGACAAGTTTAGTGTTATAAAAATAATGCGGTATGAAGGAGGGAGGGTTCTCAGAACAATGGGAATGAGAGCATCGTTAGTGACCTCCTCTCTTATGGCTATGATTGAAGCCCTCAACTCTACAACTCTTTGAAGGAAAGCTTCTATTTTTTCATTTTTTAAAAATTCAAGTGTATGTCAGAATGAATCTAAAAATTTGTAATGAAATTCTTGTTTTTGGCCTCATATAATATGCTCAACTTATCCCACGCTTCTTTGGTTGTTTTAGCATCTCGAATGTGGGGTTTTACATCATCGAGACACTCCAAACAACATGATTAGCTTGGCCTTATGATCAAATTTATCAAACTGTCTTTTTGTGTTTTATCATTTCTTGATCTAGTTACTGTACCATTTGCAACAGTCTAAATATCTTAAAACTCAAGTTATGTCTTGAATTTTTTCTTTCATGTTGCATAGTTATTTCCTCCGAGTAGTTGCGAATCTATAAGAAATAACTTGGGGGAATTGGTTCCCATTTTTTAGAATCAACTGAAAAATGGTATGAATCTTATCACTCTACATATATGATCTCATAATCTATATACCATCATTCTGATATATAGAACCTTTCTATAAACATTCCCTTCTGATATACCTATCGGTAGGTGGAAGAAGCTCACCCTTTCTATATACCTGGTGGTACATGAAAGAGGGGTTAACGTACATGAAATAATTAGATATGTTGTACCAAGATAGTATTGAAAGGGGTTTGTTTGATTATTGACACCAACTCAAAGAAATATCCTCATACACGCACATAACTTCACTATATACTCGGATAATTTCTTAGTCCATTTACATCGAGATATCTTTCGAGAGATGGATGGTAGAGCTCAAAGTGTGTGCATTGTGTCCTTATTACTCCTCGTTGATTTAAATGCTTCATGCCCGGATGACGTTATTACATCTATAGTGGGTGTTAAGTGCGGTAGTAGTCGTGATGGCTTTACCCGTAAGTGCTTTCCAGAGGCATTGTTTATACCGAACGCAACGAATTATATCGAACATCTCGTGAGTGATTTTGAACCAATTTTTTAATATTTATTTAGAACAAATATCTATAAGTGGTACAACAATAAAAATGGTTTGCGATTGATTATGGCAACCTGTAAATTAGTACAATACACTAAACTATACGACTACATTAAAAATTCTGAAAAAATTGAATGACAAGTGAATGTTTTTTTTTTTTTTGGGGCCTTAGTGGCCTCCAAAGCACAATATGGATCTTTGAGAAAAAACCTGTAAAAATGTTTCAAAATGTTGTTTTCAGGTAGCCTTCCTTTGGAAAAGGTTGTCAAGAATCAAAAAATAAGAATAGTAGGAAAATGTTTTTGGACCCTTTTTAGGTCTTTTCTTGCTATTTTGAGTAGTGGTTTTGGTTATCACTAAGGGATTTAGTGAGGGTTATGCTGCCATATCTGCCTAAATAGTTTTAAAACAACATAATGTGGGTGGCGGTTGAACACCAAACCTCACCCACCGAAAGTCTATTTCACTAACCACTTAGGTGCTCTAAGCGCTTGTGTAATGAAATAAACAAATGTTAATTTTAATTTAAACAAGGATGGACTAACCTTTTTGTAAAATCAACTTGGTTGGAGGATCTATGTGGCACTTATGTGTCATTTGAAGGTTTAGGTATTCCATTTAGAGTAGATCTAGAGTCCTTTACCTCTTCTTTTCAAGTAATTTGGCCTTTTAATTATTTTCGGGACATTTATTGTTGTTCCTTTGAGAATTGATTCATGCCTTCCCATTTTTGTTTTTTTAACACCATTTGTAATGTTACAAATTTTCATTATAGCTATCTCCTCTATTTTTAGTTTCTTTTGTTTTTCTTGATCTGTTGCTTGTTATTTATCTCTACTTCCACAAGACCCATTTCTCAGTCGTTTACATGCATTAGGTAAAACACGACACCAACACTGTAATTTTGAATCAATACTTAGCGAAGGGGCACATCTAACACATAAATGGCTTGGTATAGTAAAATGCATGCCAATGGAGTATAGGATGCCCTCTGATGATTGAAACTCATTTTTCAACAAATGTAGGCCGCCAAAATTTAGACAGGACTCCAACATGATTCATCTCGACTATGCCTGTTTGCATGCAACTTGTGTATTTCAATGGAAATGAAAGAAATCACAACTCGATCATAGGTGTGTCAGATTAATTTTATTAGAGGAGGGCTCGGTGGAGTCTTTTGGAGAGCTCGAGTCACATACAAGATAGCTCGGCTAAATAGATTCAGCTCGATCGGGAGCTCTACCAACAACTCGGTCATAATACTAGCCACTAGCTCACTGCAACTCGGTGGAATGGATGCAAAGGTATGCTAACATAGCACAAAATCCTCCAAATATAGTTCTACTACCATTTCTAGTTGTGGCTAATAGTGTCACTAAATTTTAGTGATAAAACCCTATTCGGGAATTGTTTTCTTCTTTTTAAATTGCAACAAATTTTTCCGAGGTAGGGTGCCGGTGCGAAAAACCAATTTTGCGTTCCAAACTACGGAACAAAATATGGGGTTGTGGGCATGCAGGGATGTCTAGGAAGTTTCTTGAGGAAACACAATCTCTCCTAGAAATCAAATTCTTCTCCAAGACACTTCTCTTCCTACTGCAACCTCTCTCCAACCCTTCTCTGCTTCACAAGTCCATATTCCTACGTACCAAATGTAAATTATAAATAGGGTTGGAAGTGTGGTTAATTTATTGATGTTCAATCAAATCAAAATTACAAATAATGAGATGCAATATTTATAGATATTACACAGCCAAATACAAACAAAGAAATAAGTTTCATAGGTATATCCATGAAATGATATAGATAAGAATATTATTGAAATAATATAACAATGATTAAACAACCTTACATATTGTTGAGTAAAAACAATTAGATGGTTATATAAACATAACCATATTACAATTATAATTAATTACCCAATTACTATAGTAAATGCAAAATTAACTATAGTAAAATATATTTTACCTAACATTTTTGGTGGCCATAATGGCTATCATATTCATAATTTCTTCATTCATCAATACATATCCCATTGTGTTTTATTATTCTTCATATTCAGGTAGGTATTTTTATTGCCTTATGATTGGGTTTTTAATATTTATATTCCTTTTAATACTTCCCGATATATGGATAGTCTCATAGAATGAATCTTTATTATTTTTCATTTATATTTCCAATCTATGTTCTACCATGTTTGGGAAAAGGATTTGTTCCAATAATGAAGTTTTTCATTAATCCATTCTGAGTTCTTTGAGTCATATTCTACATTGTAAGCTTCATGAAAATTTACTATCTCCTGTTATATACATGTTATTGTGGATTATAGTGTCATATATCTTCTAGTACATTAGTGCATACACTCACACATTTTGTCATGAATCCACTCATACTTATAGAAGACTCCTCTTGTGTCTAAGAAACTTATTTACATATTGTAAGTATCCTTATTTAGATCAATATATGTGCATTTACCATGTTTATTCTATCTTATGGCACATTTGAGAGATTGATTTTACGTAATTGTGTACTTTGACTTATTCTATAGCCCTCAATGATGGATCAATCATCTATTATAACAACTTTATTATTCCTTTCCTCTTTATTTGTAGTTTAGTATCTAATTATGATTTATTTACGAGACTCACATTTATGCGATTAATACTTTATTTTATTTTATGCAATAACTAAAATTAATGTAGTATTTTTATGTGTTTCATTTTCACACTTAATTTGAATTCCACCTTAATATAATTTTGTATTATCTAGGTCAACAATAAGCATGTTCATTATGTTATTAATATGCAATAATAAATGTATTAGTTATCTTATCACAAGTGTGAGTGTTAATGTATTTATTTTATCCCATTCCATGGTTTTTACTACACATATATTTAGTTTGCTTAGGTATCTCTGTGGGATAGATGAGAATTAAACTTCTCTATATTTTTAGGTATATAAATCCTCGCGATGGCTAAGTTATAATATATAAATTTTTTTGGATCATGTTTTGTTCCTCTCTAGCACAACATTACTATATTTCTAAATTAATATTTTATCAATACTTGATTCTATTCTACATTCTCACATGGTATTATATTTTATTCTTGTAATAAAGTACCATTAATTTGTTATATTTATTCTATCAAAGCATCTTGATTTATTCATGTTTGTTATTAAAGAACTTTAGATCTCTAAGTATTCTCTTCTATTCCATCTTTAGACAATCTTAACAATAAAAAAATATAGAAGGAACTATGTGGGTTTTCATGACTATATTTGTTATATACATTCCATGCAATAACACACTATTCCATATATTCCGGATCATGTGAAAGCCCAAGAATTGAATGTAATCTTTACTATTGTATGAAGTATACTTTTGGATATAGTATTTTTGAGGTTTTTGGTCATATCTAGGCTCTCTAGTAGAGATTTGTAATGCGAAAATGTTATTCTTGTTTTCTTCTATTTGTGTGTTTTTCTCAAAAAAATTTACCTATTTTTTTAAAATTTCAAATATATGGCAAAGTCACATTCATTATTCATTGTATCCAAATTTTCTGTTTGTATTTTTAACCTATACAGATGGTCATACTCATATCATTGATGTTTCACTATTTAGTTTTGGTTTCTATTTTTTCCCATGTGGAAATCGTTTTTGGGTATTATAGATTTTACTAGGTTCTATAACAATTGGGGAATATTGTACCTATTGTTTAGCTAGATGTTTTACCATAGAAGCATAGAGATACTATCTATATTTTTATAGTAGTGGAATATATGTGGTCACATTATTGTTTGACATTTTTGTACTTATTCCATTACTTTTTTTATTAAAATCAAGTATACTTGTGAAGTCACATAGGTATTGGACATAGGAAATCAATGTGCATGTACATAATTCAAGGAAATAATATTGTGTATAGTCACGGGGCATTGTTTCATGTAGTGCATTATAACTCTAGGTTTACAAATAAATGGTACAACTAATATATTGCATATGATGATAAGAAAGTGTGCCATTTCCCACCAAATGTGACATCACTCTATGTAAATTTTAGGAAATAAACCCCACAAATTTTCCTAGTCTTATATCCGGTCACATGGAGTTTAGTGCATGATCACGACCAAGATAAGGGGGATTAAATAAGGAGACATACAAAAATCCAAGGTGAAAAAGAATTTATTTTTTTAATTTCACATGAGGAAGTATCAAATTTTAATGTAGAGAAAACATGTAAGAATCCTACATTTATATTCACAACTCGTTTGGAGGTGCCATTTTTGAAAGTGTATGTATTTTTAATATTTTCAAATTGGTGAAACTTTTAACTCCTTTTTCAACCTCTATGAAACACTAAAAAGTATTGGGAAATTATATTTGTTGTACATCATAAAGTTCCAAACCCGTGGTGATGTAGTATTAAACTACAATAAAGTTCTATTTTTTGGGATTTCATCATGGTTTTTTTTACTAAACTCAATAATTATCTTTTTAAATGAATCTAGAGGACCATTTTTATTTTAAAAAAGGATACCATATCACTACATATTCCATGATCATATGTTCTATTTTCTTGTACTCACACCTAATCCGAATGACTATAAGATGGAGATGATTTGGTTAAATAAAATAAACACGGTTTATGGGTTAATTTTCCTCACCATTGTTAATGATATTATATATCATCTTGTGTACACTGAGATCCCTTTCACTACTTGAAAAATTATTTGTAAATTGTATGAAGATAGTGTTTCTCCATCTAAAAGTGATGCATCTTCTAAAAATGATTCATCTGTGGATGATATTAAAATTGCTACAAACCATCCTACTTCGACACCCCTTAGATAGTTGATAAAAAAATATTTTACCTGTTGATACTTAAATCTTCATAGTTTCTTATTCAATATAATTCAATTATTTTTGCAGTAGGATCATGACATTCATCTTGTACCTAGTGGTATTTTAAAGTTCAAAATATGCTCTTTTAAAATAGCTAGTGATTCTCCATAGCATAATCATGGCATTCACCTTACACTTGTTACTACTTTAGAGGCAAGTGTTTCTTATGCTAGAGATTTTTATTGTTCATTACAATAGTATCATGACATTCCCTATAATGGTTTCTATTTTATAGTGAACAATATCTTCTTTGAGAGCATTTAATGACTCTTTTCAACATGATCACATACATCTTATGGATTCACCTCATCGGGAAACATACATAAAAACATTAATTATTTTTATATATATTCTCAAATTTTAGATCTATATGTCACAAATGATGACATTTCTTTTCTCTTTTAAAAATTTTCTCCATCAAATTTTGTTTCATCATAGTTCATATTTTCTTCCTTGATTAATTCGATTAATTGCCTATAAAATGACATTACTCAATGAAATATTGTATCATTAGAGTTTAGAGGTTTTAATTGATGGATTTTGATGATTATAGACAATAGTAAATTATTCCATCACATATTATTTCATCAATTTTCATATTTTATATAGAGTGGAATTTCAATGATTATCTACAACAATGTTCTCTATGTATTTAAGATCCTTCGTTGGGAAGTTTATTTACATAAATTTCATATATATATTTGGAATCTTACATTTCAAGTATTGATGACACTACTGAGTATATTTTCCCTCTCTTTTATGAAAAATTTTGATATAGTTATTTATTCTACTTTTTTGGAGGTAGTTTCATCTCTAATACATGCTTACACAATGACACCACCTTCACTTATTGAATCATATGATTAACCTTCATCATATTTTTGTTGGCTAGATTTTATGTTTGGATTCAAACAAAAACCCAGAAGTCATGGGATAAATCCCCTTCATTTAATGGTAAGGCTCTATGCAATATGTTTATCTACTTAAACTATTTTTTTCTATTATTAGCAAATAGTTTTTTGAAAGGGACTATACCCTTGAGTACAAAAGATGGCCTAGGAGCCAGAATAGGAATGAAAACTAGAGAGAAAAGGATCAGAATCCAAATGTGACAATGAAGCCCAAAGTAGCCAAAAAATAGCTACCCAAACAAGACAAAACAACAAAAACACTGCAAAAAAGCAGTAGAGAGACCACAAAAAAATAGCATAAAAACAGACAAGAACAACTAAAGCATCAACAACTACTTTTTGGCAGCTTTGTCTATGCTGGTCTTGATATTCTTCCAGGAATGGAACATACCCAAAGTTGTCATGTGGGCAGCGTCAGTCTTATCCATCTGCTCAATGGTCCTTTTGCTTTCCTTATCATTGCCCCAAAGTGTTGTCGGAACTCCGCTGAGGTTGGAGACACTTTTGACATGTTGCTCAATGAACTCCTCAATCGCCCTAAAGATGGCCATATTGTAATCATGATGAGTTTTGGCCTTCCCTAAATGGGAGTCTAAGGAGTTCAGCTTCTTGTAGATATCATCAATCTGGCTATTATCAATATCCACCTCCTCCTCCTTCTTCCTCTTACCTTTCTGTTTTGCCAAGTTCTTAACCTCATCCTTCAACAGTTTCATATCAGCCTCTAAGGCTTCCAACCTTTTTGAAGAGCTTTCCATATGCACATCCTGGGACCTGCAACTGCTAATATTCAAAAGGTCATGTGCAATCTCAATTTCATGAGGACCCTTCCCCACAGCAATAGTCTTAAGGTTAAGCTTTCTAGAAGCCCTAGTAACCGGTCTGGCCGAGGTGGAGGTGGAGTGGGGGCGGGAGAAATAGTAGGGGGAATGGAAGAAGAAGCCTAGACGGCCGGCAGGGGGTGACAAAGAGTGGCGGGGGCGAGAGAATCGAGAAATGGGGCTGGCAGCAGTAGAACCCGAGAGAGGAGGAACCGAGCTAGGAGAGGATGGGAGACCGGGATACTTAAGAAGACAACATTTATGCAATGAAAAATAAGCCCCTGGTGTAAAGAAACCACCCGAGTATGCTTTTGAAAATCCAAAATGGAGCGCTCAAGAGATTTCATCAAGTAATGGGGAAACAAACCAAGTGATTCCTACGGAAGTGGTTAAGAAAGATAAGGTGCTTAGCGAGTACGGTGATGAGACCTTCCTTCCAAGGAAATGAACCGTATCATCCTGCGTGTAACCTCATCATAAGGTGGAGGGATCGAGCTAAGAAGCAAGCCCGCTGTAACATAGATCAACTTCTCAGCTCCCTCCATAAATCTCCTCTCTTCAACATCTCTGTTGTCCTTTTTTTAAAAAACGATAGCCCACCAAGCCAAGGCCGGTCGCTTTCAAAGCAATAAGTTCCTCATTGACCAAGATCTTGTCCCCCATATTCCATAGTCCAATCCTTCCAATCCTTCACAAAACACATAGATATTCTTTGATCATGCCCTTGAACCTTCTCCATGAAGTTGGTGATGCCACCCTTCCCGAGTATGCTCTATAGCTCAATATTATCCTTCAGATTCGGAGTCCGCACTAGGCTCAATTTGGCAAGGGGGAACCCCCATCTTCACTGTGCTTAATCTGCATTTGCAACAAATTCCCAAATCCTTGTGAGCACTTAAGCTAGTCTACTTTTTACTGTTGTAATCTACACAATGTTGGAAATGAGAGCCGTTGCTTTTCCCACGAATGGTTGCGTGTCTGCTGATCTAAGCCTGTGGAAAATTGCATGTGAGAATAACGGCCTTTTTGTTAGCCCACTCCCTGTCATCAATCACATTACTACTGTCTTCGGTTTCGTGGAGCCTTGTATCCAACTTTTAGCAGACACAGTGCAGCCCGCATGCGCGATTTTCAAATCAATGTAACTCCACTTGGAATTCCCCATATACTTCACACTATCTTGATTATTTGACATGATTTGCATAATCATATTTTTTAATTCAACACGTGTGGGAGTATTATTGATGCTGATCCACACCCAATAATCATAACTCAGCTCAAGATATTGCGTGCGTATAGAAATCTGCATGAATGTTGTTTTGAAGCTGCTTAGGGATGCTATTATTATCCCAAACAGTGTGGTTAACATTAATGCCATAATTAGCCAGTGCATCTACCAATTTATTACCCTCCCGGTAAGTATGCATGATCCTGATGTTATTAAGTGTTTGAAAAATACTTATGGACTCTGAGATAAAATCCTTGATGCTCCAACTTGGAGATGAGCATTGTTTAAGGAGATTAATGATATTCAGGGAATCCCCTTCAATAATGAGGTTTTGGATATTTTGAGTCTAGGTAATTCTTAGGCCCCATAGAGTAGATAATGCTTCGGCAAAATGATTAGTTTGAATTCCCATTTTCCCAGCATACATAGCAATCAGATTACCTTTATGATCCCGTATCGCTCCTCCCCCACCGCAATCCAGGGTTCCCCTTAGAGGCCCCATCAAAGTTCAACTTATACCAATTAAAATCAGGAGGATGCCATTTAATCAAAGATCTATCAATACTATTCTCGGGATTGCTTCGACTATTGACAGTTCTAATTTGCCAATTGGATAAGATATATTCTTCATTCTCTAGATATCTCTTGTTCTTGGGGGGTTTAAATCTAGCAATATTCTCTTTGATACCATTAGAAATTTTACCAATACTAAGTTTATAGTTTTGCTTCTTATTTCTGAAGATAATATCATTTCTATCCTTCCATATCCTCCAGATTAAATGAGGGATAACTAGCTTCTAGATCCTTTTGACAACACAATGCCTAAAGGGTGGGTTCCATTGAGTCCATAACTGATTAAGATCCTTCGGAACCACCCGAGAGAGCTTCAAATTTAGAGGGCAAAACTCCATATTCTGGTAGCGTACTCACAATGTATGAACAAGTGGTTGATATCCTCGAATATTTCTTACAAAGATGACACCTATCTACTTAAACTATTAACACTAGTAACTTATACAATTTATGTGCAAACTAAAATTATTTTCTAGGGTTTTACTTTAATAAAGAAGCTCATGAACAATAGCTTAGAAATTTTTCAGCAAGTAACCAGCTATATTTATGAATTATGTGGGAAATAATACAATGAAATATACATAATGTATATCAGTAATAAGAAAATGAAATACTACACTTTACAATAAATATATTTTGAGCTTATTGCAATTATACAACATAGATAAACACTTTAGAAATGTCACAATTTTTAGAAAATTAAAAAAGAAATAAATTCATATTCAGATTCAAGATAACACAAATATTACAATTAAATGCTCATAGAATGCACAATAAGACATCTTAGATAAAAAATTATTCAAA
This sequence comes from Taxus wallichiana var. yunnanensis, assembly GCA_018340775.1. Lineage (NCBI taxonomy): Eukaryota > Viridiplantae > Streptophyta > Pinopsida > Cupressales > Taxaceae > Taxus > Taxus wallichiana. The sequence continues at coordinate 278,591,533 of CM031236.1, read as the reverse complement.
AACCGCCTTCTTCTTATTTAATCCTACCTATTTTACACTATGAAAATTCAAGAATCTCAACAAAAAGTTTGAAATATTAAATTTCATGCGCAAAATTACAAAATTTGATTGCCAAAAATTTATGATCCATTATGCCATAGGCTTCCTCCTATATTTATAGTATCTAGAAAGATAGTACAAATAGAAAACATTAATTATGCTTTCCACACGTGCTTAGCTACAAAATTGTAAGAAGTTGATAATCTTTCTCCTTGAATTTCTCTTTTCTTGGTATCTAATTCAAATTCCTTTCCTTTTTCTACTTCCTCATGAACATAAGTCTCTTTTGAAGTCTCGTATGAATATGTTTCTCATGTTCTACTTCAATTTTTCCTTTATCTATCTTGGTAGTTTCTACTTCAGGTCCTTCTATATCCCGTGTTTTTGATAATGCATGAGATGAAGGTATCTCCCTATTAGTAACATGACCCTCCTCATACTAGATGCTAGGTTGATCACCTAATGGTGGAGGAGGGGAATTTTTTTGAAGGGACAAAGGAGGAGGATGGGGAGGTGGAGTCTCAACACTTATTAGAGGAAGAATGAAAGTAGAAACCCTCTCAGGGTGGTATACTTACATCTCGCCTTGGTTGATGAAGCTTGAGATGAGGGAAAAAAATGAACTGATGTAAGAATAAATTCACTAGTAGTAACTCCTGGAGTTACTACCTGTATTCTTGATGAATGTTCACTTTTTTTCTTATTCTTGTCTTCTTTTACACTAGTGTCCTTCTGTATCCCTTTCGCTTTCACTTTGGGATCCCCTTCTTTTCATGATTTTATAACTTATTTCTATAATTATTGCTTCTCCCATGAAATATCCCCTATCAATAATCCATTTTGAGGTGTAGCCCATGACCATTTAAGTTATGTCTTTAATTATTTTCACATTACTATTTTTAAAATCAATTGGTGGTAGTAGGGACTTTTCTCCCCATTTGATTATAAGAATAAAAAACAGCTTTCCCATCATCCGGAGATTCTTGGGAATATTTTCAAGACCATAATCAATAATTTTATTTACTATTTGTCTATTTTTTTTTTTATTGATGGCAAATAGTTTTGAAGGGACTATACCCTGTTTACAAAGAAGGCCAAAAAGCCAGATATAGCAATCAAAGTATCAGCAAAAAAAGGATCAACATCCAGAATAGGTGTTTGAAATCAACCGTAACCAAAAATTTACATCAGGAGCAAAACAGAACAAGCGTTGCAACCATGCAGCCAGAAAACAACAAAAATGATGGAAAAGATTAGCGCCTGCAGTGAAAAACAACCTTACTTCTTAGCTACTCTGGTGATTTTAGATTTTATGGTTTGTAGAGAAGTGAAGAGGGCCACCGTAGTCATATGGGTGGGGTCCTTAGTAGCAAGCTTAGCCAAGGTTTGGCTACTCTCCTATGCCATTCCCCACAAAGTCTCTAGAATCCCACTCAGCACAGTGATGTTGCGAACATGTTGTTCAGAAAATCATTGATAGCATTAAAAATTTCCATACTACGCTCATGGCGATCCTTGGCTCTTCCCACTCGATTCGCCAAGGAATTAAAATTTTTATAGATGTCCTCCACTTTTTATATATGTTATCAATCTCAGTATCCTCATCAATCTTCCTTTTCCCTTTTTTCTTGGTAAGCTGCGTCACTTCCTCCTTCATCTTCATCATCTCCTTTTCAAGGTCATTCAGTCTTTGTATAGTGCTATTTGCTTCATTTTGTGAGGCCGCTTCATGGCCAACAAGTACTTATGTGTAGAAGGTTTTGTATAACTTCCATATCCCTGCTCTCGCGAAGGATTCTACTCAAAATTGAGGTTTCACTTGAGCTTCTTCTATTTTATTGTATTAGGCTTGGGGTGGTGCTAATGATGAGAGTGGGGGTCATGGTGGAAGGGACGTGGGTAGGGGTGGTTGAAGTGATGAGAGTGGGGGTCATGGTGGAAGGGATGTGAGTGGGGGTGGTTTCGGTGGATGGAGGGAGAGGATTCGTGCTAGGGGAGGAAGGGAGGCTAGGGTATTTGGAAATGCAAATCTTGTGCAACAAGAGAATAATCCATTGATGTAAAGGGGTATCCTCATGTATGCTTCTAGAACTCCCAGATGGAGCATTCAAGAGAGTTCAGGATATAGTGATGGAAACAAACCCCGATTTGTCTATGGAAGTGGTTTTGAAAAACCAAATGCTTAGTGGGGACAGTGACATACCTCCCTTCCAAAGATAGTTACTATTTGTCTATTGTAATCCCTCTTTATGACTTCAAATTCATGTCTATAATACATCTATAAATTTTATAATGTTTGGATATGCGTGTATTCTAAAGAAACACATTTTTGTTATAATTTCCTAACATCAAAATATTCCCTATCCTATAATAATTTCTTCCTATGATGATGAAACATTTCCTTCTGAATATTCTTGTCTTTTTGAATGATGGCACAATGATAATTACTAATTGAAATAGGGAATCCAATTAATCTCCTGTGAGATTTTGACTGGAGATCATGTAATTCCACCAATTTCATTCTTAGTTCCATCAACACCCACTTATCACTTGGGTACCATGGAAGCTTGGTAGATGCACCTAAAAAGCCACAAAACCTTAGATAGGTGAAATTGAGAAAATGAATAACAACACATCCATCTTTGGGTGACTTCTTCCCAATTTGCATTTGTCACCCTTTTTCCTTTTACATAATTCTTGAGTTTGTAAATGATTTCATAACAAAAACCATCATTTACCCTTCTATACTTCTGAAATACTCAAATAGCTCTAATTGTGGATAGTATTCAAATATGGGGTGTGCAACTAAGATACCTTTACTATCGAACCTAGTAAAAGTTCCTTTAGAGGCTGCAACATATACCACGTAAGAAGTCATCTTGAAACACAATTTTTTTATAACCTTTTTAATCGATGATCAATGTTATCACTTATCATCCGAATCCAATTAATCAATTCACTAGCCCTATTGTCATAAATTTCTCTAATTAAGGAATACATCCATGTAAAGAAGTGTTTTTCATTCTTCTCCCCACTTATTCAACATAACAATTGAGTAATGTCATTAAATTACTGAATTAGATCGACCTTACTATGGTTTTGGAAAACCTAGATGCTTTTTTTTGTCTTCTTCAATTAGCTTTCTTAAATAATCTTAATTCAATCACCTATGTTCTTATACCCTTGCTCAATAGCTTTTCCATAGTCAATTATATCATTTTCTCTTTTTGGGATATTCAAATAGTAATAAAAAAATGAGTGTCTACTATTTACCACCACGGTTCCTCATTTGTCTTTTTTACCGCACTAGTGATAGGATCATATAATTTAGCACACTCTAAGAAAAATTTAGTTATTTAATTAGTACCTGGGAATTTAGATTCTTGTATTAATCCATTATTAGTCGGGGATTGTATAATGGGTGATTTACTTGATGATTTGGACCTCTCTATTAGATCAATTGTAGACACATGTCCCATATCGGTATCACCTTGATTTCTAAAATCTTATATCCAATGCACTACTTAATTAGAAAAATCTTGTATTCATACTTCTTCTTTTCCCCTCATGTTTCATTAACTAGCCTAGCTTTATATTTTCCTTTTCTTTTGGTACTAGAGGTTTCTTCATCTACAAGATTGGGATCTTCTTGGAAAATGGCTACCTCTCTTGATTCGATGACTTCTCTTATGCCTCAAACATTTTTGTACTTTTATCTAGTAGAATTTGTGTATGCACACTCTTTGAGATGTTAATATCTAATCATTCTTAAGATGTATAATTTTGACTTAAAATATGACCTCTATAATGAATCTAAGGTAATTTCAAGTTAATGAGCATATCTAGTGATTATCTGGTCATCAAAGTTCTAAAAAACCATTTACAAGTGATGTTTCAAGCTTTAAGTAAGTAATTAATTAAGGAAGAATATTTTCACAATGTGGTGAGGGTTTGCATGGTGGAGTTGCTTGATGTTTTCAACAAGTAAGTAGTAGGGTTATGGGTTCCCACAATGAATTGGGAAATTAGATTATTTCAAATACATGTCTAGTATATGTTTCAACTAGTAAGGGGTCAACTATGGAGGGCAGAAAATTCTTATTAATGAGGAACTCATAGCCGAAGCGACTGGCCTCAGCTTGGAAGGATACCGCTTCTTCAACAAGAGGGTTATCAAAGAGGTTGAAGAGAGAAGATTTGTGGAGGAGGAGGAGAAGCTTATATTCAACACCGCGGGTCTGCTTGTTAACTCAATTCCATCCCGTATGATGAAGTCACCCGCATGATGATTCGCTTCATATCCTTAGAAGGCAGGTTTGTTACTGTCCCTGCCAAGCACCTTGTCTTTTTGAATCACTTTCGTAGGAGTAGGTTGGTTTGCTTCCCTCACTATCTGTTAAATTCTCTTGAATGCTCCATTTTGGAGTTCCAGAAGCATACCCGGGCGGTTCCCTTACACCAAGGGCTTATTTTGCTTATTCACAAGCATTGCCTTATTAAATTCCCCAGTCTCCCTTCCTCTCCCGGCCCGGCTTTGTTGGGTTCCGCTCTTTGCGCGATCTGTCTCCCTGCTGCCCCTGCTGCCCCCGCCTTTAGTGCTTTTGCCCGTCATGCCGGCTGCTCATGCTTCTCCTTCTTTTCCTCCTGTTGCTGCCCCTGCCACCCACCCTGTCTCTACCTCTAAACGTGTCACCAGGGCTTCTAGGAGACTCAACCTTGAGTCTACATTGCTGAGGGGGTTGAACCTTTGGAGGACATTGCTCGTGATCTGCTGAACATTAGTAGTGCCAGTCCCCAAGCGGCACCAACGGATAACCCTTCTAGGAGATTGGAGGCCTTAGAGGTGAGCTTAAATTCTTGAAGGTGAGGTTAAAAACCTTGCTAAGCAAAAAGGCAAACAAAGCATTGAGGGGGAAGGGAGCATTGGCAATAGCCAGATTGATGACATATACAAAAAACTGACCTCCTTAGACTCCCGCCTAGGGAAGATGAAGACTAGGCATGAGTATAATATTGCAGCCTTCAGGGCCATCGAGGAGTTCATCGAAGGTCATGCAAGAAGTGTTTCACATCTTAGCGGTGTCCCGGCTACACTTTGGGGCAATGAGAAAGAGAGCAAAAGAACCAGAGAGGAGCTCGATAAGACGGATGCTGCTCATATGACCACGCTGGGCATGTATCATGCTTGGAAAAGAGTAAAGATGAGTATTGATCAAGCGGCCAAGAAGTAGTCCCGACTACTTTTGCTGGTCTTTATTGTTTTTATTACTGCTTCTTGGCTGTAGGCTTGCTGTTTTTTTGCCGTTGTTTTGCTGTTAAGTCTCGTTTGTGTAGCTGTTCAAAGGCCGTTGTTCTTTGCTATAACTTTTTGCTTTGCTCTGACTTCTCTGCTCCTCTCTCTTATTCCGGCTTTTAGGCCTTCTTTTGTACACAAGGGTATAGTCCCTTTCAAAAAACTATTTACCAATATTAAAAAAACTAGTAAGGGGTCAAATATCCACAATATATAAGTAATTTTTAAAAATCCCGCTTAGTTACTGATTATAGAAATGAGGGGTCATTTTTTCACAAATACATGAGGCAATAAAAATAATTCAAAAATACACTTAGCAAGGTTTTTAGAAATTAAGGGAAAATTCCCGTGATGCTTGGAAGGAAAGGTTAGTCTCACCAACTATCTCTTTTAGGGTAAGACGGAGTCTTGGAGAATTACTCCAAGTTGGATATAAGTAATGAGCAAGGAGTCAACCAAGATGATCAAAAGAATTGGTTTTCTCTCTATGGAAAAACTAGGGTTTTCAAAAGTTAGAATTTTCACAAAAAAATCATGAACATAACTTTCCCATTCCACCCTAGAGGATCTCTTAACAATTTAAATCAATTTCACAATCAATTTTGGGAAAAACCATAGATTTTAGAAGAAGAAAACTCTAGATGGAAAAAAAAATTATTTACAAAATGCAAGTAATGAAAAATGCAATGAGGAAATGAAATAAAATAAGGGAAATGATCAATATAATGATTCACCATATGGGTTTCAAAGGATTCCCTAAAATCACTCCAGTAGGCCATCTTGAGGTTTCTTGGAATTTTTAGGGAAAAGTTACTTGATTAGACAATATGCATGCATAGGTAGAGATTATGTGGAATTGATTTTGATTTTTAAACCTTCCATCTCATTAAATGTGGTAAGGAATATTATGATCTTTTGCCATTTCATCACTTTCTTAGAGGTGGTTTTTGTGATTGGATTTTCTTGCTTTCATTAATTGTATAAAGAGCTATCGTAAACCCGATTTTTCTAGCCTTGAGTAGAAGTTTGGGATTTTGATTCAGCTTTTCTTGATTAATTAACATTGTGAAGCTAGTAAAGTAAGTCAAAATTTCAATTAGATTTTGACTCGTATTGCGGGATTTTGTATCAAATTTTCTTGATTACTTTCTAAAGTAGATAAATATCGATTTTCTACAACGTATTGAAAGTAGTAAGGATCAAGTTTTAGGAATAAATTTACTTTATTTATTTAAAGAAGTAAAGCGAGTGGAATAAATTTGCCTAGCATTGCATAGTATAAATTAGGTTTTCATTGAGGACTTACTAAAAGTAACAAATTAAAGTAACCCAAAAAACCGCATAGGTCTAGAAGTGAGTTCCATAATTATCTTTTATATATTTTGAGAAGTTTTTAACAAATGGGTATTTTTGCAAATGCGACCAAGGAAGATCTTGCAACCTCTTTGAAGGAATCCTTAGCATCCTCTACAATCCAAAAGAGTTAAGCAAAAATAGTTAAAAATTCTTATTCAAGGGGACACAAACAATGTGACCTCAAACCTTCATAAGGTAAATAGACCAAAATTTTAAATGGGTATCAATGTTTTCTAAGTGAAATCGGGGACACCAGTCAGATCAGTCCATCTATGAACATCTTTATTTTTGTTAGAATGAAATAAATGAAGTTGAGATCCCAAGATTTCTGGTACAAGTCTTGTCCATTGTGTTCGGGTTCAAGTGAAAATGATATATGAAAACTAAAAACAAACATAACATCACAACACTAAGACTTTATTTATATACATGTAGGTTTTACCTTGTTTCTTAGCTCTGAAGTGCTTCAAATTTTTCCCATTGTATCTAAGTGGAAATTCAATTCCATCCTAGTAGGAAAGGATGAAGCTATCTATTACAACATCTCTTTTGATCATAAAGTTCCCTTTCCATATTGAATCAAACTTTACATGCATACCTTTTGACTCATTTTTCTTATCTCATAAGAGAACCTTGTCTCAACCTCAAAATTTTTATTCCTTTCCATTTTTAAACAATTTCTTCACCATCATTCAATTCTCAAAAAACCTATATATTACTTGAATACGCACTTCATATAACTTAGATAGGTAAATAATCCTTTTGTCAAGTGCATCTTGATAGTTAGCGTCTTCAATGGATTTTGTTAATTATAAAGCGAGGCAATGTAAGGGTAATACATACCTCATAATTCCTCCCATACAGCAATTGAAGAGGATACATACCTATTTCCTTCTTGGGTGTAATCCTATCATCTCAGAGTGCATCAAAAATCTTCTTGTTCCATGTTCTTTGATTTTCATCCACCGGAGTTCCCAATGATTTTTATGAAGTTTTTTTCTTGATTCATCTTTCCCATTTCACTAGGGATAATAATTTGAAGAATGGAATAACAGAACACCATATGCGTAGAAAAATTCAATTATATCTTCAAAGGACACATTCTCAACATTATCTGTGACTATTTTATGTGAGACACCAAATCTCACAATAATTTTTTCCTTGATAAAATTACATACTTATTTAGTAGTAACATGTTTAACAGAATAACTTCTACCCATTTAATGAAATAATCAATTGGTGTCGAGAATGTAGTGGTGACTAACACTAGAAAGACGATTCAACATACCAATGAAATCAATTCCCCATTGTTGGAATGGATCATTAATCACTACTATTTTGAAAAGTAATGATGGTAACTTAACGGGTCAACAAATTAGTGACATGTTTGATACTTAGAGACATATTCTACAATATCCACGAAAAAGATAGGCCAAGTAATACCTTTCTGAAGGATATTGTGTGTAGTAAATCTTGCTAAAAAGTGGATTCCATATGCTTTGTCACGGAACTTCTCAATAATATTTCTTACTCAGATCCATCCATGCATCGGATAAAGACACCATCAATTGCCTTTTTGTATAAGCCATGATCCTAAAGAAAAAATTACTTTGATTTTATCTTGATAGTATGTTTCTCTTCACATGTTAGGTGATCCGGGCAACCCCATATGTCGGAAGTAGGAAATATTATTGTACCATTCATCAACCAAGTTCACAAAGAGAATTATATTTAATTCCACATTAAGTTATTCTTGAAGTGGAAATGTTGTTATATCTGCAACATATTTATTCCTTTTTATCATCAAAATAAAAATTTCTTTTTCTATTATTAGCTTGGTTGGTTTAATATCAAGATCAAATTATTGCACTTTAGTCAGCTAGGTGCCCCTCAACAACCCCAATTCTTGTTGTGTTCTATATATTTTATAGGAGTATCGGTACATATACAATGGTATCTGTGGATAGGATATAATACATAAATTCCTTGTATGATTTGATGACTGAATATTTATGATTCTCCATGGGTGTGTACTATACTCATAATACTTCAAAGGCATACTCATGAATGATATGGGGCTTCAATGCATCCCTCATTCCTATACATTAGAATAAATGATATGATGTGCTCAAATGAATGATAGTAAAGGATTAACTCCTTATTGAAATCATGTAATACCAACATTGGTGCTAGCCTACTAAAAGTGATATGATTTTTTCTAAAAAAATTCCCTTCATCATTCCATTTAATTTTTTTCTTATTCTTCATCATATCTGAAATGTGATGTGTTAGTTCAATAAAATATGGAGTGAATATTTTGATAAAATTTACATTACCAAAAAATATATATATATCCATTCTTAGAAGTTGGCAAAGGTAAGCTTTGAATATCTTGTACTCTTTCAAGTTTGATCTTGTTCCCTTAGTTTAAGACAATCTTTCTAGGAATTTCCTTTCGTAATGAAAAATATTGAATTTTTGGGATTAAGAGATATCCCGTGCTTCCTACACTAAATGAAAAATTCCTCTAAATAAAAAATGTGGTTACTTCTTACTTTAGATAAGAGTGTAAAATTATAGAGGTGTACAACTATAATTTTATCTTTCATATGAGTGAATTCTAGATCCATTACCCTTTGAAAATTTTCTTGCATTGACTATCCCTAAATACATCTTCTAAGAAGTGAATGTTGTATTGTATTGATATTATTTAGCTACCTATATTTTATTGTAACCCAAAAAACCATCTAATACAGATATAATTTCTGAACCAATAACAACACAGAGGGTATGATCAATTATGGGAATAGGGTAGTTGTAATTCAATGAGAATTGTTCATATTTCAAAAATCTACACACAAACATATCTCACTATTATTTTCCCTCACAGCTACAATATTGGTCAATCATTATGAATTATGAATAACAAAAATTATTTATCCATCTAAAAATTCTACACCTTAGTACATATCGTACTGCACAGTACAGGTTGGATTGTGTCGGTGAAGCTTAAATGTCTAAAAGGATTTTCCCGGTTGCAATGGAATATAGTGTTGTACTTATTTTGGCTAATATGTATTCAAGTATGTGTAGGACCATGAAAATACATTCCTAAGAATAAAGTTGTGAATGATTCTTCTTCTTTATAATAATAACACTTTCTAAGATTCACCATCTTGGGTTCATCATCGGCACCCAAATTTAAGGGTTGTATTTATTAAGATCAACGCTCACCATATTCTTTATTATTCTTTAGGAATTGATCATATTTATCAGAGATTTATTTTAAGGAATGCAAACCCTTGGGAATATTGTTACATTTCAATTGAAATATCCCTTTTCTATCATCATACATTAAATATCAATCTCGTCTAATATTTTTTGGCATGGGGAATCAATCCCTTCAAAGTATAATTCATCAAAGTTATCTTGATTCTCAAGAAATGTATCTATCTACTTATCACCATTGAAAACTTTCCACTTCTCAACATTATCAACAACTCTTGGGTGGTATATCATATCTGATTTATAGTTACCTTTGTCGAATATTGCAAGAGTCTACTTTGTAGATAATAGTGTAACAATCACTACTAAAGAATCAACTCTATAGTTTTGATCCTGGGAAAAAGTTAATGGAGAAGGCTACAAAGTCAAGTGTGGAAGAAAACACTCTATCCCTATCTTGTCTCATCTTGTCTCTCTTTACTCTATATTGACCACATATCTTCTTGAGAATGATCTCAACATCTCCTATGCTTTGAGCATTTTTGCTCCTTTATTTATGGCTTGTTCCACTCCTAACAATAAAACTTCATATTATGGTTTATTATTAGTATTTCAAACATTGATTTATAGAAGTATGGATGTACCTTTGCTTCAGGACATATTAATAGAACACCTACACACGATCTAATAGAGAAAACAATGCTTTATCAAACTATAGAGACCAAATTGTCTCTTCTTCTTTTAGTACTTCTTTAATCTTTGGATCTTGAGTTACTAAATCGATTTCTAAGTAATAAAACCTATGATCGATTCTTAAAAGAGAATCTAAGATCCCAATTCTTCCGACTTTGTGATTGTGTATTATGATTTCGTCTCGAGTTCCAACCTTTAATTTAGTCCTTTGATTAGAATGCATGAAGATGACCAATCCATTTTAACTTCTCTCACAAACTCTTTGCAGAATTTTCTACTCAACAACATCCCATAGGAGGATGGAATGTTTGCTAATAGAATTGTTATCTTCAATATTTTGTCACAAGAGGATTCCAAAATAACTTGTGCATATTTAATTTTCTGATCAAAGGGACTTGTCTTGCCATTGAATAAAATATCCCTATTGTTTTATTAAATGCGATCTCAAAATCATCTACATCTTTTATTGGAATCACATTATAAAAGCACCTGAATCTAGGATAAAATTTCTTAACTTGAAACCATTTATTAACAAAGAGATATAAAATGGTTCATTTCTTTAGGAAGATGTGGGAACAAAATTGAAAAATTAATCTAGGAGGAGTGTTCTAGGGTTAGGAAAAATTCCTTTGTTGTATTATTGCGTGCATTTTGTTACCCATTTCTATTAACATACCTAACTAACCTTTTTAAGCTGGTGGAGGATCGATCTCAAGTATTCAAATTCAGGACATATCAATTTTGGTTTTCTTAATATGATCAATAATATCAAAAGAACAGATAGATACATTTGGATTAGCTTGATAATTTGAAAAGTTGATCTTTTTGGTTAAGAAGAAGAAGAATAACTTACATAATTATCTTTTGGAGCAAGACAAGGAGATAGAGGTGTAGACACCAAAAATATACACCCATCATCTTTTCAATTAATTAAATGTTTTATACAAAAAACCACTTTTGATTCATTGAATATATTGACATACGCTCCTTATCTTTATCTAATTAATTTGATATCTCAATATTTATTGGCAACCCTCCCCCATTTTCTAAAACATGTGTAAGTCCTACATTAGAAACCCCATTATCTAATTAATACATTAGTATTACACACCTAGGTTATATAATACCCGTTTATCCCTAATTAATTAAGTATATATTAATACTTCATTATCCTATTATTTACAAATTATCCTATATAATATTATATTTGTACACCTAATCAATCACTGAATATCCACCTAATGTCTATCCTAAACAAACTTAGCTAAATTAGATAATATCTAACCTATCTTATCATTTCCCTAAAAAAATTCAACGCATCACTAACCAACCCAACACTTTCCAAAAAATTCACAAACTCACCCCTCGAAATTAAAAACAAACAATCTCAACTTAGCAATTTGTTTCAACCACTTACTAAATAAATTAAAATAGATCAAAATTGCACTCGATTTGGGTAATTGCTAGAGATTGCTTAAGGAGTTCTTTAAGATCTCTTGAGTATCATATATGCACAATAAGTACCCTATTGCAATTGGAGGATTTGTACTTGGAGGTCCTGATATAGAGAGGATAAATCTTGAATGTCAATATAAGATATTTTTCATGTGTGAGAAACAAGGGGTGGGGTGAAGTGATTGGTGGGAGTAGGAACTAAAACATGAATAGTGGATGTAGGTAGAAGAGTGGAAATAAGTGGTTGAGTTTCGATAGAGGTGTAGACAATAGCAAAAATGGTAAGTTCCATAAGATTAGTTTCCTTCTTAAGATCATCATATAAAATCAATTCTAGATCTTGGGGATGATGAACAATATGATCATTAAGGGATTGAAGATGGTATTCATTAAATTTTCGAGATGATTGAGCCATAGTTATAAGAGGAGAAGAGATCTAATTAGAAGGTGGTTTCCAAGTACGGAGTTCACAAAAATGATTAAGGTAAAATGTAAATAAGATCCTAATATAAATGTTATAGTGGTAGTAAATGAATAAAAATTAAGTACATAAATTACATCCAAGAAAACTAAGAAATTAAGTACGCGAAACCTAAGTGCAAAGAGAGGATGAGAATATTTATCTAATTTGCAGTGAAATATGGACTATGCCAAAGTGATAATTAGGTAAAAAAATGGAAAAATTATCACATAGATACGAGCGTTGTTGTCATAGAAATGTGTAATAGGGAAATTTACAATTTCTAAGCGTGACTAGCTTGAAGCCTCTTAGTGCTTTAAAGTTGTTTTTGGCTTTAATTACCTATCATCGGAAATGCCACATTTCACCGCCTTAACCACCATGGAATTTAATGTCCCTCATGTCCATTTTAGGTGAGGTACATTAGGGAAATTAAAATTCACCTATCTTCCAATGTGCATTATTTCAAAATTTTAAAAACCACTCGCTTCCGCTTCAACATCTAACATTCCCATGCACAACCATATCTACAAACTCCTCTACAACTTCCCCGCCACCACTCTTGCCATAATCAAATCTCAAAAATCTCCACCAAATCAATAAAATCCATTTCCCATGGTGATATGAAGGGCTCAGAAGAATATTTCATTGAGATAAGGAGAAGAAACAAAGAAAAAGAAGAAGAAGAACGTTGGAAATCCACATTGCCATGAAATTAAAATTTGAAGAAACCTTGCTAACATGATGCACGGATTTATGAACCATTTTTTTCTATTTGTTCCTCTATCCAAAACCATCGAAACACACTTTCCCACCCTCCTCTCATGCCATGAAACATTCACAACGAAGAAATTGTCTTTACGGGCCAACATATAAAAATATTGATTTCCCATCAAATCGACAGAGTAGGATCGAAACAAGATTTCACCGGAAGCAAAAGAAGGAAAACCCATATCAAAAATAATTTTTTTCATGAATGGAGGATAAATCTAGACCTAAAATTTTAAAGGTCCAACAATTTTTTTCATGTCCGGAAGCATTGCTAGGTCAAAAATTTAAAAGTTTAAAATCTCCTAAAATATTTATCGAGTAAGCACAAAATTTTAGAGGGGATATATTGGGAAAATCCCATATCGAAAAAAAAAAAAATTTCCACATCAATCGACCTCTAAAATACCACTTTCTAGAAATATCAAGTCTTACGTATAAAGGAATACTATTTTTGGAAAGTCTTCAACAAAATAAACTCTTAAGGAGATGCTAGACACAGAGGAAGCACTCTAGTTGGAATATCATCGAATTTACATTTTGGTCCAAATTCAACACTTACTAAAAATAGTAAGTGGTCTCAAGAACACTTGCCAAAAATAGAAAATTGGTCCAAAAGTGGGAGGAGCGTAGAAGGAAGGATATTCTCAGTAATCACAACCAGTCAAGGATCAAAGGGGCCAATTTTTCACACTGCTAAAAATAGTAAGTTGCTTTTTCGGCGCTTACTAAAAATAGCAAGTCATCCCAAAAGGGTGAATTTCACAGAGGGATAATTCGGGAGTTGAACATTCATGCTGCCATCAATAGTTGGAGACCAGGGAGGGAAAATCTCAACACTTGCCAAAAATAGTTTCCCTTTCCAAATATAGTAAGTGTCGAGAAACAATGAAGTTCATATTCATGAAGGGGGAACCAATGAAGTCTCTATCTTTATGGATCTCAACAGTGTCCTTCAACACTCATTTCATGCTTCAATCAAGTATGTACGAGGTGGAATTCACAATCAAACATCATCAGACTATTCATCAGGATCATGTCCAAATCAACTAAGTAGTGTGGTAGTGTTAGGGGATCAAGATAGGGTTTGTTCCAAATCTTCAGTATTTCTGAAGGGATCTCCATGTTTGATGCTCACAATCACCAATGGAATCATTTGACAACACTTAGCTCATGGGGTTCGTGTGTCATCTAAAGGAAGCCTCTTATGGTATAAGACGTTTGAGGATACGAGGTTTTACTATGTTTGAGTATTGCATGGTTTGGAGTTACGGGTATATCACATGAAGGGTGGAATTTGTAGTCATTGGAAAAACAAGCCAATTCAACTTTGACATGATTGTTTATGAGATCCTATCTCTTCATAGTTTGTGGTCATGGTCATCAGTGAAGTCATTTGAAAAGTGTTTTTAAACACTCATTCCAAGGCTTCCGTAAGCCAATTTGAAGAATTTTCTCAAGAGGTGGATGATTGAGATTTATAGTCTCACGATTTTGAGTTTTCAAGAAAAAAATATTTACACACTTCATCACGAGTGAAATCCTTTATTTTCCTCCTCCTTCCCCCAATATTCTATCTCCTCTATGTTCTAATTTAATGTTGGGGTTGCACATTTTAATATGTATTAATGTTCCTAATTTGGTAAGTCACATTCATGTTATAAAAAGGGACTTAAAAGTTTCCTAGGAAGTTTAAATGTTTTAAGTTGCATAAGGACATATGAAAAGGCATTGGGGGTAGATGAAGACCATATCATTGACACATGGATCATGCACTTTTTGAATCTCGAGTAATCATGTGCAACATTGGAATATCCCCAAGGTTTGGGACCTTGCCAAATTGGGATTAACCTCGGGAGGCTGACTTCCTTTGAAACTTAGAGCACTTGATTTAAGATCAATATGAAAGGATGAAACATTTGAAAATAATTCTAATCTACTCAAGCTGATGGGTTTAAAGTCAGAGATAACAAAAGAAGAATAACTTGATGCACCAAGTATATTGAATAGATAAACCTACTTAAATACACAATCAACTCCTCACAACAATATATGATATGCACATGTCTTTCAATCTTCCTCTATCCATGACTATAAATAATAAAGCAACTATTTAAAAGAAAGGAAATATATTTTCCGCAACTTATATTTGAAGTAACTATATAACTTTTCACATGAATTGAAACAAGATAACTAGGATAGTGGTATATTAACCAATCACATCAAGGAATTAAACATTAAATACGTTATAAATTGATAAATGATTAAGACTATAAACAAGAATTTTCACGGCAAAGTATTATTACGAATATAACTTAAAGGATCAAAGTATATGAATAAATCTTCCAATCTTGAAGAGTAACTTATCCAAATGATTTATATTTCTAGATAAACTTAATGCATTTAACTATTTATAAGTTCCATAGGATGAACCATTATAGCTGAACCTTAACTAATAAATTACGAAAAATAGAGTTTAATAAGTTCAAGGGAACAAGATCCCAAAAAATAGTAAAGTTGTTGCAAATGTTTGAATAAGTCAACATTGCAACTTTGGTGATGAAGATCTTGGAACCATCCTAATCATGGCCTCTGGCTTAGCTTGGACCTACATCATGTTTCTCTTGTTTGGGTTTCCCTTGATCTTCTTCCCACATAGCCATCGGTGTTTATAATCAACGAAACATTTAACGATTCCCTGTACTTCCTTCTCCTCTTCTCTGCATGCATAACGATTTACCATGTCCACTTTGTATCAATATCCTCAGAAAATATTACTGGAAACCTTTTCAACTTATTCACCACTTTCTTCAGCTGACTTATGAAATTATGGCATGAGACTAACCTGTAAATTGAATCACTATTGAAAGTTTTAGTTACTTCATCATCTTTCGTTACCAAATATTTGAAATTTGATTTAATTTGGTCTACTGGAAGAGCATCAATATTCTCACTAGAAAATTGTAGTCGATATTATCAAACTCTTCTAAAATATCATTTAGAGCATCCATTATTTTCATGCTTTATCATCCAATTTCTTAATAAAATATTGTAACACCTTTGGGATCTAATTTCCATAGCCATTTTAAACTCAAACAATTTATAAGTATAATAAATTACTCCTTAAAAGATTAAATTTGCATCCACATCTCTAATCTCACTCCATGTAGTCAAATTGATTGAAATTATTTTAATCCTCGAGAGAGGATTTCATCTATCATACGAATAGAAGTTATTTCGGTTTGTAGATGATTATAAAATTGAATCGTTATTTTAATCAAAGGATTAGCTTTCGAAACATAAGTTCTATCCATCCATCCCTTTGATCTTCCCTTCGACCTATCTTTTAAATTTCACAATATGAAATATCATCCAAACCAAAAGAAACATCAGAGCGATTGATGTTGCAGGATACGTAGTTGGAGTGGGTTGTGTTTATTTCCTTAATAGATTAGTGAGATTTTCAACCTTTGACTTCAATTCATATTTAGAATCTTTATCTTTATCATAATTCTCCAACAAATTTCCAAGGGCCACTTGAACATCCTATTTGGCACCTTCATGTGTTTCCTTCCCTAGTGAAAACCTAGATATTTGATAATCTACTGCTGTAATAGTTTCTTTAGTTTTCCCCTCAAAAGGGGTATCTATTTGAGTGAACCTCTCTCTAGATAGGTTTATCGATAAAATAGAGATGATCTTGGAAATTTGGCTTGTCTCTCAATAGTACATTCTAGCACACTCGGATCTATTACATCTACAAGAGGCACCTTCTTATTTTACTTTGGGGTTTGGCGATATAGCCATTCAGGTATAGTGGATGCAAATGAAAGTGGTATGGTTGATTCAACACCTAAAGAACTAGATAAAACAATAACCTTTGGTAATATCTGTTGGCAATGAAATGGAGGTGGTAATGATATTTGGGGTCGAAGTGAGAATAAACTCGAGAGTGGATGCTACAAGAATGGAAGTGGAAATTGAAGGAAATGAAAGTTGCTCGAGAAAGTGGAGTGGAAACTAGAAACCCATTCATTTCCCATATTGATAGGACATGAAGGTATGAAAACAATTGGGCCATGGATGGGGAGGAAAAAAAGAGATGAGTGAAGGAACAATGAATAATGATAGGGAAAGTGGAGTGAAGGATTGGGTGGAAAATCTTGTGACACAACTAGAGAATCACTAACTTTAACAACTTTTTGTTACTTGTATCGTAGAGAACACTTTGCCTTGGAAATGGTAAATTTTAAAAGAGAGGAACTCCCAACAATAAACAAGATCTTCCTTAGAGTTATATTTTCCTTTTAGGTAGACATTTTACCTTTAGTGGGTGTAGGGAGACTCGGTGTTGGTTGGGCTTCTATTATTATAGATTGATCTATCTCTCTGGGTGAAATTCCAAAGGTACCCAACCAATCATATGTCATTTATAGAATGGGTCCCACCCTTTCCTTAGTATTGTAATGTTCTTCCTAGTACGAATCAATCCATGGAAAAGGTTGATTAACAATATTATTGTTCATGTACCTTTGGATCCAATATTTCATCATCAACCTCCATTATTTACGGAATATGCACTATAATAAATTGCTTAACCTCATTCAAATTCAACCTTTCATATTCTCGTTGTATGATTAGAGCCTCATCCCGACAATGAATCCAAATATCCCTAGTTGAGGCATGTGAGAAGCTGGCTAACCATTTTCACTAAGCTTACCTCGGTAATCAAAGTTGGTTATGGGATGGAAAGTTCTCAAAGTAAATTTAGAAATTTCTCCATCCACATTCTTCACTTTGTAAATACTAGCACATGTATACCTTCCTATTGAAATATGATACTAGACTCGATTTATGTCATTTGTTTTAAATTTTTGATAATCCAAAATTACCGAACCAATTCTAATAAAACACATTTATCGATAGGACATCTTGATAACTTACTAGGGGCACCTAAGTAACCTAGAATCTGATGTATGTGAATGTTAGAAATTTAAGATAAATAACTCCCCATTCCCTTACCTCTTTAAAATCTTCATCATAAATTCTTCGATTATATAAATTTTATCAAAATGATAAAGGAGGACAACAAAAAAGGCATCATTGACTCTCTGAGAAATGTTTGTTTCCTTATTCCATTGTAATTTGAGGATAAAATTGATAAATCTGTGACACACTTCTAACACCTTTTGTATTCAAACCATTGAATTCCCCCATGAAAGCGGTCGCATAAATGACGAAGAAATTCATGAAGAATTTTTAGATATCAAAACATTGTGCAACTAAAACCAAATTTATTTGCTGATATGTTACCACATCGTATGAATTCCTTATTCTTATTGATAATAGTAATAGAGAGGAACATCCATTCTGAAACTCCTTCTTGAAGTGAGACTGAAAAATGTACTTAACAATACAATAAGATCATTTATTTCCTGGATGAAGTCTGAGCAGAACAATGTTTTAGGAAGCTTGATGACATTCTTGGCCAAGTAACTCTTCATTATGACCTTTGTACATAGTTTAGTTTCTTTATCCCAATGTTCAACTATGGATTCTAGTGAAATTATTGCATATCCTTTAATTTTTGGAGGTTTAAATAATTCTTCAAAGAAATCGGCATTCACCCTCATTAAAGCCTTGTCGTCGTCATCCTTAATCGATTTATAATACTTATCAAAATGGGCCACTAAAACTAAGAGAAACTTAGGACACTACATGGATGAAGGAAAACCTTGTAGTGAGAGTGATCCCATTGTTGAATATGGCCTGCATCCAAGGATTCTTATTAGGGGATTTTAATATTTCCTAGAAGTCTAGAAAATCTATTTGTCCAAGGTGAGTATTTCAAATATTCTCGAAATCTGAAGATAGGAATGAGTGAGGAGAAACTTGTAAGAATGTGTACTTCATATTTTCCTTGCTATTTGATGAGTAAGTTGACATTAAATTGGAATTCGAGAATCTGGATAGACTTTAGAAATTTTGTAAGAAACCATAATGTCCAAAAATGGTAATTATAAAAAGGCTTCAACTCCAAAGTATAAATATTCTAAATCTAGAACTCTTCACGAGTTCCGAAAAAGAATCTCCAAAATCTCGACTCCCAAAATGTTGAAACTCCAAAAAGTGCTTGCTAACTCCAAAACTACGAAAAGTGAACCTCCTAATGTTCAAAAGGAAAACCTCGAAATTCTATTCTCACGAAAACCTAAAAATGTGACCGCCGAAATTGTCGAGCGTCACATAACGAAAATTGAATAATGTTAATATCTTAAAGGAAATGGTTTCACAATTCTTGGACTTGAAAAAATAGATGCTGCATGAATTGAAGTTTGCAATATTGAGAAAAAAATTGATGACATGGTTAAAGGATGAACAAATAATGATAAGGGTTTCCATATCAAGCAAGAAAATAAAACAGATAAAAATAAAAATAAAAACAAAGAGCATGATCGATCATAACCAAAAAGAAATAAATTTAAAAAAATTACCTTGAAAATGATGCCTTGAAAGTACAAAATGGTGTTGTAAAATTAGAGTGTCAGAGAAAAACTCAAGAGAAAATGAGAGGTAAAAATTAAATTCTATATAGGAATCCACTGGAATTAATGCTCGGAAGCCGACACATGTGGGTGTTCTTGGAACTTAAATGTTTGTGGATGTTTGAAATCATAACCCTCAAAACTCCAAAATGAAGCAAAATCATTGTAATGCGAAACCGAAATTCTAAAACCCTTAATGTCAAAGTTCCCAAATTTTGGAACTTTAGAGTTTTAAATTTGGAACTTCAGAGTGAAATTATCCACAAAAATAATGTGAGACTTGAAACATGAAAGTCCAAAGTTTTGAAATTTCAAAAATTCAGACTTTCGGGTTGAACTTCAAAAGCTGTAAAAGAAAATAACAAAAATTCGAAGAGGATGCTAAAACCTGAAAGTCTTAAAGTCCAAAATTTTAGAGTTTGAGGGCTTTTGGATTTCGAGAACTCTAAATCATAATTTTATTTCGTAATTGACAAAAATCTGAAAAAGAAAAAAACCCCAAAATTCAAAAATTCAGACATTGGAGCTTTGAAAAACTTTGAAATTTTAAAAATCAAGTTCGGGGAAAGATGAATTCAAGAAGGTTCAATTAATTTTGACAATTTTTACAACGCCTTCTTATTTAGGTAAATTTTAAAGGTTAACATTTTTAGCAATCTCTAGGGAGTTCTTTCCTACTAAGATTTAAGCCATTAGCCTTATACAAACCATTGGGAAAAAGATTCCTAAAAATAAAATATTTTGAACACACACCAAATGAAATAATACTGAGAAAAGAAACACCACAATGTGTGAAGCACTTGGATGATAAAACAAATAGTGTACAAATACATAAATTGTTTTCAAAAGAAAGATTTGAGTTGTATACCATTCACATATATGGGAAATTATTATCCACACGAGTCTTGATAAGAAAAATGAGTTTTCTTCTTTGCAACTTGTGATAATATATGGTCTACTCTAGAGGGAGTCAAATTTAGCATGCATACCCGGCTTGGCTCTGTCAACATCCCATTTGAGAACCAAATCTCCTTCATGGAACTCTTTTTTGGACACCCTTTTTCAAAATATATTTTAACTTGAGATTGAGGTTATTGTATAGTCTTCATTATTTTGTTCCTTGTTTCTTCTAGCTCCATTAGTTCGGAATACCTTCACATGTTGTTGAATCACTTTCCATGAGTTCCATTTGATATGTTAATTGTGAAAAGGTTGTTTTATAGATATTGGGAACTTTACTTCCCTTCCATATACTAGCATAAATGGTGAATTTCCAATATCCCTTTTGGGTGTGATCTAGTCCACCCATAGAGAAGTTTTAAGGTTAGTGTGCCAAGTTATTTTATTGGTTTCCATTGTACGCTTGCTAGTTCGTATGAGATTTTTATTACTGGACTCGGCTAATCCATTTCCCTGTGGGTAGTAATTTGATGAATTTTTGAGATAAAACCCATTCTTGACATCCCATTCAGTTAATTTCAAACCAAGAAATGCCATTGCATTGTCTGAAATTACTGTAAATGGAACACCAAAACATGTCATTATTCCTTCTAGAAAATTAAGAACAAACTTTTTATTTCCTTATTTCAAAGATTACCACAACTACGTCCCATGAGTGAAATAATCTATAATAGTGACAACCCATTTATGTCCATCACTAAATTGAGGATTAAGAATTTTGATGAAATCTAGTCCCTCTTGGAAAAAGATTGGTCTACCTTAATTGGATGAAGAGGAAGGGGTCATCGATCTCTATTTTCCTATGAAAAAGCACATTCCTTACATTTTATTATCTAAAAATGAGTATCGATAAATAAATCGGCTAATAATAACCAGCCCTCATGATCTTCATAGTAGTAGTCCTTGCAGAGTAATGCCCTCCAGACAAACCATTGTGAAATTCTTGTAATCTCTTGTCCATCTATTCTTGTCCTATACATTAAAGTAAACCACAATTTAAATCTCTACGAAAATTAATATTATCCACAAAAACATAAGGAATGGATTGAATACAGAAGATTCACCTTTGATTTTTATCCATGTCAGTAGGATATACCCCTAATAGGAGAAAAAAATTCATCTTTGATAATAGATCAAACTACTCATTTTCTGAGCTTCATTCAAGAGTACTATGTCTTTTGGCCGTTGTCTCATAATCTATAGCCAATTGTTGAAATAGAACCTCACCCTTAACGAGATCATTTCCCTTAATGTGTACATCCTATTCCATAACTTTAGTAACCCATCCAGCACGTTTTTCATTCATGTCTTTATTTAGAAAAAAGTCTTTAACTCTGGGATGAGACACCATCAAATGAATTTTATTATTGGATAACATATGTCTAAACTTCTTCAAAGCCCAAATGAAAACAAATACTTATTGCTCAAAAAATGAATAATTTAGCTCATAATTATTTAGGGATTAGTTAAAGAAGGTGATTGGTTATTCCATCGATTAATTACTTTGTTGGGTGAGGATATCTAAAATGCTCTCTTGACCTGAAAAAGCATAAAGAATAAAATCTTTATCAAACCTAGGGTTCATCAATGTGGGAGCTTGATAAATTTTTGTCTTAATGGCTTCAAAACTCTCTTTTTCATGAGAAAGGAATATTATTCTTCAACATGGTTGTGATTAGTTTAGCCAATCTCGAGAATTGAGTAATGAATCTCCACACAAAATTTATGGTTCCAATAAAACTCTAGAGACCTTTTTGTGACTTGGGAGAGATAATGACATAATTGAGCGAATCTGGCTAGATCGATTGACATTCCTTATATTGAAACAACATTCCCTAAAAAATTCCTCTCATACACCTGAAAAGATACATTTCTTATGATTGAGTGAAACCCCAAATTCCCTACACCTATGGAAAATCTTCCTTATATACGTGATGTGGTATTTTGTATGCTTATACTATCTTTGTTATATCATTTGTTAGAATTTGAGGATTCTAATAAATACAAATTTAATCAACTTACATATTACATAATGTTACAATAAATATTTAAATAAAGATTACATCATAACATAAGTAAATAAATAAATACTTACAAGAAAATAAATAAAATAGGTGACACAATATTTATAGTGGAAAACCCCAATAGTGTAAAACCCACTTTGAAAATAATATTTTACTTCATAGAACTTATTTAACATCCAGTACAATGACCTCCTTATTTGAAACCCTATTTATGAAGGGTAAAACCAAATCACTTGATTTGACACCTTTGATATATTTCCGAATATATCAAGTGAGAACCTTAAGTCCTTTTTATATAAGATGATCGGTTATGTCTCCCAACCCACCTTTTCACCCAAAAATGGTTCGCACATACACCTAGTTTTTTATTATTTAATATTATAAATTTAATAATTTCATCATATTACATATTTAACCTAAATTATATACATAGGTTAGTATATTTAATAATATAAATATCTATATTTCATATTATTAAATGTTAACCTATATATTAGTGATTGACCCATATACATTAAAGGTTGGCAGGACCACTTAATCATTATGGTCCAATACTCCCCCTTAATGTTAAGTGGGATAACATAACATATGCAATAGATTACCTTCTCATGGTACACTTAAAGATTTACAATCCTTAAACCATAAAGGTTTTAGGCTAGCATATCGGTTGAAGGAATTATAACACCTTCATCATACTCAATTTACCTTTTGGTATAAAAGGATTTGAATCCCAAATATCATCCCATGATCAATGGATAAGTATGATTTGTGAGTTTTAAATATTCTCACAAGTTCACATAAAGGTTATTGACCCCAAACATGTAGGAGTATTTTCAACCAAGGACCTCCTTAACAATATTCTTGTCTTTGGATGTTTATCATAAACTCAATAACACTAAAGAGTTTTGAATACCGACTTTAAGATCTTTCTACACTTCTTTCTAAAAAATAAGCCGAGGAAGTATACATGCCCAAAAGTCTTTTTACACTTGCCCTAAAGTATTTTTTTACACTTTCTGAAGGTATTTTACAAATGCCGAATGTTTTTTTATAAAAACCAAGTTCCATTAGGAGGTGATATTGTCATGCACACTCCCCCTCAATGGAAACTTCGACAATCAGACTTTTCACAAAAGTGACAAAACTTTTCCGTAGTCGGGTCTTTATAAATATGTCAAGCAACCTGCTCTTGATCAACATGAACTTGAGATTTATCTCATCACTTTGCACATTCTCACGGGTGAAGCGTATATGTATCTCAATGTTCTGCTGTGTTCTTTGATGTTGAACTATATTCTTAATTAAGAGTAACACAACTCGGACCACCACATAGAAGATAAATACATCCTTTAGCTTCCATGTGTATCTCTACCAACATTCATTACTGTTGTATGCATGGCTTCTTTAATTCTTCCATTGTACTTCTCTTCTTGAGTAGAAGAAATGAGAGTGATGATTGTATTTGTTTTTCCAAGTAATGGTTCCTACACCAAAAACTTGAACACATATCAATATATTTTATAACACAACATCAATATGGTTAGTATCCCAAAATACATATAAGATAGCATTTTAATTTTTATTACAATGCAACCCATAATTGATTCTTTCTTTTAAATATCTAAAAATTCCTTTTGCAAGATTCTAATGATCTCTTAAAAGGTTCTTGCATAAACCTTGAAGTAATTCCTACTGAATAGGAAATATCTAATATAGTTATAGTTAGATAAATCAAACTATTAACTAACGTTTATAAAATAGGATCATCCTTTTACATATGCGATTTAGGATCAATATTTATTCCAACTTCCATTGAAGTAGAAAATGGTTTACAATCAATCATAAGAAACTTTTTCAATAAAATAGTTTCATATTGTGTTTTTAAAAATAAGAATAGAATGAAATACAATCATACAAGTAATATGATGTGAGAGACCTAACTCATTCATTTCAAATTACCACTTTAATTTCTCGTTAATCCTATGAATTAAATAAGAATTGTCACCAAACATAAGCAAATCATAAACATATATACATATGATGATAATATGTGAGCCTTATTTCTTAGTGAATATATCATTGTTAGAAGAAAAATTAACAACACCTAATAGTTTAAAGAAGGAAAAAAATTTGCATACCAAGCTCTAAGAGCTTGTTTTTAAACCATACAAGGATTTCTCAAGTTACAAATATAGTTTACTTTACTAGTTTCTTCAAATCCTTTAGGTTGAAACATGTAAAGTTATTATTTTAAATCACAATTGAAAACAATATTTTCATACCCATTTGGTGGATTTCCCACCCAAATTGAGTAGCAATCGAAAATAAGGACTGACAACACTCATTTTAGCTACAAAGAAATGTCTCAACATAATCAATACACGGTTTCGAAGGTGAAACCTCTAGCAACAAGTATAGCTTAATATTTGTTAATACTACCATCAACATTATATTTTACTTTTATATCCACCTAGACCCTATAATACTTCATGGATTAGGTTCATATAAGGTAATTAATGCATGGTACATATGATGGCTTCGGTCATTTTACTAAGGTTAATATGATTTGAACTTTCTAACATAGATTGAGCCCAATTTAATTTCTTATCTAGGAAAATAAGAGTTTTAGAAATATTTATAGCATCAAAACATCATCATGACCATTTACTAAATCAGAATCAAACCATAATTTAGAAGTATTTAAAGAAGTAACTTCAAGAGAATAAGACAACACATGTAAACCTTTCAATAGATTATATCTATACATTTCATATAAGATTCAATAATTAACATGTCTTAGCCTTTAATGCAATAATTTTGAATTATTCAAACTCTAAGATATAAAACAAGATGCATAAGAGAAATCATCAAAAATATACAAACCATTTCTTTTAATTCCTTTAAGTATTATACTCTCATTTCTATCCTTGATATATCATGTATCCTTCATGCATGGATTCTAGTTGTGTCCATACCTCTTTCGGATGTTAGGTATTATCAATGTCTAGAATGTACTCGTTGTTCACATTGCGCAAAATCATAGAAAGAGCCTCTTGCATTCGTTGTAAGAATAAATTCATGTTATCTATAGTTTCTTGATGATGGTGATAGTAACCTCAGATCTAGAAACAATCGTCTAAAGTTTCCTCACCATAAAATTTGTTTTAACCCAAATGTTGTAGTTGGTTTCATTCAGGATCTGGGTTTTGTCAAGATAGAAATAGTTGGACATTATTATTTTCCTAAACTTGTAAAAACCACCCCATTATAATATAAAATGTACCATAGATTTAGATACATATTTATCGATAATAAAAACAACACTTTTAATAGAATCGATCTAAAGAACCTATTTGATCATAACTAATTATATCATTACAATGCATACTAATTA
Source organism: Taxus wallichiana var. yunnanensis (assembly GCA_018340775.1). NCBI lineage: Eukaryota > Viridiplantae > Streptophyta > Pinopsida > Cupressales > Taxaceae > Taxus > Taxus wallichiana. The sequence continues at coordinate 278,565,321 of CM031236.1, read as the reverse complement.
ACCTCCCATGATCAAAATAATAACCTGCAATATAAAGGGCTCTACATTATACCCCAGATTTATATAAAAATATTTTTGACCATATAGAAGTGAAGAAGAAACCCCTAAGAATGCATAATAACTTCAAATTTTGAAAAAATAAATATAGACAAAGATCTCGGCCAATTAAATTTGATGTCTAAATGATCATCATAATGGCTTATTTTTGGTACATCGTGAAGGTCATTTGTGATTAATTTTAACACAATAAAAGTATCTTGGAACATACGATCTTAAATTTGACATCTAAATGACTGTCATATTGTCTTATGTTTGGTATAATGTGACGGTCATTTGATCGTCAAATTTAATGAAGCCAAAACTTGTGTATTTTCAGAATGTTAAATTTTATAATTTCTTCTTACGTATAATATTACGGAGGTTATATTTTAATACATTATAATAACCTATTATAATTTATAATGTAAAAATGTATACACTTTTTAAAAAAAAGGTATATGGTTTATAGAATGTAAATAAAAAACAACATATAGTTCATAAAAATTATAAACTATAATATTTTTTTTTTATATATAAAAAAACACATAAACCTTATTAAAGGGGTTTAACGGACATAGACCAAGTTACAAGAATTTTACGAGTGCAAGTATATTTATGAGAGTATAGACTAACTTGCATATTTTACATAGGGGACAAGTAATTTCACCCTACCAATGAAATAAATTGAAATTCTTATTTTCATGAAGTTTTCTCCTCCCTTAATTTACTCTTAATTGTACCTAGACACATTTAAAACTATGGAAATATTGCAAAATATTTTATATAATTCCCGCAAGCTAAAAACTTTAAAACTTTTATGTGGCTATAGCTACCAATATTTTAATATATATTTATCACACTTTACATGGGCCACCAATAAACTAAACCTTTTTTAATTCTCCATTTATACTTGAGATTTCCATGTTTATACTGCGATATTATCTCGTTTCATTCTCCACTCCAACTCTTATATAAAAGAAAACCTTTAAATAATTTTATCTATATAGTTTTTATAAAATATAAGATATGAATGAATAAATTAGCCCCCTTATATGGATAATATAAATGGTTAGGGATACATGTTAAGTTTGATTTAATGAGAATTAAGATTTAAAAAGTAACCCCTTCATGGCTAAGTAATAAACACTGCCCCCTTACTAAAAAAAAAAAAAGTAAGCACATAGGTTTTTTTTTTTTAAACATATATAAACCAAATCTAATAAAATTTATATTTTAAGACATTTAAACTAACCATATATATATAATATGATTCAAACTTAGGTTTGTTTCATTTTTTTAACTATATATGCCTAGGTTTATAAGTTAAGTTTAATTTAAACTTAGGTTTAGAACATGGTGTGTTGACTCTTCCTCAATCCCATATAATTTTAAATTTTAATATGGTTTAAGGCATTTAATATATAGTTTGTTTTCCAAAACTATATAAATTTTAATATGATATTTATATGAATTTTTATATAAACCTTATTTTATATTATATATATATTTATTTAAAAATAATAATATAGTTTTCAAATTATATAGGATATAGCTATAGATTAACTATAAACTATAGTTTTTAAATTGAATCCTTTTAGAGGAGACCAAAGAACATGGGTATGAATTTATCTTACGAAATATTTAACCCTGCAAACATTTGAATTTATAGAAAACATAAAAATTATTTCATATAGTAATAAATCCTTTCTTTTTATGTATATGATTTTCACGCAGTAAATATGTGAAGCCCTTTCACTGTGCACACATCAATATCCAAACAAACATTAATTTCATATAATTTACAAAATGTAAATGAAAGTAAGAATCATACAACATTACATCTCCCAAAAAAATTAGCAATTTAAAATTGAAAAGCCGTAATATTTTATCGAGAGTTTAATTGCACAAATGTAATGCCAAAATAAATTAAGGAAAAAAAAAAGGGGACTCGGATACTTTTAAATACCCTTTCGGGTTGGTTGAAAAAAACTTGTACAAATTAAATAAATAAAATACAAAACATTTGATCTTAATTTATTTAATTTACCTCGCTCTGTTACCATGTTAAAATTTGAGGATTCTAATAAATACAGATTTAATCAACTTACATATTACATAATGTTACAATAAATATTTAAATAAAGATTACATCATAACATAAGTAAATAAATAAATACTTACAAAAATAAATAACACGGGTGACACAATATTTATAGGGTAAAAACCACTTTGAAAATAACTTTTGACTTCAGAGAACTTATTTTACGTCTAATAAGATGGTCTCCTCCTTTGAAACCCTATTTACAAAGGGTAAAACAAAATCACTTGATTTGCACACCTTTGATATATTTATTGAATCTATCAAATGAGGACATAAATTCCTTTTTATATAAGGTGATCGGGTATGTCTCCCGACCCACCTTTTCAACCTAAAATGGTTGACACACACACCTAGGTTTATAATATTTAATACTATAAACATAATCATTTCATGATATTAAATATTTAACCTAAAGTATATACCTAGGTTAGTATATTTAATAATAGAAATATAAATATTTCATATTATTAAATATTAACCTATATATTAGTGATGGACCCATATACATTAAGACTTGGCGAGACCACTTAATCATTATGTTCCAACATCATCAAGGTAAACCAATATAATAGAGTTGATTAGTCCCTAAAATTCCATGTCCATGGCTCTTTGGAAAGTAGAACCAACATTAGATAATCGAATGGCATTTTACTATAGGCATACGTATCCCACTTAGTAGTGATTGTTGTCTTAAACTGATCCGATTCTTTAACAAAGATCTGATTATATCTAGACTATCCAACGAGTAGTGAAAAGTTTTTCACTCTTGCTACTATTTGGAGAATTTGTTCCATTTACGTTTTAAATATATAAAAGCCACGCATAGCTGAATTTCTTCATTCTTCTTCCTTACATGGACCGGATTATCTACCTAAGATGAATGCTTAATAGGAAAAACTATACTGAGCCTCAATGAGTTTGGTTACCGCCTTTCTCATTAGTGTATCAATTTTGGGATTAATTAGCCTCTATTTCGACAAAACCTGGCTTCGGGCGTGAGAATCCAATTTGATAGTATGTTGTGTTAGACCGGATAAAAACCATGCGGTATTTATAGCTCCATGCAAAAATTTCTTGATACTCTTGACAAATTTTGATGAAAGCTTCTTTTTCTTTAGGAGTGCATAGTTTTCTAATCTTCATAAAATTTTCATATTCTACCTCGACTTCCTCAAAATATTCTTCTTTGACCACCATGTTAGAGATTTGTCTTTTGGATTGATCATCTAAATTGAATATGTATTGCAGATTAACTAAGCCTTTTGGTAGCCTTTTTTTCAATTGTATGATTTGATCATTGTATGCTTCTTGCAACTTTTCTTGACCTTTCGTAGCAAACTCTTCCTCCTCTTGTAGAAATAGAACAATTTTTTTGTCACTATCGAACACTTCCAGTTTACTCACATTATCGGGGAATGTAGGTAGAACCACCATTTTGAATGATTTCCACCCTTATTTCGTGATATCAACAGGTATGTCGTATTGTGAGCTAATTGTAGCAATCCTATCAGCATCTTGATTTTGATTTCTAGGAACCGCGTGGATCTCAAAAGCTTCAAAATCTTCAATCAAATCCCAAAATCAGTTCTTATATGATCTTAAAAGATAATTTTTGGATGCCTGTGTGTGCTATCACTTTATGAACAAATAAATGACTATCTCCAAAAATAGTCAGGGCTTTGATTCCCTTCTTTTGAGGTAGCTAAATTCCTTGCACAAGGGCCTCATATTCCACAACATTGTTAGTGCAACTAAATTGCAACCGAAAATATGAGAATTATTTATCTCCTTCTGGATAAATTAGCATAACATTAGCACTAGATCCATTCTTACCTCTCAATCCATCGAAGAAAAATTTCCATAGTCCTTCAGGATTGCTTTATGTTTTGACAAGTTGTAGTATGATCGTACCTTCTTTGTGGATGAAGTATGTGCCCAATCCCGTCTCTTCCAAAAGTAGAGAACCAACTTCTTTCTCTACTAACACATCATCATAGGGATCGTGCGATGGTCTCCACTCACTTCATCCAACACAAGTATCGGGAATTCTTCCACAAGAGTGGTTCGTTTGTGATCGAGTAACTTCTTCCTCTCGATCATGGATGGTATAATTCCCATTTATAGGAATAATAGTGTAGGGTTATACATGATTATGACAGATAGGTTATACTCTTATAGTCATTTTGGTTTCGTATCAATTCCTCGAGAATCATATGTTATCAATCGGCTAATAGATAAATGCCCATCTTGTAAGTGAAATCTCGTGATAGGTAGATGAAAAAGAGAGGAGTGATATCAATGAACAATATGTCTTTGGTAAACGAAAAACTCGGGCATGCACGAATGGTAAATTGAAGTCCTTTGACAACTCCAATAGTTTTAATGGTTGTGCCTTCCTACTTGAACAATGCCTCTTTTGCAAGTGACATATATTGTATGCCTTGTACATCTTCAATTTGTTTGGGCATGATCGAGCTCACATGACACTAGAATCAATCATGCAATTATGTACTAAATGATTTCCAATGATCAAAGAAATATAGAATGGTGGTGGTTATTTTATTAAGAATAATTTTCCCTTTGGTTCGACAAAAATAGTCATAGTTTCTACTCCATGACACGATGATCCATCAGTTGTACCAAAACTATTCAAATCCTCTTGAAACAAGTTTATTTAAGGAGGAACCGAGACTTTGTCCCACATAGTAACACTCAAGTTGGTCTTATTCATTTGTTTTACAATATTGAAGGGAATTGTTCATACTTTTCTAACATTTCTTTGAGCATCATTTTTTGAAAAGTATTTCTTGGGTACCTTGTGATGCTTGAAGACCCTTATTTCCTTGTAACTTGGCTAACATGTATCTTTTTCGATTTATTTGCCACATCTTTATCAATAGCCACTTTGTGGTACCGAGGCTGTGAAGTGGATGCTTGATCAGCTTTGGAAGGTTGATATTCCATTGCTTTCTTTTGGGAATGTGTATTTCCTACCACTAATGAGGAATCGTATTAAACCCACAAAAATATTGTACTTGGAAATTTATCTAAGTGGTTTCTTCAGGTGCATGTGGTCAATCTGCTATTTCCCACATAGATGAATTTTCTATTTGATTCAAAGGGAAGATATGATTTGAACCATAAGGGCATGGATAAGACTCCATTGGGGAAAATATTTTTATTGTGAGTTTGAGAAAAGGGATATCACCATTCATAATCTTGTACTATATATTATTCGGATGGGTACAATAACTTTAGAAGAACTAACAATGAGACGATTTCAAAAACTCGAGAGGTCTTACATTCACAACTTAACTCGTAACTTGGTTTTGAGGTTGATTGTTCCCTTGAAAAGGAGGACTGATTAGCTCGATCATCATGGATTTTATGGCTGGTATATATGATTATATTAAAAAAATTTCCTTTTGAGTGTAATGAGCTCATTCCCAAAAGTTTGCAGTAGTGAGTTGAATTCAAATAGGTTGTTTGAAGGGGTGGGGTAGACCGAACTAGCTATTTGGAAGATGTTGGAATAGGACCAATGGTGGGTTGAGTGTTTGTAATATCTAAAGACAATGGAATTCACGGTCATAGACGTATATTTCTAGCTTTGAATCAACGAATTTTCTGCTCTTATGGAAACTTCATAACATCGTGTAATATATTCCCTCCCATGTACTAGATCATAACTACTACATCAGTTTTCAAGGATTGCAAATAGTACAAGAATGGGCTATTTGGAGAAGGATTTATGAGTGCCTTGAGAATCCTATTTAAAGTCTTTTGGAATCAGAAATTGAAATTTATCATGTTTCCTTGGGGCACTCTTTTTATGGTAGTGAGTTGTTGCAAGAGTGACAAGTGATCACTCTTATTTCTAAATTTTTGCAAAGATTCTCCCCAACTCATCCCAAGTGGTAATAGTTCCATCATCTAACCCACAAAACCACTAAAGTAATTTTCCATTGAAGGAAGTAGCCAAGAGTCTTACCGCAATGTTGTCTTCTGTAACATTATGAACTACCGAAATGCTAGCCACATCAAGAATATGTTCCACAGGAGTGATATGAGTTTCCCCTTTGTAAAAGGGTAAAATTTTGGGTGAAGTAGTAGGTATAGGATCATGTTGGGCTAATAGAAGAGGGTTACCCGCATTTAATGTGGGAAATACTTGGTTCTAACAATTCTACTAAGAAGATGATTGTTACTACGTGGAGGGAGCCTTTCGTAAGGAGGGGTAGAATGACCCCTATGTGGTGACATTGTAACCAGTGAATTTGAAATGCCTATTATTCTTCTTGGAGGAGACAAGGATAACTCAATATGCTTATAATTTCCTTCTCATCTTGTAGAATTTCTTGTCTTAATTATTTGCATATGTTAACACACTTTGAGATATGAAATATAAAGATATGGATTCACCGGTACTTTGGTTCATGTAATTATGAAGAGAAGTGCCAACTCTGTCTCATTGGGTGTTCCAAAACTCGTTGGTTCGTGGATCATGCAACCATTGAATCTCAAAGTGATCACAAGTAACGTTGGAACATCCCCAAGGTGTGGGACCTTTACACCTTGGGATTAACCTCTGGATAAGGTTGGATTCCTTTAAAACTTGGAGTACTTGATTTAAGATCAATATGCAAGGCTAAAACATTTCAAAATAATTATAATCTACTAAATTAATGGGCTTAAAGTAAGAGATAACAAAATAAAAATAAGGTGATGCACCAAGTATATTGAATAGATATACCTACTTAAATGCACAATCAACTCCTCATAACAATATATGATATGCACATGTGATTCAATCTTCCTTTATCCATGACTATAAATAATAATGCCAATTTGTAATAGAAATGAAATAGCTTTTCCATAACTAATATTCAAAGTAACTATATCACATCTCACATGAATTAAAACAATATATTTTGAATAAATTTAGATTAACCAATCACATAAAGGAATTAAACATTCACAAGCTATAAATTGATCAATGATTAACACTATAAACTAGACTTTTTATGGAAAATTATTTTTTGAAAATAACCTGAAAGGTTAAAAGTATATGAAGCACTCTTCCAAGATTGAAGAGTAACTTCTCCAAATGATCTCTATTTCTACATAAACTTAATGCATTTAACTATTTTTAAGATCCATATGTTTAGCCATTACGATTTGAACCTTAACTAACAAGTTACTAAAAATAGAGTATAATAAGTTCAAGGGAACAAGATCCCATAAAAATAGTAAAGTTGTTGCAAAGGTTTGACTAAGTCAACCCTACAAATTTGACTAATTCAGAGCTTGGAACCATCCCAATCATGGCCTCCTAGCTTAGCTTGGACCTGCCTCATCTTTCCTTTATTCGGTTTTGCATTGATCTTCTTCCCACATAGCCATCTAGTGTTTGTAATCAACAAAACATTTGATGATTCCTTTACTTCCTTCTCCTCTGGTCCACATGCATAATGATTTACCATGTTTTTGTATCAATATCCTGAAAAATTTGGTTGGTAACCTTTTCAAGTTATTAACCACTTTCTTCATCGACTTATGAAATTTTGGTGTGAGACTAACTCCAGTAAATTGAATTACTATTAAAAGTTTTAGTCACTTCATCATATTTCATTACCAAATATTTGATAGTTGATTCAATTTGGTGCAATGGAAGAGCATCAATATTCTCATTGAAAAAATTGCAATCGATATTATAAAACTATTCGAAATATCATTTAGACTATCAATTATTTGCACACGTTTATCATCCAATTTCTTAATCAAATATTACAACACCTAGGATCTAAATTAAATAGAATTTTGAAAATAAAAAAATTTATGAGTATCATCAATTACTCCTTTTTGAAGGAATAAATATGGGCCCACATCTTTAATCTAACTCCATGTAGTAAAATTAAGATTCAAATTATTGTTATCCTCGGAGAGGATTTAATGTATCATGTGAATAGAAGTTGTTTCAGTTTGTAAATCATTATACAATTTAACAACTATTGTAATCAAAGGATTAGCTTCCTAAATCTAACATTCTATCCATCCATCCACTTATCTTCCCTTCTTACCTATATTATCAATTTCATGATATGAAATATCATCTAAACGGAAGAAAGCGTGTGGCTTGTTGTTGAAGGATCACTACTTGGATTTGGTTGTGTTACTTTTCTTAATAGAGTAGTGAGTTATTCAACCTTTGACTTACATTCATCATTATAAGATTTATCTTTAAAATACTTCTCAACAAATTTCCAGGGTCCATTTGAACATCTTGTTTGACGCATGTGTTTCCTTCCCTAGTTAAAACCTAGAGATATGATAATCTTCTGTTGTAATACTTTCTTTAGTTTTCCCATCAACATAGCTATTTCAATGAACCTTTCTCTGATTGGTTTAACAATAAACTAGAGATGATATTTTTCCTTTTGGCATGTCTCTTGAGTAGGTTCCCACACACTCAATCTATTACATCTATAAGAGGAACCTTCGTCATCTGCTTTCGAGGTTTGGTGATATATGCATTTAGGTATAGTGGACGTAGATGAAATTGGAATGGTTGATTAAACACTGGAGCACTAGACAAAAAAATATAAATTGGAAATTAAATGGAGGTGCTAATGATAGATGGGGTAGAAGTGAGAATATCCTCGGGAGGGGATGTAACAAGAATGGAAGTGGAAATAGAAGGAAATGAAATTTGTTGAGAAAGTGGAGTGGAAACTGGACACCCAAGAATTTCCCCTCCTGAAAGGATAGGAAGGGATGAAAACACTTGGGCCATGAATGGGGATGGAAAAGAAAAGATGAGTGAAGGAGTAGTGGATAATGATGGTGAAAGTGGAGCTACGGGAGGGGATAAAAAATCTTGTGACACAACTAGATAATCACTAACTTTAAAAATTTTGTTACTTATATTTTAGGGAACACAACATTGGCAATGGGAAATTTTGAAGACACAGAATTCCCAAAAATAAATGAAATATTCCTTCAAGTTGTATTGGCCTTTTGAGTATACCTTTTACCTTTCATGGGTGTAGGGAGACTCGGTATTAGTTGGCCTTCTATTCTTATGGATTGATCTATTCCTTTAGGTGAAATTCCCTAGGTAGCCAACCAATCATAGGTCCTTTTTTGAATGGGCCCCGCCATTTCCTTAGTATTGAAAAGTTCTACCTATTACCAATCAATCCATGCCAAATTTTTATTAGGAAAATTATTGTTCTTATACACTAGATCCAATAATTCATCATCATCCTCCATTCCTTCCGAAATATCCATAATACCAAAAATTTTAAACTCATTCAAAGTCAACCTTTCATATTCTTGTTATTTGATGATAACCTCATCCCGATAATGAATCCAAATATCCTCTAGTTGAGGCAAGAGAGAAGCTGGATGACCATATTTCACTAAACTTACCCAAGTAATCAAAGTTTTTTTGGGATGAAAAGTTCACAAAGTAACTTCAGAAATTTTTGCATCCACATTCTTCACTTTATAAGTACTGGCATAGGATTACCTTCCAATTGAAATAGGAAACTGGACTCACGCCTTATGTCATTTTTTTGAATTTTTATAATCTTTGTAATTTTCTAGGGGCATCCAAGAAACTAGGAATCTGATGTATTTGAATTTCAGAAAATTGAAGATAAATAGCCCATCATTCCCTTACCTATTTAAAATCTTCATCATAAATTCTCTCGACTATACAATTTTTTTATCAAAATGATAAGGAGGACAACAAAAAAAAGGCATCATTGACTCTATGGAAATGTTTTTTCCTTATTTCATTATAATTTAAGGATAAATTTGATAAATCTATGACACACTTATAACACCTTTTGTATTCAAATGATTGAATTCCCCCATGGCGGGGACAACATAAATGAGGAAGGAATTCATGAAGAATTTTTTAGAAGTCAAAAATTGCTCAACTTAAAACAAATCGAGTTGCTGATATTTTCCCCATCATATCAATTCCTTATTATTCTTAATAGTAGCAATATAGATTAACATCCATTCCTAAATCTCCTTCTACGAATCAAGACCTGAAACACTACTCAGCAATAAAATAAGATCATTTACTTTCTAGATTAAGTAAGAGCAAAACAATGTTTTAGGAAGATTGATGACATTCTTGACCAAGTAACGCTTCATTATGACTTCGTACATGGTTTAGTTTCTTTATCCCAATTTTCAACTATGGATTCTGGTGAAGTTTTTGCATATCCTTCAATATATATAAGTTTAAATAAATCTTCAAAGAAATAGGCATCTATCATGATTACAAACTTGTCGTCATTGTCCTTTACCAATTAAGAATTCTTATCAAAATGGGATGTTGAAGCTAAGAAAAACTCACTACATTCCATGGATGAAGTAAAACCTACAACAAGACCTAGCCAACTACTCGAATATGGATTACATCCAAGGATTCTTATTCGGTGTTTTTAATATTTCCCAGAACTCTAGAAATTCTATTTTATCTAAGGTCGTATCTCCAATATTCCCCAAATCTAAAGATAGCCATGAGTGAGGAGAAACTCCTAAAAATGTGTAATTCATCTTTCCCTTTCCCTTTGATGGCGAAGTTGAAATTAATTTATAATTCGAATCTAAATAGTCTTTCGAAATCTTGTAAGAAACAGTAAAGACTCAAAAATCCCAAAGTCCCAAAGTCTTAAAATGGTAATTCTGAAAAATGCTTCAACTCCAAAGTACAAACCTCTAAAATCCCAAACTCTTCATAGTCCTGAAACCTCAGAAAGTGAATATTTGAAACCCCAACTCCGAAATCCAGAAACACTGAAGGTAGTGCTAACTTTGAAATTATGAAAAGAAAACCTCTGAAATTGTGAAAGGAAAACCTCCAAAATTATTTCCTCTAAAAACCCAAAACTGCATGACCTCCAAAATTGTCGAAGGGCACAAAATGAAAATTGAATGTTGTGAAGATCGAAAGGAAATGGTTACACAATTCTTGGACTCGATAAAACTAGATGCCTACATGAATCGAATTTTACAGTATTAAGAAAAGAATCAAATGACATGGTTAAAGGATGAATGGTGGATAATAAGGGTTTACATGTCAAGTAGGAAAAGAAGAACAAATCAAGAATAAAAATAAACAAAAAAACTTGATCGATCATAACAAAAAAGAAAAACATAAAAACATTTACCTTAGAAGTACAAAATTGTGCGGTGAAATTAGACTATCGAGAGAAACAGCCCAGTGATAATGAAATGTAAAAATTCTAGTTTATATAGGAAACCCTAGAGTTAATGCTCGGAAGTGACACGTCTAGGGGTTTTGGAAATTAAATTTTTGTGGAAGTTCCAAATTTTTACCCCCAAAACTCTGAAAATAAGCGTGATCATTGCATGCAATGTAAAACCCAAAGTCTATAACCCTGAAAGTTTGAAGTTCTAAAATTTCAAAACTTTAGAGTTTCGGACATTGAAACTTGAGAGTGAAATTATCCACAAGAATAATGTGAGACTCTAAACCCGAAAGTATGAAGTTTAGAAATTTACAAACTTTAGACTTTCGGGGTTCAAAATATCGAGAACTCGAAACGAAAATAATAAAAATGCCGAAAAGGATTATGAAACCTAGAAGTATGAAACTTTAGAATTTTGATTTTTCATATTTCGAAAATCTAAATTAAAATTTTCTTTCGTAATTGACAAATTTTTGAAAAGAGAAAAAAAAACCCAAAATCCAAAATCCAAAAATTCAGACTTCAGAGTTTGAAAAATATTAAAAAAATTTAAAAGCACTTTCAAGAGAAAAAAATTCAACAAGGTTCAAGGAATTTTGACAATTTTTGACAATGCCTTCCTATTAAGGTAAATTTTAAAGGTTAACACCTATCTCAATCTATAAAATTGTAAAACCATTTCCATTTTAAAGGGTTGGTGATTGATTTTGTAAATTGAAGAGTGCATTGAGATGATAAAGGTGATAACCAAATTATTCCTTTCCCTCATTCCCAAATTTCCTCCATTTCCCACACTATGTACAAATTTTGGTTAAGGAATCGGTATAAGAAGAAGGATTTTCTAGCTTTCTTTGACTAAGGGGTTTCTTGATACTTTGTGATCATACATTCTATTTGGTGTTGTTGCTATTTATAGAGTTGTTTCTTCTCATGAATGCATGTGTTGAAGTTTATAACTAGTGTATGTAATAATTTGAATTTCTACTTGGAATTAGTTCCCTACCTCGATTCTCAATCCCTTTCCCACTCTCCTAGAAAATTCCACCCTTGCAGATATTTGTAAGATTTTTCCCAGGGGGTTTGTGGAGTGCCCCTGTTAGATCCACAACCATAAAGCCAACCAATAAAATCCACCTTTTTACTTGTGCATGCATATACGATAGTTGCACCAGTTAAGTAAAGGTACTTATATTCCCAAAGTGTTGGAAAGAAATCCACAAATTCATCCACGACAAATTTTTCTAGCCAACATGATTTTTGCACCCACACAGTGGGGCAGATTTAGAAACAACTACACCCAAAATATGACCACAAGGTCCAAAAATTCAAAAAAATTAAAATATAAAAAAACCCAAAAAAAGAGTTCATTAAAATCCATTCTTTGAAGGATATCATCAATTTCTCGCATGTGAAATTTTATATTCCATAATGTCTTTTCATATTTCCATTGATTTTTTTTCCAAACGTTTCCTAAAAAGGAGATACTCCAGAGTTGAATAGATCAAGAGGATTTGTTGACCTTACTTTCTAGGCTTTACAAAATCAGCAAGGGTGACTTAGAGACAATCCCCATCCTCATCCCCATCCAGTCTTCAAGAAGCTCACCTAGAAATCCTATTCAAACTTCAGTTGATACTCCTCCTTCAAATTCTCCCATTTTTCAACCAGCTTTAAACATTGAGTTCCTAGAGGAAGGATAATTTGAAGAATAATCCATAGAAGTAAGAGTTGAAGAAAAAGTAGAAATGACAATAGAAGATGAAGCAAAAATAACCCAACCCATTGTTCCCTGGGAAGAAATAAAGACCCACTTTCTCTTGAAGCCCCTCTTCATGATCTATCAAAATGTTCCTGTAAGAACTTTCCAAAGTTGAAAGGAGATGGCACATAGATTCCTAAAGAACACATTGATCCTTTCACGACATCATATAGAATTCTTGGTGTCGAATATGAATATGTCGTTATAAGACTACTCGTGGAGTCCCTCCAAGAAAAAGAAACAAAATTATTCTACCTCTTTTCTTCTCGATCCATCAAAATTTGAAACAAAATCAATACTTCCTTTTTGGAAATATTTAAATCAACTAAATACTATCAGAACCTCTTGGTGCATATGGGTCAAACGAAGAAAGAAGAAAGTGAAACTATGAGATACTTCGTGGCTCATTTCAAATGGTTTCTTCATAGGATAATGGAAGAAGATTCACCGTATGAAAAAAATATCAAGAGATTCTTCATCAAAGATTAATCACCGGAGGTAGGATTTTTCCTATGAAGATTTCAACCAAGGAATATTGCAAAAGCACAAAGGATGGCCATCGAATTCAATGATGATCTCATCCTATCAGGGAAGATAAAGAATCCATCAAAGGGAAAGGCCCAACATCCTAGAGATGAGAGAACTAATCCATTACTACAAAAATTGGAAAATGAGATGGAATATTTGAAGAGGGAATTATTTGAATGAGTATCTTCTCAAAGAAACAACACAAATCAAATTTGAAACACAGAAAGGATTTCCTTAGAAGCCCCACCCTTGAATGAAAATTGTAGGATTCAGGAAAGTGAAGTAGATCTTGAACAAGGAAATGAAGGTGATGATCTCCTAGAATTTGATGAGCTTGAGAATGATACACAAATCAGATTCTATGAGTATTCTGGAGGTGATGAAGAATATGCAACAGATTTCTCATGTGAGGTATTCATTCATTATAAGTTTAATAAAGGAAAACCTTCCTCCACTACTAAGAAAAAAAGATCAAAGATCCTCCGTGGCAACTCCACAAAAAAAAATCAGTAGAGGATCTCCACTCCCACCCTCCATGGAGTCTACATTGTTGAATCCTGATCCTGTAGTGAAAAAAATTCTCCAAAAATTCTAATTCTTCCAATGCCTCTTCTAATTCTAAATCTAAATATGCTCCTGTAAAATCTAGTACTTTACAATCTGCTAGTGTACCTTTCAAGATCCCCTCTATTTCACAAATATCTACTCTTGTTTCCAAACCTATCTCAACTCCAAATTAATCCCTTCATTCCCCTTGTCCACATCTTCTCTCTTTCACTTCATAGAATATGTGAAGAAAGCGGAGTACGAGTTATTGAAACCGAATATATGCAGACTCACCCCAAAATATTTGATAGCTATGTTCAATACATCACGAATGGTAGTTTAACACACAATGATGTACCTCTTATTTATAAGGGAGTAATAACAAACCAACATACATATCCATCATAGAACTTTCTTTCTTTAAGTGTATCAAAGTGATAAGGTTGAACCTTTTTATGCCTCCCTTCTTGTTAGGAATTATGTATTAAACAACTACATAATATATTCTAGTGCCTCCGAAAATGCAATTCCTATAAATATCGCCAAGGATCTCAAACTCACCATGAATCCCCTCGGTTTATCTTGTTACTCCCTAGAGTCAAAATAAGTCCCACTTGTAGGGAAGGTCAAAGATCGGCGAGGTGGCTCTTGCTAGATTTCAAGACAAGAAATTTTCAACAATGATTTTGGTAGCAGACATTCCGACTTCATTTGGAATGTTGCTATGTAGGGTTTTATGTCAATAGTAGGGGGTAAGATACAGATGAACTAGTCTCTACAACCATTCCCGTTAAGGGAGAAATTGAAAAATTACTTCTAGAGAAGAAGATGAGGTACACAATGTGAAAATTCCGGAAGTCCAGGAACCAACATCTTATACCAAGATACCAAGTGGATGAATCACTTTGTGAAAACTAAGGAGGAAGAGGATATTCCCATCTTGATAGGGTCAAACATCCATTCCCATAAAGGTATGGATCTTGAAGAATCATTGAGGAGATTCAAGTTACAAGAGGGAAGCCCTAAATTACCAAATGATGCAAACCATGAAGAAGAGGAAAAGGTTCTTGGTGAATCTCAAATGGAAAAATCAGCTTGTGTGCTTATCCATGATGAAATCAAGGTATTTTCATTCCCATTTGGAGATGAAGATGATCTCATCCATGCCATTCATGGAGGGACAAGACTAGCTTGTGATGAACCTGCGAAAGGTTTGAAATAACTATTTGTATAAGAATTGCTTAGAGCCGTAAAAGAAACAAAAGATCCTGAGCTTAGTCTCAAACTCTTGATGTAAGCCATGAATCTACAAGACAAGCACAAATATGATTTGAAAGCCTCAATCAATGTGAAGGTTGGCCATGTTGAAAAAAATCAAGATGAGAAATATGATGCCCCCCTGAGCCAATGGTTGATGGATGCAATGATGAAATCGAGGTATTTTATTTCCCATTTGAAGAGGAAGACTCTTTCCATGATGAAGAAATTGAAGAAAGGAGTTTTGAGGCCTTTGAAGTTGAATCTCCTCTTGATGAAGGAGTGATAGAATGTAACGATTCCCAAGATGATGAAGTAATCCCTCTGGATATTTTCCTTGAGTGAAAAAAAAATTATTCGAGGGCATATAAAGATGAGTGAAGGAAGTAACAATCGAGATATCCATGAAAGAACTATTGGATGTAGTAGAATTTGTAGAAGACCCCGAGATGATTCTTGATCTCTTAACTCATGCCATGGCCATACAAGACAAGTATGAGGTTACTTTTAATCCTCCATTCAATCTTCAAGCACCTCATAATGGAGTAGAGATAAAGGATGAATCTAAGGTTTCTCATGGAGAAGATGTCAATGAGCATAGACCTATATGAAGAAGGTTACATGGGATGAAGGTGCATATGATAGGGGTTTTAGGAGGGTTTAGTAAAACCCATGGTGTGCAAGCTAGGAAAAGAAATGGTTCGGGCTTAGCCACATTCGACAATCCTAGAACCACAAGAGAAAATCATGACTCGAATGAGCATGCAGAGTGGATAAGGTACCATCTTGGAAACTCGATGGTCAAGGAAGGAATATTTGATGTGATGGAAGGATCCAGGAAAGACATCATTATAGAAAGTGGAGAGCTTAGATGTAAAGAAGCATGCTCTATTGAAGGAGCACAAGGAAACTTGGAAATTGATCTATCACTTCAGGAAGGCATGTCGGTGGATGTTAAAGCTATATATAGAGATGTTCAGGTTGAAGGAAGAAAGGATATATTATTTGACAACTTATTTTAGATAAGAGTGTGTGGTCGATGACATCATATAGATATTGAAGAGGCAAAGCTCTACATGAATAGTAATGGGTTCGATGGACTCTCATTAGAAGTTTTATAAGAGAGATGGCATATCTAGAGGGATGGGTGTGTGATCATTCTTGAAACATGGGAAGCATGGTTAATATTTCGATGCATGATCCTTATCTACATTATTACATTGAGTCCAGTTATGGCCGTAAGGAATGTAATATGGTTCTTGAACTAATATTAACAAGGAGTATATGGTTTTGTTCTAAATATACATTGTTCTGGTGTAAACCCTAGTGCATATTATTTATATAACAAATCAAATATTCTATCTATTTGATATATCTCTTGTTTTCTTAATAGATGTATTAATATAATGCCTCATCTTAAGTTCTTAGAATGAATGCATGCTTCTTTACCATTTTTCTAAGTTTTTTCATTAATCAATGTATTACCACAAGACTCGAGATAAAGAGGGCTCAAGCGCTTTGAGCATGCCTCGGGTTAGTGCCCGACTACCACTAGGTGATAGGTTGACGTGTATGGGATTTGAATTTTCTCTAACATCATAAAAATGAATACATCTTAGTTGCATTGTCGGACGCCTTTTTGAAGTTATTTTGAGAAATGGATACATCCACATCTTGGTTCCATTGATGTGTGATGACTGAGTGCCTAACCTTAGAGAGTGTTGAATCATGGTTTAGGATCACGGAGGATGATTTTCTCTACTATTTAGTACGGTACCTGATTTATATGCACATAGATGGGTAGAAGAGAACTTGTACCATGAGTTGTATGAAACTTTCTTCTGTTGCTTTCCAGTAGAATTGTATGAATGGATTTTAGCATATGCATCTAGATTGAGCTGGTACTATAGATTATGTGTATGGACCCAAGATGATTACAGGAGCTACAAGATGTGGATATGATTTGGACGCATGTTGTCGATCACTGGTGGAAAGGAGTGCTAACCAGTTATACTTTAGAATACACCATTTCTATGTATTCTTGTCCAGAGGTTGCTGAATTTGAATTCCTAAGGGAACCTAGAGGATCGTTTTTACATGTTTTCCCTTTGGCTATGAAGATCTTGATCATTACCCTAAGTTTAGAGCTATTTCTTATGTCGGCCAAGATTCTCTTAGCATTAGGCAAGGAAGCTAGGGTGGAGGAAGATGGTGGACATTGCGGCTGAAAAGGAAAGGGAAGAGAGACAAATCAAGTATAGTGAAGCTCATGAAAGGGATATGGCTAGACAATGCGAGGTTGCAAGTGTGATGGATCTATGGAGGTAGATGTTGTGGGAAGGAGTTAAGGTTCACACAAAAGGAATGAAACCCTCAAGCATTCTATGATACATGATCTTGGAAAGTGCAGGAAAGAATCCCCTTAAGCTTCGATGAGAGTTCTTCACATGGAGAAAGGAGAGTTGTCGGTGCACATCCCAACCAATCGGGCACCAAACCCCGGCACTTGGTTTTCCTTATCAAGGAAGAATTATTGTTAATCGAGTAGGTATCAGTAGAACTAAGCAATCTACACCTAGGAGATATAATTTCTCATTTGGGACATCTATGGTCACAGAAACCGTTCCGTATTTAGATGAATTTTTGGACAAGGTGCAAATACACAAGGTTTGTGTATCATGTTTTGAAGTGGCATGGGATAGACAATTGGAAGTAGCACAATATTACAAACCATCGGACAATTCGGTGGGACATTGGGAACACTAGGCGTAAACACTTTAGGCCATTTTCAAGCTAAAGGAGGTGGATCTGGTGGTGTCGGGGCCGAGAGGACTGGTGGGCCTAGCGGATCTAGAGGATCAAGTGGATTAGAAGGGATAGGACATGGTGGGTCTAGTGGATCTAGTGGCAAAGGAAACACGAGAGGAAACCAAGGTCCTAGGTCAGGTGGACAATGGCCTTAGCCACCCCGCAAGTATTTTTTGAGATGTCTTTACACATACAAGACTACAAAGCTAATTGAATATGCTAAATACCATGTGCACCGGTGTGAATTACTATGGTGTGGTAAGGGGATCACTACCCTTGAGTTAAAGGTAAGTTAGTTTGCAACAACGTTTCAAGGCACACGCATAGTTGGTACCATAAGTATAACCCCCACCAGATGGTCATGGATTACACTACGTTGAAGAAAACCTTCCTAACGAGTTCCATATCCTTGACTTTGAGTAAAAATAATCGGTGCGAGGGAGATACAACAAGGAATGGTAGAGAGTGTGCAAGAGTATGGCGCATGGTTCAAAACTATCCTATGACATACACCCCTCTCAGTATGCTCAATGGCTTTTTGGGGATTGATAACACCATTTATAAGGGCACCTTTGTCACACAAGAACTTCATAGACCCGCGTGAGGCCTTGGAATCTGCCCTACATGCGAGGATGTTGGGAGTGTTGATAGCTATGTGAGCCCTTTTTACGGAGGCTGAAATTTTTGCAATGGCTAAGAAGTTAGAAAATATTTATGTAAATTCAACACATGAGGTTCGTAATGGTATTTTGTGCAAAGACTATGAAGTGGAAGGGCATACAAAGGATAGTTACCCTTAGAATTCGATACATGCCATAGGGATCATGATTCAAATAGATGTCCTCTACTACAACGTGCAATCCACAAGAATGGTTCTTGTTATTGCAATATTTTTACCTCTACAACCCATGATACTAAGGATTGTAGGCTGATTGACAATATTTATGATGTTATTGATCTTGGTGTGTGCCAGACTAGCCTTGCAAGTCATTCCAAGTATGATGATCGCCGCTATAAATGGTACGTAGATGGAGGAGCATGTAGAATAGGTTTTTACGAGAGGTTTGTGTGGTCACGTGAACCGTGGAAGAGGAAGATGTGAGTTCCCGTGTGGAACCTATTATAGTTGTGGATCGACGGAGCATTATAAAAAGAGAGTGTCCCAATCTATTGCAATGCTCATGGTGTGGAATAAAACCTAAGTACAAGGAATTTCTTGAGTTGTTTATACATATGAGACAACAACACCATAAGAATATAGGTGTTGGGATGGTAATTATAAAGAAGGCTGACCCACTTTAGATACCAAGAGTGGCACGTGGGTAAGAATTAGGACTTGTACTAGTGACAATGCGAGGAGAGGTTATGCACACAAGGGAGATGCCAAGACATAAAGCTGGTTACGAATAGAAGAAGTGGTACGTGGTAAGTATCCCAACCATGATCATCATAAGGAAGTGTACTAAGAGACTATGGATGTGATTCAGGGATTACATGGAGAGATCTAGTGTTTGAAGGAGGAGTAATGGTAGTTGAAGAAGAGGAAGAATGGTGAGGCTCTGGGAGAAGGATCCGGATGTGGTTAGGGAAGTGTGAAAATGTTAAGGAAGGAGAATATCATTCCCTTACTAGGAGAATGGTTATGGGAGAGGGTACCATGTTCCGAGAGAGAGCACAAAATGTAGGTTCTACATGCAAACCTTTCTCCTCATAGCCTTGACTATGATAAATAGATCACATTGAGTGTAGTTTTTAATGGCTGGCTTCGAGCAATATCCTCATCAACATAGGAGCGGAGGTCAATGTTCTCACCTTGGATGCATGGCATCAAATGGGAAGGCCCACATTACATCCATATTTGAATGTGATGTATATGGCGAACAAGACAAAGGAAATGACCACTAGAGTCTTAAATGATGTAGTTATAACTATTCAAGGAGCCAAGTTCACTGTGGAATTTGAAGTCTTGGTGCTTGTCGAGGTGGATAATTTCCCAACATTACTTAGGTTCCCTTAGTGTTATGAGAACAATTTCGACGTATAGTTTAACAAGGGGTATATCAGTTTCAATAATAATGAAGAAATGGTGATCATCCCTTTAATGAGATGGGAATCCAAGTACCTATATTGAACCCTTAGGAGATGAAGTCCATGATAGAATCTATATGTGCTCCATCATATATCCTAAGGTAATTTATCCTAGAGACTAAGTCATCCAATTTTAATATGCCCAGTGATGAGTGATACAAATGGCATAGCATGTGCCAATTGAGTACACGAGACTTATTAGATAATTGCATGAAAATTGAGAGGATCTGTAATAAGGGTGATGAAGGTACAAAGTCATTCAAGTGCTTGGGAACAAAGAAGCTACCAAGTTACTGGAGGAGCAAGCCCTGATGATTTATTATGAGAAATGGAGGCTCAGTGGAAAAATGAGGATGAAATAAGAAGTATGCTTAGTTATAACTTTCTCAGGACTGCAGCGCATTGGTGGGAAACACATCGTGAGAGTCTCCTAGAATGGCATGAGGTAAGATTCACATTTTCTGTAAGGTTCTGCAGAAGCAACGCACCCACTATTATCCAAGACTACCATGGAAAGGAACCCTTCTCTTCCCATATCCAAGCATGTGAGAAGGCCTAGATGGAGGGCACATAATCGTTACACCTTCTCTATAGGTGCATTAGTTATATTCCACCGAGATGGTTGTGCACGTGTATGGTATATTCACTTTGAGACACACTGTAAAACAAGGAATTAGGAAGATTTAATGAATTATCTCATTCAAGAATTCAAGTATCCAAGTACCAATCCATCGAGAAAATAAGGCATTGTAAGTTTTCAAACACCTTATAATGGGAGATAGTGCTATGTCAGAAGATAGGTTACTAGATTTGTGAGGTGAACCTATTTTGGAGACATGTCTTAATGAAGAATAATCAAAAGAAATATAGCTTGAGCACATCTGCATTAAAAAGGAAAAAGGAAATATGTTCTATGTAGTAGATGGTGACAAAATGGAAAGTTTGGATGCTAACTATTATAAAGGTACACGTGAAGTCATAGATAGCCCCGATGAGTGAGCGTTCACCTAACATGAGCCCTTAAAAACAAAAATGGTTAACATTAGGACAGAGACAAAACCTAAAGAAGATATCGCTGGGGATTATTCGTGAGAGAAAGAGGTTTCAAAAATCATTGATCCATTGCACTAGTTTTAGGATCTATTCGCATTGGTATCATGATCTAAAATTTGTTCAACATTCCTTGGGGAGATGAGGATCAAGTTGAAGGAAGGTGTGTGCCCAAATCAGAAGATACCTTATCAGATGAATCTGAACTTGGTTGTAAGATTCAAGCAGAGATAGAAAAGATTATATCATTCGGTATCATTGAGGCTTTGGAAGAATTAGAATGGGTAAGCCCAACAAAGTGATAAGCATTAGAAAGGACGGAAGGAAAATGATCTTTGTTGACTACATGAACTTGAATGTAGTGTGTGTCACTGACCCTTTTCCAACCCCATTCATTGAAGAAATTTTGGAAGGAGTAACCTAAAGGCGCGGGGTCTATTCTTTCATGAATGTGTTCTCGTGGTATCACTAGGTCGGGACTGCGCAAAGGAAGACCATAGAAACACAACTCTAACCACTAAGTAGGGAATATTTTCCTACACTTTGTCATGCCTTTTGATTGAATAATGTGTGTGTTGTGTTCTTGTACATCGTGGTACAAGCATTCAAGGACTTTATCCATATGTTTTTTCAAGTCTACCTGGATGATTGGATGATGCATGGGCTAGTGAAGAACCATTGTGACAATTTGAGGCTGATGTTTGAGAGATGTCAAAATTTGAGTATATCCCTCAACATTAAGAAATGTGTCTTTTCTACTCCATTTGGAACCCTATTGGGACATATTATATGTAAGGAGGGCTTGTTAGTGGATCCCACAAAAGTTGTTGTTATTGTGGGATGAAGAGAGCCTATTAGTCAAAGCATAGTGCACAAATTTCTTGGACATACGGGGTACTACAGGAAGTTAATCAAAGGATATGCAAAGATCCTTGTACCCTTGGAAGAATTTATAAAGAAAAAGAGTTCCTTTCATTGGGGAGAGATGTTGCAGAAGGCATTTGACATTTTGAGGGATAGACTTGTCACTGTGCCCATACTAAGTTTCCTTCATGGGTTAAGGCTTTCCATGTTCATTTTGATGCCTCAAAAACAACTATTGGGGTAGTACTAGCACAACCTTGTGAGGGATTGTTGATCGCCCCTTTTATTTTGCAAGTAGGAAGTTAAAACCAATAGAATAGAATTACACCACCACTAAGCACAAGGCAATGTCAATGATGTATGCGCTACATAATTTTAGGAAGTATCTGCTAGGAACACTATTTATATTCTACACAGATCACATGGCAATCGAAGTACTTGGTGAGTAAGAAAGTTTTACAAGGGTGCATATGTCGTCATGTATTATTATTTAAAAATTTTGAGTTCAAGGTTGTTGTAAAACTAAGAAAAATTAATTCATGACCTGACTACTTATCAATGATTAACTTAGGAGAGGATGCACAGACAATTGAGGATACCATGCCAGACACGTAACTATGTAGGTTGTGGTGCACGCCTCAAAATTAGAAGATATTGCGGTATTCCTTCAAACATGTGTGGTGTCAGATGGGATGAAGGATTTGGAGTGAAAATAGTTAGCAATACGTGTCACGCTCTACATTTTGATTAGTGGAGATTTGTACAAGTTATGTCATGATGAGGTTCTATGATGATGCACATTAGAACATGAGTGTGTAGTGATTATGGATGAATCACATGGTGAGATTGAAGGAGGGGACTATGCAGGAAATGCAACCTGCATGAAAGATTCTACTCCAAAGGCTCTAGTGAGAAACCATCTACCATGATTATATTGAGTTTTGCAAGGCCTTGACCATTTTCAACACTGGGCAAACTCGGGAAGAGGGATGAGATGCCACTAAGGCTCATAGCTAGTGCAGAGCCATTTGAAAACAATTTTTTCAAGAAGTGTGAAGGATTGGTTCACGTATATCATTACCTACACTGATTACTTGACAAGATGGGTAGATGCAGTGCCTACAAAGGATTGCACTGTAATGACAAATGCTAGGTTCTTATGGAAATACATAATCAATAGGTATGGATTTCCTTTGACCTTGAAAAGTGATAGGGGTAGAAATATCTTGAATGAAACGGTTAGGATTATGTTAGCATAATTCATTTTGGCCCATCACAAGACTACCCCTTATCACCCTCAAATGAATGAAATTTCTGAATTGTTTAACAAGATATTGAGTCATACGTTGACCAGGATTTGTGATGTTGGAAGACAACAAGACTGGATGACAAAGTATTAGCCATTTTATGGGCATATAGGAAAACCTACAAGAGGTTGAATAAGGCCACACCATTTCAATTAGTGTTAGGGGTGGATGCTATTTTTCTAGTTGAATTCATGTTAGCATCACTTTGCATATAGAGCGTGTAGGAGGATTGGCTTATGAACAAGCACTCGAAGAAATAATTAATAAGTTGATGCAGTTAGACGAGAAATAATCACTTGTTAGAACAAGTTAAAAGACTCGAAAAAGGATATAAAAAGGCATGGCATGATTTTCATATCAAGAACAAGTAGTTTGAGGTTGGGAAGCTTGTTATGTTGTATGATTCCAAGTATCTACGCCATGTTGGGAAGTTGAAAGTCCATTGGTTGGGCCCTTATATCATCTCATACATCCTTGATTCACGCGCATGTAAGTTACAAGATTTGGATGGGACAAAGTTACCAGGCCATTTCAATGGGAGTAGAATGAATCCCTACTATAAATAATCCTTCCTTGTGTTTGTAAATAAGGAAGTATTGCACGATTAGCTTAGGATTTTCCTTTATGGATTTTTTTCTTGGGTTTCCCTTTCTCATTTTTGTTTCTTTATTTTTGTTCTATTTTGTGCCTTGTGTGTCGCTAACCACTTATTACTTCCAAAATATTATGTATGTACAAAGGAACGTGCATTTGATTTAGTGTGGGGTGGGGTAATGCAGAGTAGTGCAAAGTATGATATAAGTTGGTAGTGGAAGTTGTAAGGCCCGTATAAATGGATTAAAGGTGCAAAAATAGAAAAACCTGCATGAAAATGATGGATAAGAATATTGGTGTCAGATAAGGATTTACAAAAACCATGTATAAAGAAGGAAAATTTCAAGAACAACATGAGGTAGGAAAGGTAAAAAATCAGGTTAAAGACAAAAGAAGTGCCTTCGGTGCTGTAGTCACACACGTAAGAGTCTTCGGGATCAGTTAGATTTGTTTGTAGACCAAAAGGTTATACAATATTTTCACCCTAGTTTTGGCGCATGGGTATGGGTGCTTAAGGTCATATTTAGTAGAAAAACCACATTTAATGCTAAGTATGTTGGTAGGTGGTGTAGCATTTATTGCTAGAAAGGAGGAAAAAGCTATAAGTATGAAGTCGAGCACATTATTATTTACCTTGTGATTATGAAATTGAAGAGCTCTTGTGAACTAGGGAATCTGTGAAGAGATATTTGTGTGAAGAAGGAATCATAGAGATCCGAGTGTGTGAAAATGGTTGATCTTCAAACAAGATTAGAAGGAGTACACAAGCTTAGCGCAGAAGTTTCAGGTGGAATATGCTAACTTGTGGAAGAGTTTTTCCAAGTTAGGGTTATACTGGCTAGGGCATGAAAAAAAAAAAAATTCATGGAGTTGATCCAGGAGTGGGCGAGTTAGGAAGTAGAGAAAGGAAGAAAAGTTTAGGGTTTGGATGATAAGTAAAAATGGCACCAAAGAAGGTGATTGTTTCACCAAAGAAGAAGGGAAAGGGAAAGCAAACTATCGCAACAAGTTTTAATGAGGAGTGGTATGTAGATATGTAGTACCCAGATGAAGTATTAATGGGGAAATAATGGGTGTCGTACGTCAGGAAGATGGTCATGAGAAAGTAAAAGTATCACACGAAAGTACCATAGAAAAGGAAATTATGTTGGGAACCGGTTCATCAAACTAATACAAGGACATAAGAAGGTATATTTATCTACAATGATGAGGTAAAGGTAAATTTTAATAAGTTCGGGTTGGTGCAACTATATGAGTTTCCTTATTTGTACAAGCACGAGTATTTATACTAGTGGTTGACATCGCGCATGCATGAAGTTCACTTCTATTTTCAAGGCCCCAAAATGCACATAACTCCTTAACTAATATAAAAGTTCAGTGGCCTGATTTGTGAAGGAGACTCCATAGATGATGACTTGGATGATAAGGATGCCATCAAGGAAACTATGGAGGCCTATGACTACAATAATGGTTAAAACTACTTAAATATATAGAATATCCCCAAACTTGTAATGAGGATGGCCACATGCTTTGTTACAAAGCTGAATGGTCAAGAAAGATGGACCCAAGTGAACAAAGAATTGTTTAATGTATGCCATAAGATCTCAAAGAGAACCATCTAGAACTTATCTACCCTCATTACGAGATGAAACCATTAGTAGTGCACAGGAGGGAGAAAAGATATTTTTGGAAACATTCTCCTCACCATCATCTTGTTGAATATCGAAGTTCCTGATGGGTGGATGATTTTGTATGGGAATACCTAGAAGGGGATCCCTCTCCCATGAAGAAATTTGAGAAATATACCTATGATACTATGACGACCACTAATAGGCGCGCTTGAGAAATGATACAAGTGAATGCGTAATGTATTCTGGGTAGAGTGAAGGATACCCGAGAAACTTCCCATGCTCATAGATAAAGAGGCTAATTTTACTATATATCATCACTTATGTATCGGAAGATTCACTTCGACGGATGGGAAAAAGATTCCATGGTGCAAGTTTCCATTTTCCTTCACCGTGCAATACCTCCAAGTGGGGGATAACCATTTTAAAGAGGACAAAAGACTAAGTTTTGACCTTAGTGAGGTAGACCAAGACCACTTGAGATGCGTTGAAATCTCCTATATCCAAAGAAGCACGCATATGTGGAGAATTATGCTTCACACAAAGTGTAGATGATGAATCCTTTGACATTGTCAATCACTAGTAAGACTGCATCAAGGTTATACTTACGCATCAAGCCAAAGTATGCAAAGGGTACCTACCTAGAAAATGATGTCTCCATTCCTGAGGAGCCCATAGGAAGGAAGAAGGATGTGCCAAAGAAAAGGAAGAGAGAATTGTATGAGAAGAAGGCTCCAAGTGTGTAGATAACACAATTTGTGGGTGCTCTGAAATAAAGTGCTAAGCCAAGAACTTACACAAGTAGGAAGAAGTCCCCAGTTAAGGAGAATAACCTGGAAGAAGAGGTGCAGAGTAAGAGGAGCCTCCCACATAATAAGAGTCACTAAGGAAGGAGTCACATGCTGTAGAGAGAGAGAGAGGTAAGAGTCTCCTATACTAGAATCACAAGTTAGGAAGAAATAAAAGGTGGCAGAGAGGACAAACTCAAAGGAAATAGAGGGATTGGAGGCCTACATGGGAGGGAAGGATGATGATGAGGATGAATAAGTTTTATATCATCTCATGTATGATATAAATGATTTAGAAAGAAAAGGAAGCAAAGGGAAGGATGGCGAGAAAGAACCAGATGCTTAATGCAAAGGGATGAGAAAATAAGTAAACATAGGAGATCAGAGGACCCCAAGCCTCACCAAGAAACAAATAGAAGAGGATGCAGAGAGAGAAGTGGCGGGCATCATCAAAAATTTAGTTGAGCAGGAGGTAGAATGCAACGTGGATGAAGTGCTCAAAGAGATAGAAGAGGAGAACATTAGAAAAGAGTATGGTATCATGGGCGCAGACACTGACCTAACAAGTAAGCTTTCCAAAGGTTACACAAATAGGTGGGAAGAGCATGGTTGTAGCACAAGGGAAAAGAATTGGTTACATCCATGATCTAACCAAGGTGTTACACATGCGCTTCCAAATTATGTGCTACAGAATAACTCTTGGCCATGCCTTCATTAGACGTAGAGAAGGTGCATACCCATGTACCCGGAAAATGCTATCTTGGGCATTTGAATCCCATGTTGATGAATCTGAGTTTGAGGTAATCAAAGGGGTGATAGCAAAGATACCAAAGACATAAGGGATAAACACCTTGGGTAATGCTCAATAGTTTTCAGATGATCAAGTCTATAATGCACTCAATAAGGTTTTAGTTCAGGTTGAGGCTAGAATTTTTTGAAGGAATGATAGGGTGAGATTCCTAGACGTGGAATTTGATAAGAAGGAAGAGGAGCTTCTTAAAAAATTCAAGGACCTAAAACAATAATAACTAATCAACACATAGTTAAGGCAGAAATTAAAAGAAGAGAAGGAAAGGGTGCACAAATTATACAAGAAAATGGAGATGATCATAGATGTTATTATCTTAAATCATCCCGACCTAGCACCACCAGAGAAAAATATGAATTCACCTTGGAATTCCTATAGGATATGACTCACATCCTCACAATGGAGAGGTAGCCACTCACCTTAGAATCTATAAAAGGGTCATTGGCACACTTTGAGAAAGGGAGGAGAAGATGAAGGTGGTAGAGATCATTGCTCGGTATACCAAACTCCTCGCCAATGTAAAGGCCACCATGCAAGTTGTTGAGGCTACTTATGATAATTGTGTTGATAGGGATAGGGTAGCAAGAATTTTAGTTTCTACACATGAAGCAGAGCTCAAGGAATTTCAAGAGAAGAATAAGGGGAACAAAGAAGAGAGGGATAAGATCCACATCAAGTAGAAAAGAAATTAGAATGTATTGATACCTTTTGGGGCTCGATCAAAAACTAGATAAAGGAGTTATATCCCCATATCACCCATAGAATGGATGCACTCGATGACCTTAGAAAACAATTAGAGGGTATTGTTGATACGATGAGGTGAAAGGGGAGGAGATAAGTTGTGAGGAGGTGATCGCCATAGTAGGTGACCTATGTTAGCAAGAATAGTGTGAGGTAAATGTATGGGAGAAGCTTGAGGTAGATATTAGAAAGGATTTCCCATTCCTCCTTCAGCAATAAACAAATTCTTCTACATTCCCCCCATTCTTTAATTCATTCTTTCCTAATTATTCATTCATTCATTCTATATTCAAAAATTTTCATATTCTGCGATTCTTTATTCATTGGAGGAAGGCGTTCCCGTGGGTAGAGAACAATCTTAGTTTGGAGTGATGTTGAGCCTTAGAATATTGGCTAAGTACAAGAAGGCACGCGGGCACATGTGACCTATATATAGAAGGGTGTGCGGGGAAAAGGCACACAGTATGAGGGTTTTAGGAGGGTTTAGTAAAACCTATGGCACACGAACTAGGAAAAGGGTTTGGGACTTAGCCATATTTGGCATTCCTAAGAGCACACAAGAAAAGCGTGACCTGAATGAGCATGCCGAGTGTATAAGGTGTCAGCCTGGAAACTCGATGTCAAGGAAGGAATATTCCATGCAACGGAAGGATCGAGAAAGACATCATTGCGAAAGTGGAGAGCTCATATTGGAAGAATCATCCTCCATTGAAGGACCACATGGAAACTTGGCAACTGATCTATTACTTCAAGAAGGCTGGCGATGGATGCTAAATCTATATATAGAGATTCTCGGGTAGAAGGAAGAGAGGACAACTTATTTGATGACTTATTTTGGAGAAGAGTATGTGGTCGTTGGCATCATATAGAGATTGAAGAGGAAACGCTCTACATAAATAGTAATTGATTATATGGACTCTCATTAGCATGGTTATAGGAGAGATGACATATCTAAAGGGATGGATCTGTGATTATTCTTGTAACATAGGAATTATGGTAAATATTTCGATTCATGAGCCTTATCTTCATTATTACATTGCTCTGTTATGGCCTTAATGAATGTAATGTGGTTACTGAACTAAGATTAATGAGGAGTATATGGTTTTGTTTTAAATATACATTGTTCATGTGTGTAAAACCTAGTGCATCTTCTTTCTATAATAAATCATATGTGTTATCTACGTTTGATATTTCTCTTGTTGTATGAATGGATGCATTAATATAATGCCTCAACTTATTTTCTCATAATGAATGCACGTTTCTTTACCGCTTTTTTTTTCTTTTTTTTTTCATTAATCAATGTATTCTTACAAGACTCACATAAAAGAGGGGTTCGATGCCCGTGTGTTCCTAGGGTGAGCACCTACCGCCTCTTGGGTGATAGGCTAACGTGCATGAGATTATACTATTGGTCTAAGGGCATAAAAATTACTACCCATAGATTCATGAAAGAAACTAACTCAAGATATTAAAGAAAGTTCAAATAAAATAATATTCGAGGAAGCGATGTGATGCTTAATGAAGAATTATATATGTGGATAAACACAAAATGCAACTAGCATTATGAAACGGATTTCAAAGGGATTGAAGGAAATAGAATTTCTAATTGAATGCAGGCATCAAGAAGCTCATGTAGACTCACTCCTACCAAGTATATAGACAATCACGAGAGCCCATATCTTTCATAACAATTTAAGGAGAGGTTGATACTTTCTCAAACCGGTTAACTTCTTCGCGGAACAACATCACTTCATATTTCCCACTCAGAGGTAACCTTTAAATAGAAGAGTGTAACAATGAAATAAGGTTATCCTTTGCCTTATACTAGAGGTAATTTAGGTGTTTTCCCCTTTCTTTCATGTGTGTTTCCATTCTTGTTGTGTTTTTTGTTTCCTTTTTCATTTTGATGTGTGTGTTCTTCTTGTTATCTCTCTTGTCAAGTTGTACATGACTCCACAGGGCCCAATGAATAAGGCATTGGTCAATGGATCATTTTGTCTAATGTTGAGATTTTTAGTCTTCATATCATGTTTTCATTGTGCTCAGTCCATGTCATGTCCCTAAGCTAGAGACAATTGTTATCGTGAAAATGTGCAATAGTGAAATTGACTACTTGAAGAATGACAACGATACCCATGTACCAATTTTTTCATGTTTTATAATTTCCGAGGTACCCCAGGTCTACCTAGTCGAGTCCAAGTAACCTCCTTATTGGTTTTAATTCATTCTCCTTAGTGATTAATGAAAGTCAAATCAACCCCTAGCTGATTTTAGGAGTTCATTGAAAAATGCAAACTTGAGATAGTTGTGGGAAGGGCTATCACTAGCCTTCCTAGGACTTGAACAAGACATAGAGGGGAATCAAAGGCCTAGGAACATCATGGATTTGATTTGGGAAGATTCAGAATGATCTAGAGAAGTTGGGATAGTTTCAATGAAATCGGGGTTCACGGTGCCTGGCGGTGCATAGGCCAAAACAATTGTTGAGCTTTTGAAGGTGATTCCGGAGCTCTGGATAAAGTTAGGAGAAAAATAAATAAAACATCAAAAATTTAATTACAATCCCTACAAGATGGTAAAATTATTTTTTGGGGATTAAATGGAATAATTAAGACCTTATAGCCCCATCATTGTATTTAGACTACAATTTTAAGTCAATATCATATAAAATTTCATCAAAAAGATCCATCAGGAGCTTAAGTTTCCCTCTCGAAGCGAGTTTGGGAGTTAGTCAAATTTTTAAAGGATACGTTTCAGCTGCAAGAGCCTTATTGGATTTTGTGTCCCTCATTGTCCCTCCACGTTATGAACATCAAGGTTGGAAAAATGTTCGTAGCCCCCATAAGACCTCTAGACCCTCATGCAACCTCTAAGATCAACGATTCAACCCCAAGTGTTTTCCAAACATTCATTCTCAACCATCAAATCTCTACAACATGGTATCACCATGCTCATTGTGGAATTTGATGTCCCTCATACCCCATTGAGGTGAGGAACATAAAACATGGAAAAATTCACCCATCCCCTAAGGAGACTTCTGGTCACCCATGTGATTAGCTTCCAACCCTTGATTCTTTAAAGATGCTTTTTTAACTTTAATCCCTAACTTTAGATCTCCATGACAAGTAACTTCCTTTCTTGTTGTGGAATTTGATGTCCCTCACATCCCTTTGAGGTGAGGGACATCAGGGACATGAAAATTCACATATCTCCCATTTGTGATTTATTTCAAAATTTTAAAAACTCGTTTGCTTCTCGCCTCTAACATCTAACATTCCCGTGCACAACCATATCTACAAACTCCCTCTGCAACTTCCTATCACCACTTTTCCATTAAAAATCTTAAACCAGCTCCAACAAAGCAATAAAATCCCTTTCCCATGGTGATATGTAGGTATCAAAAGAATATTTCATCGAGCTAAGGAGAAGAAACAAAGAACAAAGAAGAAGAATAGTGGAAATCCCCATTGTCATGAAATCAAAATTTGAAGAAATATTGCAAACAAATGAATGGATTGATGAACCATTTTTCTATTCATTCCTCTATCCAAAACCATCATAAACATAACTTAGTACCCTCCTCTTCTACCATAAAATATTCACAATGAAGAAATCTTCTTTTCGGGCCAACAGAGAAGAAAGCTTGATTTCCCGTCAAATCGACAGTCGGATCAAAACAAGATTTCAATGGAAGAACAAGAAGAAAAAACCCATATCAAAAATATAATTTTTTTTTGAATGGAGGAAAAAATATACCGGCACTTTTTAAGGTCCATCAATGGTTGTTGTGCCTAGAAGCACTACGAGGTCAAAAATTAAAATTTTAATATCTCCTAAATTATTGATCGGGTAAGCACAAAATTTTAGAGGGGAAATATTGGGAAAAAAACCATATTATAAAACTTTATTAAACATCAATCCGACATCCAAAATCTCAATTTATAAAAATAACAAATCTTTCGCATAAACAATTGCTATTTTGGGAAATTCATCAACATAAGAACATGTGAAGGAGACACTAGACAATGAGGATGCATTCCAATTGGATTTTCATCAAAATGGTCATTTAGGTCCAATTTTGACACTTACTAAAAAAGTAAGTTGTCTAGCGAGAACCTACAAAAAATAGAAATTTTTTTCCAAAAGTGGGAGGATTGCGAAGGAAGGAGATTCTCGAGTAATTAAAACCTATCAAGGATAAAGGGGTGATTTTTCAAACTACCTGAAAATAGAAAATTTTTTTCGGTGCGTACTAAAAATAAAAAGTCATCCCAAAAGGGAGAATTTTGTGGAGAGAGAATTGTTAGAGTTGAAAATTAATGCTACCATCAACAATTAGAGTTAAGGAGGGAAAATCTTGACACTTTACAAAAATAGTTTCCCTTTCCAAATACATTAAGTGTCAAGAAACAATGAAGTTCAGATTTAAGAAGGGGGAACTAATGAAGTCTCTATCTTTATGGATCTCAAAAGTTTCCTTCGACACTAATTTCATGTTTCAATTAATATGTATGAGGTGGAATTCAAAATCAAATTTCATCACACTATTCATCAGGATCATGTCCAAATTAACTAAGTAATGTGTTAGTGTTGCAGGGGATCAAGACAAGGTTTATTTGAAAACTTCAGTATTTCGAAGGTATCTCCATGTTGTATACTTATAGTTACCAATGGAACCCTTCAACAACACTTAGCTCATGGGGTTCATGCATCATCTAAAGGAATCCTCTTGTGGTATAACATGTTCGAGGATACAGGTTTCACTACGTTGGAGTACTCCATGGTTCGGGTTACAGGTATATCACATGAAGGGTGAATTTTTCCATCATCGGTGAAACAATCCAATTCAACCTAACATGATCATTTCTAAGCTCCTACCTCTTTAGAGTTTGTGTTCATAGTCATCGGTGAAGTCATTAGACAAGTGTTTTTAAAAAATCATTCCAAGGCTTTTGTAAGTCAATTTGAAGAAGATTCTTAGGAGGTGGGAGATTCAGAGATTTAGAGTCTCACTGAACTTGATTTTTCAATCAACAAGTATATGCAGACTTCATCAAGGGTGACATCCTTTCTTTTCCTCCTTCTTGTTCCCCCCAACATTAACTCTCCTCCATGTTCTAATTGGTGTTGCACTTTTTCATATGTATTAATGTTGCTTAACATAATAAGTCATCTTTATGTTATAAAAAGGGATTTAAAAGTTTCTAGGAAGTTGAAATGTTTTAAGTTGTGCTAGGATATATGAAAAGGAATTGGGGGTAGATGAAGAGTCATATTTGATTCTATAAATTGTAAAGAGATTCCCATTTCAAAGGTTTGGTAAGTGATTTTGTAAACTCAAGAGTGCATTGTGAACAAAGGAGATAGCCAAATTATTCCTTTCCATCATTCCTAAATTTCATCCATTTCCCACACTATGTTAAACTTCTGGTTAAGCAATCAATACAAGAAGAAGGTGTTTCTTTCTTTATTTGACTAAAGGGTTTCTTGATACTTTGTGATCATAAATTATATTTGGTCTTATTGTTATTTGCAGAGTTATTTCTTCTCATAAATGTATGTGTTGATGTTTCTAACTAGTGTATGCAAGAATTTGACTTTCTACTTGCAACATTAGTTCGTGTACATCATATTCTCACTCCCTTTCCCTTATCCTATAAAATTCCTCCCTTATAGATATCTCGCAAGATTTTTCCACAAGGTCAGTGGAGTGCCATTGTTGGATCCCCGACCGTAAGGACAACCAGGAATATCCACCTTTTACTCACGCATGCATATAAAAAAGCTATCTTGGTTAAGGAGAGGGACATAGATTCCTAAAGCATTGGCAAGAAATCTACAATTTTTTCCACCCGACAAATTTTCTAGCGGAAAGGCACCTAGAGATGGATTAGGGCGCCGTGGGCGCCTGCCTAGGCCTATTTTGGAGTGCCTCGGTTTTCATAAAGATAAGAAAACCTTATATGAGGTGTTACAAGGTGTTCACCTTTAGTATCCTTTGATTTATCCAAGGTCTCCCCAAGATTGCAAAGGTCAATAGAAACACGGAATGAAATATGAACCTATAAAACCCTTGAATAAACATCAAATCATAAAAAGAAAGATGCAAAATGATGGGTGAAAAATCCTAATTTGTCATAATCACAAAATTATGACTAAGAACTATACTAGATCTCACACCCAATGTAGTTCAATGTGTGTGTGTGAAATCATGCCCTAGGTGGTTATTTTTCCTATCACAATTGATAGTGAGAAAATAGCTACATGTAAATAAATGTAGTAAATTTATGCATATAATAGAATAAACTTCCATCCTATGAATTTTATGAATAAAAACCATCCTTTATGACCTTTTAATGGTGCTAGATGGATTCAATGGTGATCTTAGTTTCCTTAATGGATGCAAACTTATGTGGTGATAGCTAATGTTTAATGTTTGGTCCTTTATTATGATCACATAACTTTATATTTCTATCATTACTTTTCTTAAATTTCATAATTAACCCCAAAAAAATATGACTACTAAAACAATAAGATTCTCAAATAGATAGAAATGACCAAAATAGGGTGAGTAAAGTACAAAGAGTACAATGTCACCAAGAGGGTACGAGGATGGTCGACACTGGCATCTTGGATGGGTCTTTGGTGTTTAGGATGATACAAGGTAGAGTATAAAAATGTAGATTGAGAGAGTAAGGCTGCAAGACCAAGAGTGGAAACAAAAGCAATGAAAGTTGGCCAAAGACATGGGTTGATTAGTAATTTTATTACTTATTAATCATATTAATAGTAGTATGTAATCAAGACAAGATAATTACCTAAAGTACGTGATTTTGTGTCTACAAAATTTCACTTAGTATAACATTAGGAATTCATTATTGGGATGGAGTATTCACTAATTTATTGACCTAAAATAATATTATGAAATCTTCTGATCTAGTAAGAGTTCATCACTATTTAACATCTAGGCGGTTAGATAATCCAATCATATTTAATTCATCCTCTCTATATCCATGGGGCTTATCTAATCAAGGAGTTCTTCTATGAACTTATCTTTTGTCTCTAATGGGTAGGATTTTTTCCAATGGGTTTTCTCCTTTTCTCCATTTTATAATGTAGTTCTTGTTTATGTGCATCCCTCATTTCAAATTATTATTGGAGCCTAAGTTTTTACATTTATAGATATGATTAAGGGTGTGTTATCATATTTTGTTTTTTTCCATTACATGGTATTTATTTCAATACATGGTTTTTCCTATAAATGTATTTATCTTACTTAGGTTTCCATGGGATATATAAGAGTTAGACTTCTCCATATTTTTAGGTGGTGGTTATGATTTTGTATTTCCTATTTATACATCTCTTATAAATATATTTTCTTATCCATGTAATCTACATGATATCTTTTAGACCATTTTTTCCTATCTCTTACAACATCGCTCTCTTTTTATTCTCATATTTTATTAGTTCCCCATCTTATCTCATGACCTTATACTCGAGAAGGGTTAGGTTAGGCTAGATATTTAATTATTTCTTCCATATTTCATTAGACCAATATTCATCTCTTACCTGCTTATTATTTTTTCTATTCAAGGAACCATTGAGTCTATTATGTGAATAAATTAGATAAAATATAGTATCCTTATTTGGATGAGATATAGTCTCTAAAGAGTCATTGTATTGGTCTAACCAAAAACATTTTTATCAGATTATAGATTTTATATTAAAATTCTAAATTGGAAAAATGTGTTGATTGGTGTTAAATAATATATTTTTATCATATATGTTGATTGAGTGATTACAATATGGAGGTTTATTTTGTTCATTAATAAGATTATCACGATCTCGTATCTTACATGTTAGAAAATTTGATTCCCCTAGTTTTTCAAATTTCTTTTGTGTAGAGATTCAACCAATATGTTAGAATGACCCTATGACATGGGATGTAGCAAAATAATAAGGGGGATGATTTCCTTTGCAATTTTATTTTTCCATCAATAATAAAAGACAACTTATAAAAATTTAAGTATCGTAAGACGAAAAATAAGTCATTATCACATAAGAAAAAAATTATGGTTAGTGGGATAATATATTTATGTGTTAATGTAACGGGATATTACAAATTATTATGTTAATATATAATTATAAATAATATTATTCTCATGTATATTTCTTGTTTCCATGGGTATAGTTAACATTTTATGGATGTCAAGATTCGGATGTGAATTAACATCATAATAATATAATTGATATTACACAATAAATTAATTAGAATAATAGAAAGTAATACTATATGTGTTTGGAAGTAATGGATTATTAGAAATATAAGACATGGGCATTATTTGTATTAATAAATGGTAGTGTCTTGGTGTACCATATGGATAACGGTCACAAAATAGGGGAGGATGTATACTAATAATATAGACATGAAGCTTCATTCAAAAATGTGAATGAAGTTAGGTTGTATGATGTCATTATACTAGGATGATTGTCTATTATTATATTCATCTAGTAGATAAAGTGTGTGATACTGACCTAGAATTTACTAGCAATAACTGTGTGCACGCGGCACATCACTCTACCTAGAATGAGTGCTCACCCAAAGTACACAAAGGTACCAGGCCCCTCTTTAGGGTTACTTTTGTAGGATGTTAGCATGATGAAGACGTAATGCTTTCAAATGCATAAATAACATAAAATTCTATAGAGAATATATTCAGATCTAGATCTAAAGAGTAATAGATTTAAGTAATAGCCATAAGGAATTATTTCATGCAAGATCTATTTGTAATCATGTTTAACACCTTGAATCAATCAATACACTCCATTATATTAAACACAATAAATAAATAAAATCTTCTTACAATATGTAATACCATAAGCTCATGTGCGCATCACATCTTGAAGCATAACTTTACAATAATTCATATACAGTCCTCTTATACTATGCAAATCACTACATATTTATAAGGGTGCGGAATCACCTTCACCGCTTACATAATTCCCAAAATAGGTCACATGCTAAAAATAGCCATGCCCCTTTACAATAATAGACACACATGCAAGTGTGCTAATAATATATCTATTCAAGTTAACTCATGATAATAATTCTATTAATAACTCTAACCCATAAAAAGTGCTTAGTAGCCACTCTTCTAATAATAGCCCATGCGTGTCACGCAAGTCTTTATCCGGTTTGTGTTGTCTACATGCTATCTACAAAAATATCATGTACTACTAAAAATGGGTATGTCTTGAACCACTCCTTGTCTTTTGCGCACGTTTCCTTCCCTATCCTTCCATGCCTTTGACTATGCTTTACTCCTACACACAAATATTTTGTGTGCCTTCTCCTTAGTATCATACTCTTGTCCACTCAACATTACCCCACACTAAATTGCATTACCAGCCCAAAAATGGATACTCTTCGAATAATAAAGAATAAGGAATGGAAATAAATTAAAGAATTTATGTATAAATAATTAACTCTCACTGCAACATCCTCTATCTCAACCGAAAGAATTAATTCTGGATATTATTCTTTTATCTCAGCTTCCAAAGTATGTCATTTAGTTAGCACAAATTTTTTCTTCTCTGGAATGTTCGCTGCAATAGATTCCAAACCACCTTAAGAAATTTCCCCTTCTCATTTTGTAACACTAGAAAAATGTTAGACATAGCATACATTCTTCCTTCCAATAGATCCATCTTCATCTGCTATACGTTTTCCAATCTCATCTAATTTTTGTTATGGGGGTCATGTGTTGCTACTGAGGGCCTCATGATTTTTCTTGACTAGTGCCAATATTTCTGCGCATCCCAATGTCTCATCTTTCATTTCCTTTAGGACTTCATTGTCTTCTACTATTGTCTTGATTCTTATTACTGCCTCTAGAGCTGCACAAATATTCAATGTCGGGTCTGCTTTCTTCAATCCTTCTGTAAGGTTTGAAGCAATGCCTCATATGATGAAATATTTCAAACTACTAAATCCTTTTCTCTCTCGACTCTTTCTTAGGGTCCTTTGGATTTCGCATGTGAATTAGTCCATCCTCAAACACTAAATTGACTAATGTACACACATAGTGCATAATTGAAGGAACTTTTTAGGTAGCTTGGATTTTAAGTGGGGTCTTTCTTTGAGGACATGATTGTCAATATCCTTAGCCATGCTCATGAGAACCCCATTCTTGTTTTTCTCTATGTCCTTCTATCCTTTCTAATGCGTTATTTCTACATGTTTGTATTTTATATTTTCCTTAAAGCTTTCATAGTGGCAGCTTTATCGACATTCCATACTCCACCTCTATAGGTACCTTCACTACGTCATTACTTACCTGTTCATGAGACATAACCATGGGTTTGATGGTTATATGTATATTCTATGGTGCCTTTCTAATTCTCCTTAACACACGTGACTCTTCACACACATCAAAGTCAGGCTCATTCATGTGAGTTTGCATGGAGCATGACATTTTTTTCCTCACGTGCTTGATTTCCATGTTAGGGTCCATCAACTCCCATCCATACAAGTCCTTGAGGCCCATTGTATTATGGAAATTTTATGAGTGGAAAATTTTACTTGTGTCCTCTTCATAGCCCATGATTGATGTAACATACTTTCCACTTTCCCTCTTTGATCTTAGCCCCTTAGGAAATTGAGCACCAAGGTGTGGAGTTGGGTCCTCTATGTCTGAGTAGTTTCTTGCTCTATATCTCCTAGCTTATTTACTCCTTCTTCAACCTTCATTTCTTCATCCTTGGGCTCTTTCACATCCACTCATTGTATAGGATATCCGGGCATGCTCTCTTGAGACTCCTCTTCCTTGTCATTCAGATTTAATTTTCTCCTTCCCTTCTCGGTTGCATCTTTACGAGGAGAGAGCCACAGTGATATTCGTACTAATTATGGAGTCACGCCTTGAGTTATTTTTCATCCTAAAACCCTCTTAAATAGGCATTCTTCAGGACTACTCCTACTTGTAATTCTTCATCTCCTTTTTATTATGCCTAGAGTGGAGTAATTACGCACTCGGCTTCTACCCCGTCTATGGGTTGTCTCTATCTCCATAAATCTAAGCCAACATTGTCCTCATGTTCTTCCTCATCATCATATACCTCTACCATTTATGTGGGCTTTGGAGTTGGCATGTTCTCCATTGTATGCTTACCCTTAGGCGGCCCTGGGAGCGTGAACTCATTTTCTACATACTTGTTACCCTCAAAATTAGGCTTAAGTTGAAGGTATATAAGCACAACTCCACTGTCTCCAATCACTAAAATCATAGGATTCATGCTTATCATGTCTGAAATTAGCCTCTCAATATAGGAAGTCTGACCTAGATATACATACATCTTCCTCAAAGCATGTGGTAGTCATAGTCTACCTTATCTCGCAAAGCAAAATTTAGAATGCGCACATTAGTAAAATAGTGGAATGATGCCTGGAAATAGCGTGCTTTATGAAGGCATACAAAATTTTACACTAGGGGCTTCAAGTCCCATCATTCATTAAAATTTTTGTGATGCATAAGTTCTCGTACATCTTTAAGCGCACTACCTTACCCACCACCAAATGTAACTCCTTAGGGATGTGCCACAACTCTTCAAATTCTATGAGGAGCTGATCATACCACATCTTCGTCCTCTACTTGAATGGCCCACTCATTGACCATTCACACAATTACTTGTCAAATATTTATGTAAGAAGGAAATTGTTTTATATGGGATACTCCCAGATCTTGTTCATTCGCTAATACGATAGCGCAGAAACTTATTTTATCACATGTGCACACTTCCTTGATTATATTCTCTGCAATGAATCCTTATATGTTGTAAATTACTCCACGTGATATTCTCCTTGCAATGTGTAGCCACATTGTATTCACCTATGACCTTCTCTCTAGATCATTCAATTTGGTGACTAGATGTATAGTTACTGTACCACTTGGTACTTATTCAACTTGTTGATATCAATTCCATGCAGATCCTTGGTATACCCTAACTCCTTACGTGTCTCCATTATTTCTATTTTATCCGTCAAGTCACTATCCGAGATCCACTTCTATTCCCTTTAATCATGTTATTGTTGAAATCAATGCAAATTTGTAATCCTTACCCTTCGTCTAACGAAATAAAAAAATCTTCATCTAATCTTCTCATCAACCACCATTCATACAAAGGTTCATATTTTTCAAATACGGTAGCTCGTTATAGCTGGTAGACTACAATTTTCTTTAACAACTTCTCTCCAACATCATCATATACGAGCACATCCTCCGATGTATGTTTGTTTGTCTTTGTTCTCAATAACACGTTCAATTCTTTGTTTATTATCAGATGTTTTGTGGTTATAATCACTTATTTTGCACTTACTGGACGTGAGAATCCCATTATTGTCCCACTATCATGCCTTCTGGGTATTATATCTCTAATAAATTACTCTTGGGAGAAATTTCAACCTCTACTTCCACTTTCTTCTTTCCCTTGGCTCCTAGGGGAGGCTCTTTCTTTGGTGCCATCTCAGTAAACCACAACTTTATGTCCTTTCAGTAGTGAGAAAACTCCTACCTTCTATCTTCTATAATTAGAAATTCCAAACCCTAGCTTGAATATGCATGACCTCACTCTTTTGTAATGCTCTGCTTCGCTCAAACCCTTCACCAATGAGGACCTAAGCTTCTCCTACACATAAATATTCTCTCCACATCTGGTTTCAGACTCTTTGCACATCAACATGATTCACACAACTCATTTTACACTTATCTTGTTCAAATGTTTGTGATTAAAATGGTAAAAATTAACTCGCATCCCATCTTTATATAAGTTTTTAAAAATTTAGTGCATTTATTGGTCCTTCACCTACCAAATATCCTTATTAATTGACCATTTTCATAATTTTTGCACAAGTACATCTTCATGCCTTAGCTATAACATTCTATCGTGCCTTCCTACATTTTGGCTCTAGACTTCTCTCTAGTGTGCTTTAATGCACTGAGTACCTTGCCATTGTGTCTTCTCTAGTAGTTTCCACCATTGCTTACCTCACGTTATATTATTCCTTTGTTTATCTACATCTATGGTCCTTATTTGGAAGAAGTATTCTTTCAACCAACCCTCAAACTTGAATTTAACTGTAAAAATTTTTTCCTCTATGTGTACCCATTTTTCAATAACCACCCCCACACAAATGGTATGTGCAAGTCCCTGCACATAAAAATACGCAAATGGTAACTAGCTTCTTACACGCAAATGCACTTATTTCTCAAAACACCAACTAAATTGACAAATCATAGCGACAAAGAAGGAAATACATTAAGGGAATAAATAACTAAAAACCTAATCTAAATGGCAACACCGCCTTATTACAAACACCAAGAAGATTTATTTATAGTAGGGCTTCACCTACTCTATTGAAGTAACTAGGTGACTATATTACATCAAGCATTTCTAAGCGATACGTGCCTATTTCAAGGATGTAAATGATAAAATATGGTCCTAACCAATATACTTTGAGTATTTTTGGATGGTGCAGAAACTTAGAATCATAAAGAAGCACCATATGTCATATCTCAAGATTTTTGTCCCTAATTTTCCTATCGTGCCATCCTTTTCACCTGGATTTTTCTTGCTTCTATATCCAACATGCTATTTTTCATCACTCATCCATATTAATTAACTTTTCATTTCGTTCTTCTAATGCTTTTTCATCAGCCTATACCTCCCGTGTGCACAATATGGAAAGAAGGTAACATGAGTTGTATAGGAAGAAGGACCGCTTTCTGCGAAAAACACCAATTAAAAGGGTGTGGCCTTATTTAACTTATTATATGTTGTTATATATGCCCAAAGCACTGCATGGAAACTTTATCATCCCAATCCTTCCTTCCAACATCAAATTATTTTGTCAATGTATGGTTCAAAATATTGTTAAAATCCTTAGTAGTCCCATTTTCTTGAGGATGATATGGTGTAGTCTTATGGTGTGCAATCATGAATTCATCCATTACAACTCGATTGTCTAATTCAAAAACTTATGCCCCTATCCTTTGGTCAAACTCAAAAGGCATCCATACCTTGTAATAATATTTTCCCATATAAATCTTACTATTGTAGTTGGTGTATACTCCTTTGTAGGTATTTCTTATGCCCACCTTGTCAGATAATGCGTATGTAAGTGATGATATAGCGTGATCTAGTCCTACATGTGGTAGGTGAAATAGGAACCAATTAATCTATATCCCATTTTTCAAATGGTTCACGCACTAGAATAGGTCTTAAATGCATTTCATCTCTTTGTCCTTATTTTCAAGGCACCTGAACTCGATCACAAGCCTTGCAATATGACTAACAATCTTTATACAGGGTCTCCCACCATAATCTAGTGAGTATAATCTTGCATGCACGTGGCAACACCTACACATTTCCCACTTGAAATACCACCATAAGCCTCTTCTATTATATTAGTGCACTCATGTTCTAGTACACATCGGCATGAATACTTGATCTCGACATAACTTGTATAGGTCACTGCTAATCAACATAAATGGTTCCGCGCAAATGGCAAGTTATTTCTTCTCTAAGGATTTCATCCCTTCACAGTGCGACACATGTACATAGAAAGTCAAAAATTTCCTCTAATTCCAATGGCACACATTGTAACTTGTATAACTATGCATTAGGCATGGTATCTTCAATTTTCTGCACATCATCTCCTAACCGTATTCTAGATAAATGGTCTAGTTTAGAATTAATTTTCCTAGTTTTACAACAACTATAAAATCAAATTCTTGGAATAAGAGTACCTATCGAAATATGCACCCTTGTAAAATGGGCTTATTTACCAAATAATTCAATGCCATGTGGTTGGTATAGAATACAAATAGTGTTGGTAGCAAGAACTGCTCTAAATTTATGTAGCACATAGATCAATTAGAAAGCTTCATGATCTATAGTTGTATAATTCTTCTTTTTAGAGTCAACTTTCTACTAGAAAAATAGATAGGATGATCTATAATACCTTCTCCAGGATGAGCCAATACCGTGCCAATGGGCATGCCAGAGGCATCCACATGTACATGAAATGGTTAGTCCCACGAGGGAAATCACATAATAGGTGCTATAGTACTAAGTTTCTCCTTCAATGTCTTGAATGCACACTAGTGTGGTTCCCCCAATAGAATGTCCCTTTTCCTTTTAGTAACTCCTCCAAGGGTGTAGAAACCTTAGCATACCCTTTTATCAATTTTCTATAATATCTAGTGTGACCTAAGAATCCATGCACCTCGCTTTGGTAGTAGGCTCTTCTAGGCTGATAATGACTACAACCTTAGCTTGATCAACCAACAAACCTTCCTTGTAGATGATGTTTCCTAATATTATGCCAAATGGTGTAGCAAATACACATTTCTTGATGTTGAAAGAGATGCGTAAGCTGGTGAAATCTTTCAAACATTAAGCGTAAATTGTCACAATGATCCTTAACAAGTCCAACCACCATCTAGTCATATAAATAAACCTGTAATAAGTTGTGAATAAAATCTTTGAACGCTTGGAAAACTATGCGTGAAAATACAACAGGTGCATTTTTCAAACCAAAAGGAATCACACTCTAGGTAAAACTTCCTCATTTAGTAGTAAAAGTAGTCTATTCCTGATCCTCTGTGTAATCCTAACCTGATGATACCAAGAGAATCCATCTATAAAGGAATAGATATTGCACCTTACAACACCTTCTAATATTTCCTTGGTGAATGGCATAGGAAAGGGATCGAGTCACACATGTAGCATTCAAGTCCTGTAGTCAACATAAATCCTAATTTGACCATATTTATTGATCTTGATAACCATTGGGCTAACTCATTTTTATTCATCCAATGGCTTGATGATTCTAGATTTCAACATTTTGTCAATTTATTCTTTGACCTTTTCACGTACATTGGGGTTCATTCTATAGGGTCTCTTCTTGTTCGAGCACACACTTTCCTTAATATTTATCTTCATTTCTCCTAATGATTCATGCATGCCTTTTGGTTCATGGTATCCCTTAGGAAATAAGTCTTAATAATCTCATAGTAACTCAATGAATTTGGCCACTTTGGACTGGACCAATAATCCCCAATTATGGCCTCACTAGGCTCGACATCTCGATCCAATATTCACTTTCTTTGGTTAAATAGGGTCATGATAGGTGCGCATGGTCTTATCCACACTTTCCAATAATTCATGCCTACCTATTGAATGATCTACATCTATATTTTCCTCTTCCTCATCATCCACTAAGTAGACC
This sequence comes from Taxus wallichiana var. yunnanensis, assembly GCA_018340775.1. Classification (NCBI taxonomy): domain Eukaryota; kingdom Viridiplantae; phylum Streptophyta; class Pinopsida; order Cupressales; family Taxaceae; genus Taxus; species Taxus wallichiana. Next base: position 278,520,894 of record CM031236.1, on the reverse strand, counting down.
ATCTTTCCTTTTTATTTTGTAAGGTAAACGCACTTAAGTAGTGTGGCATCTATCTCTGTTTCTTCAACAAAACTTTCTCCTGAATCATTTCCATAAAATAACTCCTTAATCAGTTCCTCAGCCTTTGCATTATCTCCCATAGTTAAGTACTTTATAACCCTTAATGCCTCTTCTATTAGAGGTTTAGTAGATAAATAGTCAAATTTCTGGATCATTTTTGTAATCAAATACTTCCAATTTCTAGTCTCTCTATGGAGTTTCACATATACATACCAAGCATGCGCGCATCCTTATAAAGTGGAATAAAATTTGTGCACCCAGAGTGAAGGTGGTAAAGCTTCCTGCCCCTCTGTCTAGAGTCTCTCACACTTGTTGAACATGGTGCTAAACAAGTTGATTACCATGGTAAGTTAAAATTTGATTAGATGCATTTCTCTTGGAAAAATGAGTAGAAAGAGAAATCCTGGTTTCATTACATCCTGCAAGATTATCCTTATGAACCACCAACCAAAGGCACTCGTCCCGCGTGAGGGTATATGCTAGAATATTTTGAGTTTCCATTGTTCCTCCATGGTGTGCGTAGAAATACCATAGGGTCTCCTTCTCAAGTGTATTAAGGTACCGAGTTGTTAACTATTATCTTGATATAATGAGGTCTACTATTCCACGCAAATGTGCTTCTTACTTCGCACCCTACCAACTCATAAGTACCATGAGCCCAATTATCACAAGCAATACTTGTGGTAATCCAGTCTACTAACTATGCATCTTAGCACTTGAGAGTCCCTTCTTAGATGGTGTAGTGACCTTTGGGTCTCGAATGGCGTGCACATAGATCCGGTTCAAGTCTTCTTCACTTAAAGGTTCAACATAAGGCATAGATTTTCCATCTGTTAACGAGATAATAACTCTTTCCTCCTTATTTTAAAAACTGATATATCCCTTGTTGAACCATAGATCAACATTATTTGCATAACACCAAGGGTTCCCAAGTAGAGATGGGAAGCTATCTTCCTCTGCAAGTGCTAAAACCTCAAAATCCCTAGTGAACTTGGCTCCATGTATAGTAATGGATGCATATTTTAAAACTCTAATGGGAGTGGCCTTAGTTTGGTTAGCCATGAATAGTACATTTGAAGATGGCTACAATGGAGGCCTCCCCATCTATACCCATACATCTAAAGTAAGAACATTGACTTCTATGCCTATATCAATCAATATATTTCTCAAATGACATCCATCCACAACAACATTCGAGTGATTTCCTTATCATAGTCTAAGCTATGGCGGGGAATATTTTCATGCGGGATTTTCGTCAAGTCTCAATACTTTCACGTGGAGTGTTTCCTTTAGCCAATTCCCTAACAATGGAATGATATTATCCTGGTGCAACATTTTGCACACTTCCTTCAAGTCATCAATATCAGAATTGATTGTGTCTATTGTTTTCTTTTGTTCCATCTTCTCGATTGCTCCTTTAAATATTGTATTTCACCTTGAATATTCATGAGTACCTCCATGGTTTCCTAATACATCTCCTTTTGATGGAGATGATCTCGATCTTGTGTATGTAGAATCTCCTCTTTAGTGATGGTAGGATTTTTTTGCAACACTTCTTTGCACGTGCCACTTCAACGTGAGAAGTGATCTTTACAGAAATACCTTGGATTCTTGTTCCAACTTGGGAATCCACAAATTTTCCTCAGCAAGTCGTATGCTAACCATCCCACGAGAATTTTTTTCTTGTTTATGCTTCTTACTAAGTTGCTCATATAAGTCTTGGCATTCCTCATAGCTATGATTATTTCCATAGAAGGAACAAGTAATATTCGAGGACATTCACGCCTGTAGTAGTGGGAGATTTGCATGTATAACATGTTCCATGAGGAAAATTACCTCATCCACCATGGCCTTGTTCTCCAAATCCACCATGGTATCCACAACCTCTTTCATGACCACCTTCAAAACACCCTTCATTTCGATCATAACACACGTGATTGTGATCCTAATCCTAAATCTCATTCTTTCCTTTAGAGTTATCTGATACTCATATCTAACACACCCCAATATCTAGAGCATCATGGATCGACCAATCAGTGACAGTCTTCCATATTATGATTCGTGGACCTACAAATTTTACAGACCAAGAGATATTCTTCCTTATTTCACATTGCAATAATGGGTAGTGTCTAGAATAATGGTTTAAATGACATATCTCAAAGTCCGAGTATTATTGAATGTTGATCTACTAGGAAAACTATCCTTGGTGTGCCCTTCATATTCACAATATGTACACCAAATCCCGTGCCCATATCATGTGCTAAATTTTTCAATAGTTTCTCCAACTATATTTCCATAGTTGTAATATGTGCTTCCAAGAATGGGATGACCCTAGTGTCTATACTTCCAACTGCCTCAACGTGTAAAGCTACTTCTCAAGTGCTTCACACAAATCGATGTATGTCTTATGTGATAGTAAACTTCTAAAAGGTGTAATCGGACATCCAACAAACCATTGTGCATGTTGGCCTCGCATGAATATCATAAGAAAGCTTAGATAAAAGAATTTTGAAATGGGAATTATACTCTCTGACACTCTCAACATTTCCTTGCTTAATATCCTTGAGTGCGCTTATACTCTTCTTCTCAAACTTAGGGATGTGCAACTCTTTAAGGAAAGCATCTTTCAATGTGCATAATCTATGTAAGTCTAATTAGGGTAAAAATTTATATACCATATGTGTGCGCGTCAGTGTAATGTAATGGTAAATTGACTTTCCTATGCTCAAAAGTTGTGATCCTTTTGGGTGCCACAATATTTCACACATTTGCACATGTTCAAGAACATCTTCTATGCACCTATATTCTTGAAGATGAAGAGGTATCTCCATGTAAATGTTTTGGGGTTGGTGTATACCTTTCCCACCTAATCCAAAACCTTGTGTTTCCTTTGCCTCCGAACCACTAGATCCTGGAACTAGAACCACCTATACCTCTTGATCCTCCAACTATAGCCAAAAGCATATTAGTGGATGTACTTCCCTCTATCCCAATAGTATTACTAGACTAAACCTCTACTGATCGGTGAAGTGTTACCACTCTCGGAAGTGAGTCTAAAATTGTGCGTGCTCAAATTTTGTGAGAATGATGTACGATAAGGTACCCCAAAACAACAATGAAAACATTTTCCATACCATCGATGTACTTCATGCATGTGACTTACTCCTGCTCTCCCACTTCCTAAATTAGCTTGCTGACCATTTTTCGTACTAGATACTAGAAAACCAAGTGTAAGGGCTAGGTTACCAAGTAGATTCACATGCGCACCCACGGCCCAGATTGTCTCTATTAGCACGCTTCCACGTGAGGCCGAAAGGGGTTCCTTATCATACTTTCCCAAATGGGGGAGTTCCACGATACTCTGTCTCCACGCCTTCTACACGAGCTCCAAATCCTTCTAAGAAATATCTCTCCTCAACACCATTCACTTTGCAACATCTCGTTGCTTCTAAATTTCCCCTCGCACACCTCATTATAATTATGTTTCCTTTCTTTTTTTTTTTCATTTCTAGTGCTAGGTCTTCCATCTTTCACCAAACTGCTCTTTCCCCATGTGTGGTGGGGTTTAGTTAGCCATAAGTTTTCTCTCCAAGTTTAGGGGTCACTATCAAGATTTTGATTTCGAGTGGAATGCCTTGTAAGTATGTTCCTAAGGATATCATAAAAACTAGAATTCAATTACCTCGGAAAAATAAGTGGAAATTGAGTACTCCAAATTATAACTATTTAGAACACCATGAAAGAAAGTATCCACCGGCATGTGTCCAAATCGATTAGCATCCTAAAGGGCCTAAAATTCTTCCCGCATCCAAAAAAGCGTGTGCAATAGCTCCAATCCCTTTTTGATGCATAAGCAACTACGACGAGTTGTACAATTCTACCTGAAAAATAGTGAATAAGATCTCATACAAACTTTCATACAAAATTTTTTCCACCCATGTGCGTGCATAAAATTAAGATCCAGTGTTGAACCTCTGTGCATACTCTTCTTCTAGATCATGTATCCACTCCTCAACACTTACTAGGTTCAACCTTTATGTCTTCATCGTGAACCATATTGAAAACAACTAAAAATGAGGTCCCAACAATGAAACCAATGATGCAACCTAGAATATATTAGTAATAACCCGGGCACGTTAGCACACCACTCATCCTAGTAAGAGTGCTCAAGTAAAGCCCACAAAGGTACTGGCCCCTCATCGGGTGTGCTTGTATAGGATGTTAGCATGATGAATACTTAATGCATTCATATCCATAAATAACATAACATTCTACATAGCATATTCCAGATCTAGATCTAAAGATTAATAAATTTCATTAATAGCCATAATGAATTATTTCATGCAAGATCTAGTTGTAATCATGTTTAACACTAATTGAATCATCAATACACTCCATTATATTAAACACAATAAATACATGAAGCTTCTTACAATAAGTAATACCATAAGCTCATGCATGCATCAGATCACGGTAGCATAACTTCACAATAATTCATATCTAGTCCTCCTATACTACATAGATCACTACATATTTATAAGGGTGGGGACTTGCCCTTCACCGCTTACATAATTCCCAAAAATAGGTCACATGCTGAAAATAACCATGCACCTTTATAATAATAGACACACATGCGAGTGTGCTAATAATGAACCTCTTGGTTAACTAGAAGTAATAATTCTATTAATAACTTGAACCCATGCAAAGCGCTTAGTAGCCACTCTTCCAATAATAGCCCATGCATGTCACGCAAGTCTTTATCTAGTTTGTGTGCTCTGCACACTATCTCCAAAAATAGCCCGTACTCTAAAAATGGCTAAGTCCCAGAACCAAACCTTTTCTTTTGTGTGCGTGTCCTTCCCTATCCATCCACATATTTGATTGTTCTTTACTCATGTGTGTGAATCTTTTGTGCCGCTTCTCCTTATTATCATACTCTTGTCCATTCAATAGTTTGTGAAAGCGATACCCATGAACCCTTGAGCTATATGTGATGGAATAACACTTATAAGGAACATACATGGTTGTATATATATATATATATATATATATATATATATATATATGTATATATATATATATATATATATGTATATATATATATATATATATGTATGTATGTATGTATGTATGTATGTATGTATGTATGTATGTATGTATGTATGTATGTTCGTATATATAAATAAATAGGAACATGTTGTGCTGCATAAGTACTAACGTAATGTATTATAAATAGTTATTTCCTATACTACCATGTATTTCTAATCAGTTTTTAAAAATATTTAATAATTGTGAGACTATATTATGATTGATTTTTTTTTTTTTATACACATATATATCAAACCGAAGTTAATATACAAATAAAGGATTCCCAACTAGATGTGTAAGAAAAAGTAATATTTTAAGTCCGTAATTATATTAAAACAATTTTCATATGATTCTCATGTGATTTGATATACCACTTTGTAGAATAAAAAGGGTTTTCTATAACTAATAGTGTATTCTTGTATAGTTTTATATGAAATAATATCAAGTGGTGTGGGATCACATCCCGATATAGGTAAAACATTATCTTTTTATTGACAAGTTAGTGTAGGATGCTATTATATAATGTGGGAAAGATATCTAATATGTGGATAGAGTACGATCATTTATGGATGGGACTTCATATAGTTAGTGATAGTTATCTATTTAATAACTGATGTGTCACTCATTACATTGTTTAAAGGATTAATGTGATGCAAGGCCAGATTTTTCTTTGTAGGAGTGTCATAAGTGATCAACATAATTGTGTGAATATACTCAAAGGGTTGTAGATGTGTATCATGATGTATTAGTAGTTATTGAATAAGCTAATATTTTTTTATCAATAAGATCCATTATCTTTAAAAGTAATGATAAAATATTTTTGGTTAAATGTCATATAGAATATTGATATTAAATAAATAATTGAACATTGAACTTGAGTTATTTGTTACTAGTAATGTTACTAAGTGTGGGGAAAATTAAAATGACATTTACAGAGGAGCTTACTAAGTATGAAAATATGGGGATCTAGAAAATAAGTTCATTTTTAAAATATTTTTGGTGAGGTATTATAAGTTATAGCATCTAAGAATTATTATTGGCGTATAGGTGCAGGTGAGCTTAAGGTATTCTCCACACAATTTATTACATGAATTTTTTTCCATTATGCAAATAGTATAGTACAACATAATATTAAGAGTTTAGTTTTCATTTTGGCCTAATTCTTAAAAGTAATTTTTTTCATTATGATTATGTAATTAAGGATTTATAGAAATATGAAAATAAGATTAATTATGTTGAAAATCATATGTAAATATATGAAATATTGGTTTGGAAGTTGTCCACAAAAAGGATCTATTAATTCATTTATAGTAAATAAATAAAATAATAAACCAAACACTATAATATGTGAATCTCTACTTCCACATCTACTACTTCGCCACTCTTTACACTTTTGTCATCACTTCACATTTATCTTGGTCCTATTGTGACCCACCTACATCCATTTTTAATTCATTTCCGCTTGGGTCCACATGGTGTGGATGTAAACAAGGCTCATATTTCAAAACCTTATGTTTCTTGGGATCATTTATAGGCCATTATAATGTTAAAAATGAAAAAAAAAAATTGTAGGTGGAAATGGTGAGGTTGATTTATCAAAAAAATGCATCAGAAATGCCCATCTCTATGTATTATCTATATTTGATACTTGTTCACCTAGTCTCATTTATTATTTCTTCATAAGATGGTCCAATCAAGGTGAGGGTGATTTGGTCACATTCAAATGATGTTCTAGGTCATTTTCATTCTATTTTAGGGAATTTTTAGTGATGGTATAACACCCTCCCGGTGGTTAGATAACTACCACTCTATGAAGAGTGGTGGTTGTGCAACCACCGATCTTTGTTAAGTGGTGGTCCTATCCGATAGTTTTCTAGAATTTAGGATCTTAAAAGTTGTAATTGTTTGAGCTTTGCAATTGATTTGTTTCTCCTTTCCATGCATCCCTAAGAAAAGAAACTATAAATACAAGGTTTTAGAAAGATTCCTACAAGTGATTAGGAGAATTCTATTGTGAGAAAAGTTAGAGAATTTGGAATTGTTTCTTTTTTGTTCATTTGAAAATATTTCTTCATTTGTGAGAAACTACGAGCAAGTATATAAAATTAGAGGGAGAATTAATCCTTCTTGAATTCCAATTATTGGTAATAAGTTGTATTATTGGAGAATTACATAGTAAAGGCCGAGAAAATTCACTCACCCATTGGATTTTTTTCCTACATTGGGTTTCTACAGGATAAAACTTGTCTCTCTATTTTTATTTTACAATATAATTGTTGTTTTTTTATATTATCTTGGTTAACAAATAACTCTACATATTTCATTCATTTTTCACAAGCATAGTGATTTGTTTATTTTTAGAACTAAACATTATATGGATAATTTATGTGAGGATTACAATGCATGAGCATGGGTTTAGGAACTCCAATTTAGATATATTCCTATAACCTTCATAACATAATATCTAATCGGGACCACTGACCCCATACATCATATTGAAATTATTGAAGGAAAAAATGTCATCTGCTAATTGTTCTTAATATTTGAAAAGGGTTATAAAGAGAATCAAACTTGCAACTAATCCTCTTTTATGCTTTAGAGCTTCAATATCTACACATATCTTCGAACATGATTAAAATATTTTTTTAAAAAAAAATCAGCAGAGGTGGAATACTATAAATCTCTCGCAATCATTTTCAAATTTCAAAACTTTTTTGTTCTTTGCAAGACATTCACTCCTAGGTTTCATCACATTTAAAAACCACTTCTAACCGATGATATTTTGTTTACTCTTGTACTGAAGGATACTTCATTGTAATTTTTGAATTTTACTTGACAATTGAGAACCAATTTATAATTTTGGTACTTAGTCTTAGGATTCAAATCTTATTTTAGTAAATCCTTCATTTACCAAATTCAATCCATTAACCAATTCTTTGTTGGAGGAAAAATTTGGGTTAGGTTAGTGAACCTCCATTTGCAATTTTTACAAATCATCTTTCCTTATTGAAATAGGAAAATCTTTGGGATGGTTCCATTAGTTTTCACCTAAAGAAATGATACAATCCAATCCTACGTTTTGGAATATTTGTGTTCAAATGTATTATTTGGGTGTATTTTCATAAGAGATCTCAATAAATATTTGAGAATGTACCTGGGAAAAACCTTTATAATAAGAGAAAGATTTTTTAGCTACATATCTTTTTGTTTTCTAGGTCATGAAAAGCGTTTTTCTAATTAGGATGGGATTGTAACCTATTAAACATAAAAGTGGGAAGGAAAGAGTTATTTGTAGAATGAGGCTTGTCATCATCACCAATGTTTTCACTCTAGAAAAGTAACATTCTAAAAATAGTAAATTTTTTTAACAAATAATTGGAGAATGAGTTTATAGGTGAGTATGGAAATGGTTAATATTTTGGTGACATATTTATAAAATAAAACTTCTATAGTTTAGATTTTATTTTGACATGTCAAAAATTTAAAGCAAAGGCTATACAAGCCAAGAAACAACTACAAAACTTATGTATATGTTCTCTACCTATGATTACTTATTGTCTTCAAATCATCTCTCTAAATATTTATCCTTATCCCTAGGTTGGATCTATGAAATCATACTTTACTATGGATGATATTCCTCTGTTTGAGCTTGATTTGGTTTGAAGTGAACATTCAACCTTGAATAATTTTTTTGAGATGGACTTTAATCAGTGGACTCAGATTAAAATTGTTATATATTCCTTATAACGGATTTATTTATACAAAAAGAGATAAGATGGCGTAGTAATATATTAGGAGGATAATATTTGGTGATGATAAATACTTTTGCACTATGGTATAGGTTATGATATATTTTTTGGAATATCCTTTCTCTTTTGGTAGTTTCTTTTCATTTTTGGATCCATTGTAGTTATGGAAATGGTTTGCTAACGGGATGTAAAAGTAAAAACATGTGTGTTGGTACAAATTTTGTTAATATATTTCAAATTTTTTACCATATTCTTTAGATTATTTGTTTGGATGTATAATATTGGGTAATGGATGTGGAGGACTACACTACAAAATTCTATTGGTGGGTTTCTCATAGCGGTAATGAGGATTGGTTATATGTTGTTGCAGATGGTTTTGTGCATGGAACGTGGATTCCAAGCCTTTCATGGATGTAGAATAAATGTTTTAGTGTGGAATACTTGTTTTCATGGTCTTACTCTATTTTGGGAAATGTTTTTGTTGGGATTCAAAAGGTCTATTTTTTATATTAAATATATGTTTTGATACTAAAGATTTGTACTTAGTGTTCCTAGGTTTTGGTAATCATTTTAGCTAATATTTTATTAATATGTGTGGTTTTATTACTTTGATGGTAAAATTTATATTTTAATGAAAATATTCATGATTATTAATGAAAGGGTGAGGACCCCCTTACCCTATTTTTAATCCATAAACAAATGCAACATTAGGGGTGAAAAACAAATATATAGGTTTTATTGGTGTGTCTCATTGTGTATGTGTGTATTGGGTTTATCAAAATGCAATACTAAAATAAGAAATAAAATAATTATGATATTAATAATATGTATTGAATAACTCCATAGCATTAAATTCAAAAAATTAGAAATTGACTAATGAATAGTATATCATATCTCTTAAACACTATTTCTAGAAACTTTAATACAAATGTTAGGGTTCGGTGTGGAGTGTTTTTACTAAGAAAGACAAGGGATGTTGAATATATGAATATGTTGTGCAAGGTTTTGAAATGAAAAATTTAAAGTATTAGATCTTGGAGCTAAAGGGAGGAAAGGTTCATCCATTTCATAGAAGTTAACTTGGCAATGAATCATAAGATTTCAAATTCATCCTTTATTTTTATGAGTTATAACCTATTTATCATTCTTGTTGTGATTCTATATGTTTAATTGTGATCTATAAGTGGATCTTTTTAAAATATTTTTGGTAACTAGAATTTTTTTGTGTAAAATCCGTCTCTCTTGACTTATAATGTCAAAAGGGTTAGTTCTCATTTGATTCAAGATTACTCAATATCATCATTTTTACTAAGTGATTCAAATATAAAAAAATATGATTAAGATGTCTCAATTCCCACACACACACACACACACACACACACACACACACACACACACACACACACACAAGAACACACACACACACAAGAACACACAAAAAACCTCTCAATAGGTGTGTGAGGGTAAGTGAAAGCATTTTTATGATCATTATTCCATCGAATCAAGATATATTCTAACATAAGAACTTTAAAAGTTGCTATTATTGAGTCTAATTTTATAGTTATTTGGAATCCAATATTATAGTTTTTGTAATCTAATTTAGGAATACTAAAATCTATTCAGGATGATTATTGAATCAAATTATAGGGAATATTGGAATGCATAAATAGGAAAATTTTGCATTCCATTTTTTTGGAATTTTTGAGTCCATGTTATAATATATATATGTTTTTTTCTTATTGGTAAATTGCTTTCAAGGACCATACCCCAAAGTAGCAAAATACCAAAGGCTACGTTAAACAAGATATATAAAGTGGTTTTTTTTTAAGTGTGGACCACACCTATAAAAAAGGCGTAATGACGGAACCAGATACAAAAAAAAAAGAACAAGGGAAGAGGAAAAATTGTTGTCATGAAGTGAAAAAAGAAAACAACAACATCAAAACACCTGAAATCCATGATGGACCAAAAAAATGATCAAAATAAAGAAACATAAGACACCATTATTTAAGACCTTTTTGAAAAATTTATTAGCATCTTCAATGCTTTGAAATGTGTTAGTGCCATCTCACGCTTTGGTGGGATCTTGCTTGATTGTGGAAATTGCATATTTTGTTTCTTTACCTCGTTTCCAAATACCGGAGGGGATATCACTAATTTCACATATCTCTTTTACTTGTACTTCAAGAAAGTCAAGGAAATCCTTTTGCGTGATAGTGATATGGCTGATTTTTTTATTAATGAGCTTGTCAAAAGTATACATTACTACAAAATTACAGCACCCCTTGAATATCAAATTAAATATGGGGAATTAGGTGTAATATGCATAAAATGAAGCTATCCTAAGTGTGGGACCTTGGAAAATGGGATAACTCTCTATAGAATCCTGGTTCCTAATCCTAATCCTCACAAACAGAAACTACTCCTAATACAAATAAAAATAATGACTAACTATAATATAGAGCTTCTAAGGAGACAAGAGAGAGATGTATGGAACTTAAAACCTACACTAAAATCAGTGATACACCAAGAAAATGATATGTTAGTCACTTCCCGGCCTAAAAAAATGAAGGAGTGAACTTGGAGAGGGTGTTCAAGTACCACAAACAAAAACATAAACATTCACCATTCATGAATAAACACAACACACCAAATTTTCCATGAAAAAAATATACAGAGACACCTATTTATAATGAGAGGTAAGACAAAAGATTAAAATCATGTAGAGGTTAGAAAAATTAACACATGACACAATTTCATTGCTCCTTACAATTTACATAGTACATTTCTGTAGCGTAGGGCATGAAGCTATTACGATTTTGGAGGAAGGCTTGAAGCCCGAAAAAGAAGAGGTGAATGGGAGGAAAAATTACCAACCTTTTATTTTTGCATCTCATTACAATTTATAGAACATAATGTGTGAGAGAGGAGAAAAATCCAAAATATTGCTTCAAAATCCCACAAAATTCCACCTTGTCACATAAAAAGTGATGGGCAAGTCTACAAATCACATACCTCTTTAAACCCTACCTTGTGGGAGAAGGAATGTCCTCTATCTTCACAATCATTTCATACTGCACCTAGGTATGGCCTCCATGCTTCTGGAACATTATCATGATTTTATCCCAACTAATATCATATTTTTATTTAAATAGACATTTCATCATGTGGGACTTGAAAATATCTTTCCATCAACATTAAGTTTTCTTAAATATGATAACCATGGCAAAAGTTATGAATGTTTAAGCATTGCTTGGTGTATTGTCTTATCTTCCCACTCATGCCACCCACTCAGCTACTTCCACCAAATCACCATTCAATTCTCACCTACTTCTATCACCTTCCCAACCTAACTCACCAAGTTAGTTTTGGGCTTTGGGTTTGCATTGGCATGGTCATGAATCATGCACCATGTTGGTGATTTTCGCGTTCCGCACTGATTGGTCTACCTCACGACCAAGCTATATTGTTGGTCGTGTTTGAGGTTTGATGATGCATATACATCTTGTTTAAGGGGTGTTTGAACATTCTTTTCATTAATGTGAAAAACCAACCATGTATTCCAACTCACATTTCTGAAACACTTGCCCTCCACCACCGAGCCCCTTGTGTTTCGGGTTGACCGATCCCCACGACATGTCTTCACCACATGTGTCCCCGACCTAACATCTTGACCTTGAGTTTTGATGCATCCAATGAGTCAAAACATGTCACGTAATATCCACACAAACTCCTAAGTTACACATGCATGTCCCTCTTGCCATGTCTGAGTCTGAGCCCGATTTGGTCCCCAAAATATGCTCGACATGCATTGGTCCCATTGAGTCACGACGGCTTGCTCCAAGTCAGTCGAAAGCTTGCATTGCCCGATGTATGCACATAAATTTACCAAGATGCATAAAACTTATCTCACTTGACATCGACAAAGTGATCTAGTCGAGATCCCATATAAGTTGGACCCCTTTATGATGGTTTGTGAGTAGAAAATAGCCCGAGTCTCTCAATGGCACATTTTGGCAATTTTGACCTAATTTAGCATTTTTCATGATTTCTTATGGATTTCTTGAATCGGAGGACTAGGTGAGAAGCCATGTCATGCCTTAAAACTGTAATTTCATGTTTTACCCGAAATAGCCATTTTTTCTTGAAAGTGGACTTAAGGGCATGTTTCTATTGTCATAGAGCTCTTGAACCCGAAATGACTGGAATGAACCCGAATTGACTTCAATGGCCCCAAATCCTTCTTGAGACCCTATGAATGGTACCAATCTACCTTCAACATGAAATTGTCTGTAAAACCCATAACTTGCTTGTGATAAATGTTGATGCAAAATTCAAGACACCCTTGACGCCCGATCGATTTCTAGGTTGATCACTCTTGCATCCAGTGTAATTGCACAACATGGAAACCTCTCTCCAAGTGTGGGACTTGGAAATTGAGAGAGGAATCTCCAGATTAGAGGCTGGTTCCTCAAACTCCTCTGATTTAGATCTATATTTTGCAAAACTACAGAGGTTTAGACCTAATCCTATTCTAACTTGCAAGGAGACAGGGGTAGAAGTGCAAAAAATTGAAACTAACTAAAGATGGTGATGCACCAAAAGGAGTGGTGAAACATATTAGTCATGCAAATAGACACAGACCAAGGTTCACGACATAAAAACATACACAAACCGAGCTGATAATGTATAACTTAGCATACGAAATCAAGCAAATAATACAATGAGAGGATTGAAACCCATTCACAGAGCTTGCATTATAAATTTAATATCAAAATACACATTACACCCTCAGAGAGGTAAAGAAAACTGTTACAATCCTTGGAGAGGTCTGATACTTCATCAATCCCTTGAAGAAAGTGAAAGAAGAAGTCTGCTATACCAAAAAAATGTCCCCCTTTGAAATGAACCCAAAACTGGCTTTAAAATGCAAGGGTCGAATCCAGGGAACAGGAGACGTACAAAGGCATGGGTGCCCATTCTTTCTTGACTGTAGGTGTATTAAAACGGCATGGAGGACCTTACAAACCCATACCCTGTCATTTTGACCGGATAACAGGAGAATGCGACCCATTCTGCATTAAAACTGGTCGGTGGAATGTCATTTAGGCCATGAATACGCGTCGAGCCGTTTCTCGATTTTCCTCCTCTCAGGACTACTCCAAAACGCAAAATTGACCCTAGAATCATGTAGAGAATTTCACCACTTTTCGTTGACATAAAAAAGCGTGCAAAACCGAGCAAAGCGTGTAAAAAGTTATGGTGATTTGAAGATCTAGGGCACAAAATAGGCGATAGCAGTGTTTTGAAACCTTTCCCGCGCTCTGCCACCTGGACGACACGTGGCACGTGCTGATTGGACGAGAAATTCTCTCTCTTACGTCTTTCGCGGGCTTTCATTTGAAATCTTTGACTTTTGTGATCTTGGAACATTTTCCACCTTCCGCCCGCGCCCCCGCCACTTGGGACACGTGGCATGTATTGATTGGTTCCACGAACCTGCGGGTCTTCCTTCACTTTTACCCCTTTTGGCTTCGATTTGGCCCAAACTTTCCAACTCCTCCTGAGCTCGCACTTCTATGCTCCATTGGACACGTGTCCAATTTCTAAGCTCAGACAGCACTTCAAATCTTGCCCTTTGACCTTTTGGCTTCTCCTTGATGACACGTGGCAATTTCTCAATGGTTCTCGGGCCTGCCGGGTCTTCCGCGTACTTCGCGTCCATTCGTCCCGGACGTCCCATTTGATTTTGGACCTTTTGGGACAATTTCGGCCGATTCGGCCGGTTCGGGTATTTCTGGCCCGCTTGTCCCACTTTGTTTGGACTGACTTGACTCTTTTCGGCCGGTTCGGGTCCTTTTGTCCCAGCGTCCCAATTGCTTTTGGGCTCCTTGTGCTGATTTCGCGCGAACCGGCCGGTTCGGGCATTTCGCGTCCATTTGTCCCACTCGTCCCGAACTGCCCTCTCAGCAGTTAGTCGATTTTCTCTCTCGGCCGAACCGGCATTTCGCGCCCGCCGCGTACTTTCGTCCCACTTGTCCCAAATGCTTTGTGGGCCGACTGGACTCATTTCGGCCGGTTCGGGCGGTTCGCGTACCTTTGTCCCATTTGTCCCACCTTGTGCTGGACTAGGACTTAGCCGATTTTCACAATTTTTTCTGGCCCAAACTACTTGCTTTCTGTGACCTTCTCGAGCTCTCTCAAAGCTTGCTCCTTCCTTCTTGACTGGGAGTTTAGAAAGATTCCTGAAGGGACCCTAGAAACCTGATTTTGCTCTGAATCAGTCATTTTTCTTGGAATTTGGACATCCTGATGCATGTTATCAAATTTACCCTGGGGGGTGAATTTTGGATAACAATTTGGCGACTCAGCGGGATCATCTGCCTGCTAGATGAAAAGGCCAGTTGCCTGAAGCCATCCATTGGGCATGGAGTCATCAAATATTCTGTTAGAATCCAAACTGACTCAGAATGTGTGAGGAGGAAGATGGAAAGAGACCTGATTTTAGCAAAGACATGCATCATCTCCATGGACAGCAATTTGTGCCAAGGCACTTAGGGAAAACAAAACTAACCTACAAGCAAAACAATGTGCACAAGCACTTGGAGGAAAGAAAATCTAATCTAATATCTACAGGTGTAGTGAACCTCCCTCTACAAAGCAGCGCTTGAGATAGATTCCATTTGGAATCTGCGGTTCTTCACCATCAATGAGGCCAATTGGAAAGCATTGTTGCTCTTGCACTCTAAGACCATGTATGGGCCACTCAAATGGCATCAAATTTTGAATGCCTTCTGGTTTTGCTCTGTCCACATCCCATTTCAGCACTAGATCTCCTACTTGAAAAGATCTGTCTTTGGCCTTCCTATCAAAGGTCTTTTTGATCAAAGCTTGATCCTTTTCCATTGCTTGGGATGCCTGATCTCTGATCTCTTGCAGCTCCATCAACTCTGCATATCTCACCTCCATAGGCTCAAACTCTAGTAACTCCAGCTGTTTCATGAGTTCCAACGTTGGCAACTCAAGTGACATGGGCAAGATTGCCTCTCTTCCGTAGACAAGCCTAAATGGAGAGTTACTGTGGATCTTTTGGGAGTTATCCTATCAGCCCATAAGGCTGACTTGATTTGGTATGCCAAGCCTCTCGATTCTAATCAAGAGTCCTCCTAATGATCCTCGGCAAGTTTTTGTTTGTAGACAGCTGGCCATTACCTTGAGGGTAATAGTTTGATGAAGTGCTCAGGTAAATCCCGTTCTTGACAGCCCACTCAGTAACTTTAGATCCAATGAATTCCAATGCATTATCAGAGACTATTGTAGCAGGTACACCAAATCTGGTAGTTATCCCCTCG
Organism: Taxus wallichiana var. yunnanensis; assembly: GCA_018340775.1. Lineage (NCBI taxonomy): Eukaryota > Viridiplantae > Streptophyta > Pinopsida > Cupressales > Taxaceae > Taxus > Taxus wallichiana. The sequence goes on along the minus strand of CM031236.1, from coordinate 278,504,645 downwards.
TAAAAGTCCAAGATGCTAGACTCATTCGCCTCTTTGAGTGCTCCTTGCTTCATCCATGGTGAAGTAGTCTGTACGCATTTGTGTCAAAATCCATTTGTGCCCTTGGCTCAATTGGGATTGATGATTCAATGAAGTCTAAACCCCCTTTGCATGAATGGCTGATCTACCATGAATTGGATGCGATGGAAGGGCAGCGAGTCTCTCTTTTCCTATGAAGAATGCACAATTCTTTACACCTCTTGATCCATGCATAGCAATCTTTGAAGATTTTAGGCCAATAATAACCAGCCTTCATGATTTTTAGAGCTGTTACTCTTGGTGCAAAATGGCCACCAGCTGGCCCATCATGAAACTCTTTTAATATCCTTTGGATTTGACCTGTGTTAATGCATCTCAGCAGCACTCCATTCACGTCCTTCTTGAACAAAACTCCATCAATGATGGTATATGGAATTACTTTAACTCAAGTATCTTCTTTTTGCTTTGCTCATTTCTAGAGGCACATGCCCGTCTGTAGAAATGTATCATATCTTGAGTCCAACAGGAGGAGTGGACACATCGTCATTTTCTGTTTTTGATTATCTTGTAATAGCAAAGACAGCGTCTTCTTCATCTTAAGGTTGTCTAGTTGTTTGGAGCGAGGCTGCTCACACAAACCTTTGCCTCTTACCAGCTTGGTGATCTTGATCTCAATGTCATACTCCATGACACGGGTGATCCAACCTGCCCTTTTCTCATTCAAATCCTTGTTGAGGAGGAAATCCTTAACCCCAGCATGTGAGACCAGCAACTGTACCTTGTTGTTTGAGACTAAATGCTTGAATTTCTTCAAGCTTCTGATTACTGCAAGCACATGCTTTTCAATAAAAGAGTACCTCATTTCGCAGTCACCTAGGCTCTGGCTGAAGAAGGCAATCGGCTGCTCATCATTATCTTTGTTCTGCTGTACCAGAATGGCAGAAATAGTGTCATCACCTCCAAATGCATAGAGGATGAAATCCTTGGAAAAGTCTGGGTTGATGAGAGTGGGTGCCTGGGAGATGGCTTCTTTGATTGCTTCAAAACTCTCCTTGCCTTCTGCCGTCCATTTGAAAGCCATGCTTTTTCTTAACATTTTGGTGATGGGCTTGTGAGGGCTGAAATTTGGGACAAAGTTCGAAAAAGTTTATCCTTCCTGGGAAAATCTGAAGGGCTTTCTTGTGACTTGGCAATGGTAGAGCTCTTATGGCTTCAACCCTCTCTGGATCAATTGCTAATCCTTCCTTGGAGACAATATGGCCAAGGAGTTTCCCTTCATGTGCAAGAAAGATGCACTTCTTAGGATTCAAAGACACTCAAACTTTCTACACCTACGAAACACTTGCTGAGGTGAAAGAGATGGTCTGCAGCATTCTTTGAGAAGACAATAATATCATCTAAGTATATCAGTACTGCCTTGTTGATCAAGCCTTTGAATGCCATATCCATAGCTCATTTGGAATGTTGCTCCGGCGTTCGCAGTCAAATGGCATTTTCTTGTAAGCATATGTGCCCCATTTGGTTGTGAAGGCTGTCTTGGTAGTCTTCCTCCTTTACCATAATCGATTGAAGCACGAGTAACCATCCAGAGAGTAGAAACCTTTCGAACCAGCTACGACTGCAATATTTGCTCCATGGAGGGAGTGGATAATGGTCCTTGAGAGAGGCTCTATTCAAATCTCTGGAAGTCAACACATAGCCTGATCTCTCCACTTTTCTTTCATTTGGAACTAGTTTGCAACCCAACTAGAATGCTTGATTGGGAATATAATTGCTGACTCAATCAGCTTGTCCAACTCTTTCCTCATGAGAGGCTCCATGTGTGGATTGACTGGTCTCTGTTTCTGCCTGACAGGCTTAGTATTTGGATCCAACTCGATTGTATGCTGAGCTAAGTTGGGATTGAACCCTTTCAAGTCTTCATAGCTCCAAGCAAACACGTCAGGGAATTCTTGACATAGCTGTATGAACTCATACCTTTCCTGTTCAGTTGTCATCTTTCCAATTTGCAGTGGCTTGTTCTCTTCTACCAAGATGGATGCCGAATCTTCCCTCTTGACCTGAATATTTGCTTTCTCCTTTCTAAACTGATCATTGGGGTTAAAAATTGACTCCAAGGTGACAAGTCCCTTGGGCAGCTTGTCAGTTCTCAGCTGTATCACCTGGTCACCATATTGCTGTTCCAACTTCTCTTGATTCTTAGCTGAGAACTCAGCTTCTTCCTGCAAGAAGTGGATGATTTGCTGGTCATTCTCAAATACTTGCCAATTGACATCGTTATCCGGCACTGAAGGCCTCACAATCACGTGGATGTTTGGCTGTACCTTGTCTTGTTGAATGTTTTCTACAATGTCAAAGGCTGCCCCTCTGCTGCTCACACAGCCGGACTTGATTCTCTTTTACGGGAATGGCCTTGATGCCGAAACCCTCAAAATCTTCCATGAGGTCCCACACCTGTTCTTGTAGCATCCCCGAGTAGATCATTTTTGGCAAGCATGTTGCCGCTTGACCTGATTTACAATCAGCTCTTTGTCCCCCAAAACTTGCAAGTTATTTATTTTTTCTCTTTATTGCCCAATGCATCCCTTGCGCACCAAGGCTTCATATTCAGCGAGTGTTATTGGAGCATGCAAATTGAAATCTAAAATCTGAATAATACTTTACTCCTTGAGGTGAAATAAGCACGGCTCCACCTCTGCGCCTTGTCTACTCCTTGATCCATCAAAAAAAATTGCCATACCTCATTGTCATCCTTGTGGTTTGGCTTGGTGATCTTAGGAGTAGGTTGACTTTCTTCGTGTATACAATAGACCCTAGCTCAGATTCTTCTACTTCTTGATAAGGATCAAAGCATGCACCTTGCTTGACCATTCATCAAGAGTCAAATCTGGGATACTTCCAACCTTAGTGTCGGCTTCATCGGTGCAAGGTGATCTTCTTGATCAAATCTTTGAGCAATTGGTATTAATATGACTTGGGGTATAGGGCTCAAATGTGGAAATCCATGATAGGTTACGACCTAATTGTAGCTTTAGTTCCATACCTCATTCTGAATAGCATGTGTGACCAATCAGCGGACAAATATCCCCCAATCTTGGCAGTAAAGTCCCTTGACAAACAGAGGGCAAAGAGTGGTGGAAGGTCTATGACTGATATATCTTGTAAGACAACAACATTTGGACATGCATGCAAGGTAAGACTCAAATTTCTAATCACTCCAACTGTTGCTATTGCTGTCCCATCCAGCTGCACTACTCCCTTAGATGTTATTTCATACTGGAGCCCTAGCTGATCAGCTATCTGTTTAGGCATTACTGAGCTACTTGCCCCGGAGTCTATCATGCAATTATGCACTAGCTGATTTCCAATGATTAACGAAACATAAAAAGGGGGAGGCTTCAGCATTCTACCTTGTTGTGCTCCATGATTTCCTTCAGGCTGGGCAGCATTTGTAAGCACTTTGTCTTGCCTCCGAACTTGTTGATTGAAGTTGGCCAATCCTTTATGGCACTTAACGAGATTTCTTTGGCTCCGGGATGGATAGGATTCCACATAGATATATTGACGTTTGTCTTCTTCATCTGATCAATGATACTGAATGGTGATGAAGGATCTCTCTGCTGTCCCTTGATTTGCACATTTGCTCCTTGAATATGGGCAGCAACAGCTGGCATTTGATTTGGCCAAGGGGCTGTTCTTGGCTGCCCTCGTGCATTTGAAACTGGGTTTTGCTTGCCAATCATTTGTGGAGTGTGGAAGGTTGTGGATTGGTGGGGCTAACGGCATGTACATTCCTCACCCAAATTTCTCCTTTTGACCTTGTGTTGGCTGCAACACCTTGAGAGACTACCCGATTCATACCACATAAATCCTCTGCTGCCAATTTACCAATGTGGTGTCATTTGGGGCAAATGTTCTTTGTTGGAATGTTTCTTGTTGTTGGCTGTTTTCTTGACTACTTTCACCCTCCACACCAAACACTTGTTACCGTTAAAGCTTGGGTTAAATCACCATTATAGCACATGGATTGATTATGGGGTTCATTACATGGAAAACACCATTCATACTCCTGGGCAATATTGTTTTGTGCTGGTACTAATGCCTTAGAGGTAGATATGGCATTTGGATTATAGGGCTGGAATGGTCTATTGACAGGAGGCCTTGTTTGATTCATATTTGCAGCTGGATTAGGTGGCCTTTGAGGCTGATATGGCTGCCTATTAGGTTGAGCTTGAGGCTGATACGAAGGTCTAAAACCTTGAGTTTCTTTGTCTCTTGAGTGTGACCAGCTCATTACCTAAATTTTGCAGTTGCTTCATGACTTCTTGAAGCTCATTTGGGGCACTTGGAGATGAGGTGGAAGCTTCATTTGAACTCTGATTTCTAGGAGGGAGAAGGCACTAAGACAGTGCCCGACTAGTACTGGGCTCTCTAAACTTGGATATAATGGCATTGGAGGCCTAGGAGCTAGCTTGCCAGCTTGAATCAGACAATTTTCAGCTCTAATGGCAATACTATAAGCAGCAGGGATAGTTGTGCCTGCCATAGATTGAATCAACATAGAAATATCAGAATTTAAAGCTTTAAGGTAGTATAGAAAAGCACCTTCGTCATTGTCATTACTACTCGGAATTCTATCCCAAGATCTTTGAAATCTAAAGTTGAAGTCGTTAGTTGCTCATTGGAAGCTCTCTTGATGGTTGTCACTGCTCCAAAAGAGACAAGTTGTCTCCTTCTCTCCAAATTGATTATGAAGTGCAATACACAACTGATTCCGTTCAGTGATAGAAGCAACTTCAAGGCTCCTAAACCATTGCAATGCTTTCCCCTTGAATGAAGATGCCAGCAATTTGACAGCTACTTGCATCTCATTAATCTCATGGATTGCACAAATATTAGCGATGTCCTTGACATGATCACCGAGGAGTGGTCTGATTTTCTCGAAGAAATATGGAATGTTCTTCAATGCTGCAACTGGGATTGGATTTTGTGCATTGAGAGCAAGTGGGTCAGCTCTTTGCCGTGAAGTTGACATAGGGGTTTACTGGTTGCGCCATTCTGAGTGGTCTTAAAACCCTTGTATACTGAAAGAAAGGTCGCTCAGGTGGAGGAGTTGAGAGAGTTCTGTTTGGTGGAGATGGAGACCTTTGAATCCTTCTTCCTCTTTGCCTTCTTCTTGGGGATAGTTGCGGGTATTCAAACAAAGACTTCTTCTTCTCCAACTCTTGACCTTGTGATTCTTCTCATAAGCTTTTAGGCCTGACTGCTGAAATTCTATTGATTCCTCCCTTTGGAGTCGCCAGATATGCAAATAATAGCTCTTTTAAGCAAGAAAATTGCAGCGGATGCACATCAACTTTCTGCAATAAAAATGAGACCTCTGGTCCCACCAGGCGTGCCAAAACTGTTAGTGCAAAATTACAGCACCCCTGGACGCTGATCAGATTTCTAGGTTGATCACTCTTGCATCCAGTGTAATTGCACAACATGGAAACCTCTCTCCAAGTGTGGGACTTGGAAACTGAGAGAGGAATCTCCAGATTAGAGGTGGTTCCTCAAACTCCTCTGATTTAGATCTATATTTTGCAAAACTACAGAGGTTTAGACCTAATCCTATTCTAACTTGCAAGGAGACAGGGGTAGAAGTGCAAAAATTGAAACTAACTAAAGATGGTGATGCACCAAAAGGAGTGGTGAAACATATTAGTCATGCAAATAGACACAGACCAAGGTTCACAGCATAAAAACATACACAGACTAATAATGTATAACTTAGCATCTGAAATCAAGCAAATAATACAAACAGAGGATTGAAACCCATTCCAGAGCTTGCATTATCAATTTAATATCAAAATACGCATTACACCCTCAGAGAGGTAAAGAAAACTATTACAATCCTTGGAGAGGTCTGATACTTCATCAATCCCTTGAAGAAAGTGAAAGAAGAAGTCTCTATACCAAAAATGTCCCCCTTTGAAATGAACCCAAAGCGGCTTTAAAATGCAAGGGTCGAATCCAGGAACAGAGACGTACAAAGGCATGGGTGCCCATTCTTTCTTGACTGTAGGTGTATTAAAACGGCATGGAGGACCTTACAAACCATACCCTATCATTTTGACCGGATAACAGGAGAATGCGACCCATTCTCGCATTAAACCGGTCGGTGGAATGTCATTTCCGCCATGAATACGCGTCGAGCTGTTTCTCGATTTTCCTCCCTCTAGACTGCTCCAAAACGAAAAATTGACCCCGAGAATCGTGTAGAGAATTTCACCACTTTCGTTGACATAAAAACGTGTAAAATCGAGCTCTGGATCGTAAGTTATGGTGATTTGAAGATCTAGGGCACAAAGCAGGCATGACATGGCGTGTTTTGAAACCTTTTCCGCGCTCCGCCACACAGTCGACACGTGGCACATGCTGATTGACGAGCAATTATCTCTCTTACATCTTTCGCGGGCTTTCATTTGAAATCTTTGAATTTTGTGATCTTGGAACATTTTCCACCTTCCGCCCGTGCCCCCGCCACTTGGGACACGTGGCATGCATTGGTTGGTTCACGAACCTGCCGGGTCTTCCTTCACTTTTACCCCTTTTGGCTTAGATTTGGCCAAACTTTCCAACTCCTCCCCGAGCTCCGCACTTCTATGCTCCATTGGACACGTGTCCAATTTCTATTGGCTCGGGCCAGCGCTTCAAACCTTGCCCTTTGACCTTTTGGCTTCTCCTTGATGACACGTGGCAATTTCTCAATGGTTCTCGGGCCTGCCGGGTCTTCCGCGTACTTCGCGTCCATTCGTCCCGGACGTCCCATTTTGATTTTGGACCTTTTGGGACAATTTCGGCCGATTCGGCCGGTTCGGGTATTTCTGGCCCGCTTGTCCCACTTTGTTTCGGACTGACTTGACTCTTTTCGGCCGGTTCGGGTCCTTTTGTCCCACGCGTCCCAATTGCTTTTGGGCTCCTTGTGCTGATTTCGCATGACGAACCGTCCGGTTCGGGCATTTGCATCCATTTGTCCCACTCTCGTCCCGAATCGCCTCTCGGCAGTTAGTTGATTTTCTCTCTCGGCCGAACCGGCAACAGCGCCGCTTGTGTACTTTCGTCCCACTTGTCCCAAATGCTTAGTGGGCCGCCTGGACTCATTTCGGCCGGTTCGGGCGGTTCGCGTACCTTTGTCCCATTTGTCCCACCTTGTGCTGGACTAGGACTTAGCCGATTTTCACAATTTTTTCTGGCCCAAACTACTTGCTTTCTGCAACCTTCTCCGAACTTTCTCAAAGCTTGCTCCTTCCTTCTTCGGCCTGGGGAGTTTAGAAAGATTCCTGAAGGGACCCTAGAAACCTGATTTTGCTCTGAATCAGTCATTTTTCTTGGAATTTGGACATCCTGATGCATGTTATCAAATTTACCCCTGGGGGGTGAATTTTGGATAACAATAACCTTTTCTATTACCGAGGCCAAATATCCCCTCGTTCTCCATTTTTACCTTCTTGAGACCCTATGAATGCTACCAATCTACCTTCAACATGAAATTGTCCCAGTAAAACCCATAACTCACTTGTGATAACCTTTTCTATTACCGAGGCCAAATATCCTCGTTGTCTATTTTTACCCGAGGGTAAAATGGATAACAATTTTGGTGACTCGCGGTGCCATCTTCTTGCTAGATGGGTTGACCAATAGCTCGAATGCATCCATTGGGCATGGAGTATCTTTCAATAGCATAACATGATATGAACCCTTGAATTTTTACCCATGGAACCTACTTAGTGCATTTCACACACTCCCAATATTTATAAGAAAATTTTGAAGTTTAAACCAGTGAGAGTGGAAAATTGTCCGAACATGTAATTTTCAGATCTTTTCTCTTTGTTATCCTAATCTCGAGGTTGTATGAAGAAACTTGAAACTTGTCCATGAAACTAATTATTTCCAAGCAATGGACGCAATTAATCAATGATTTTGGCATGTATTAATTAATGCGAGAGTTTTGTAAAACATTAAATATTTTTGAACATCATGGAACTTTCTTAAAATAAAAATTTTCTCTTCTTGAATGATGTCCTGAAGCATTGATATGGGAATTCAACACGTGTGGTCTCTTTTGAATTTTTGATTTATACAAGGTTCCGTAACAACTCAACTAATTAACCTCAAGGAACAAGAAGATGGAACAAATTACAATTTATCCATTATCAAGTTTAGTTTCTTTGCATTTAGATTGACTAGAAGATTGAAGTTGTTCATTGTAAGTATGAGCTCCTATCTAGATTTTGGGAGGCATCTTTGGACTGTTGTACTATGTTGTAATAATATGATACCATGAGAAACATGAATGAAAAATATGTATAAAATTACAAATCATACATTCTCAAATGAGACATTCAAAGTTGTGCAAGATCACTTGTTTTAAAGAAAATAAACCTACTCCTACCTACCCTTTCCAAATAAAGAGGAGACTTCAAAATGAACCCTGACACAAGTAGGAAAAGTAACTTCCTTCTAGGAAATTTTTTCCATGTGTTTGATAAAAGTGAAAAAATTTCATAAGCGGTAACTTTCCACTTGAGTCATCATGGTATCAATCAAATAAATGACATATACCTCCCTAAAATGATTTGTATGGCGATCATGGAGGTATTCTAGTTGATGGAGCTGATACTTGCACCGTAAAGCTCATCCTCATGTTCACGAATTGAACATAACCAATTATGGAAACTATTGTTATAGCTCCATTGAAACTATATATCTGATGGGGCAACATGTGGTCCTTAAAGTTTTCCCACCACTACGAAATCCAACTTCAACAAGGAATTCTTCCTACAAACCTTCCTAGAAAATTTGAATTCTAGTGGATTGATCCACGACATTGTTGTGCCTCTATAAGAGGGTAGTTTTCTACCTTGATAACTAATTTGACAATTGTTTCATCCTTGTCTCCTTCCAATTCCTTAACCGCACATCTGATTCATCAACAAGATTAGGCTCCTCAATTGAAAGGAAGAAGCCTTCAATGATTGCATCTTCATTAAGAGCTTTTGAATCTAATCAATATCCTCCATTTTGGATTCAAGAGGTCTGTTGTAGGTAGGAGGTTCTTCTTGAATGTTCACTCCACTAGCAAGAGGCTCTTCATATTGAAGGATAGGTAATGGGGTATCAAAGGCTATGATTTTGTAGGATCTTCCCCTCTAAACACTCCTCCGAGTTAGATAAACATTTGAGCTCTTTTTTATCCTGTTATTCGAAGGGTTCTCCTCCTTCCATTGTGGCTTCTATATTTACAACCTATTCACCATGTGTGGCCTCATCCTCAAACATAAAGCTTGAGAGTTCAAACCCGTCCTCAAAATTAGAATTTTGAAAGGATGGAGGAGAACAAAGGTTTGTATTTTCCTCCATATACTACTTGTTTCTCAATTGCATGCGAAATTTTAAAGTATCCTTCCATAGCATGAGGTTCTTCAAGGTTGGTTACAACTGATGATAGAGGTTTTAGTGGGTGGATGTAACCTCCCAAAATATAAGGGAGCTCAAGACATGCGTGGAAATTAGGATCACTACATTTTGTTGCAATGCTTGCACACTTGGGAGATGGTCCTTCTTTTCTTGTACATATTCCTTATAATGGGGATTTAGAGCTACCTCTTCTTCCTCTCGACCCTTCAAGCTATGATGGATCACTAAGCTCTAAAAATATAGTGCTAGTATGGACACTACACTAAAAAAAAAAAGACTGTTGATCATCATTCTCTTTCTCTTTTCTTCTTTACCTATAAAGTATGTTTTCACCACCTATGGCTAGACTTCAACCTCGTTTGTAGGTTTAACCTTCAAGTGTAATATATCAATCCTCGAATCTTAGAGCCAATCTTACCAATTTCTTCAGCATTTCTTCCTTGTTTAGATCTTCTTCTTGTTGTTCCCCTTAGATGGTTTCTCAAATGAGAGGAGTGTTGGGTGGGGTCTCCACTAGATCTTGCTTTTTTGGTGGTGGTGAAGGAGAATGAACTACTAGTTTTTCATGATAGGGATTTGGATTTGGAAGGGAAAAGGGAAGAGAAATTAATATGGGATGGGAGAGTAGAGGATGAATAAGTGGGTTAAAAATAGGAGAAGCACGTAAGAATCCTACAAGTTTTGGCTCAGATTGGGATGATACAAATTAGGGAAGAGAAATAGAAGGATTATAGGGTCGTTGTGTAGGACTTACCCATTGAAAAGGTTACCTGACACTTTTTTTATAAGCCTCTATCTCTTTGATCCAATGCTCAATTTTGGGATCACCTAAACAATGAAACCAAGCTTTAAGTGTGAGTTCTGAGTGCATTACCATTCGACCAACCCATGAACATGGTGTCATGAAGCCAATCCTAAATAACTTCATTTTATCGAGCTGGCACAGCCTACACCATACTTGCACCCATTTCCTTAACCTTCATTTGTAACTCCACATCGCTGACATAGGGTAACATCCATAAACAATATACCCCTTCTTTTGAACAACTCCATATTTTGATAAATGACCAAAATTTTCCACAACTTTCTCATATGGGTATATACTCAAACTAATTATCTTCGAGTACAAATTTAGAGGTGGTTGATAGTGACCTGGGAATGTGTTTTTCTATTGTGGAGGAGGGTTTGCATACCACTTCTTCTACTACAAGTGTGAATTCCACTATGGTAACGAATTAATGACTACACAACTTCATGAATGCAAGAAAATGAAGAGGTGTGAAAGGAAAAATGGATGGAAATGGGTGGAAGAGAAGGATGATATGCAATTAAGAGAACGGGTTGTTGATAAAATAGAGTAATTATGCTTAGATTATGTCTCCGAGTTTGAGATGCCATCAAGTTCATAAAAAAATTAATTAAATGGAGTGGATTCCTAGATGTACACCCTAGAGGGTACCCAGAGTTCAATTCAAGATTTAAACTTAGGTCATGTAAAGCAACCTGCAAAACCTGAATTTCCTTGTGTCGGAACTTGTGGCATGTTCTACACCTTTGAAAACCCAAAATAAACCTGTAAGCAAAAGGCCCATGTAAGGCAAACCTTTAGAACCTGAAATGAAGGATTTTGGGGTTTGGGACTTGTTTAGCAACCTCCAAAATGAGAAACACTAAGATTTGTAACTTGGGACTTTTTTGTGCATGCATGAAAACCCAAAATGAAAGGATTTTTTTCCTTTTAATGTTTTCACCTCTTGAACTCTCGAATGCTTATAAATACCTCAAAAGATATGGTATTTTTATGGAACATCAAAAAAATAGAACTTTGAATTTTGTGATGTCCCACCATGAATGCAAAAATTGTTACTAAAAATTACATCACCCCCAAATAGCCAAGTGTGGATGGGGCATTTAGTGTAATCTGCATAACATGGAGCTATCCTAAGTGTGGGACCTTACGAAATGGGATAGCTCTCTAGATAGTTCCATTTCCTACTCCTAATTGTACCTTCCATAAACTATTCATAATGTAAATAAAGGTACTAACTAACCCTAATCTAAAGGTTTCAAGGAGACATGGATAGAGATGTATGTAATGTAAAACCTACACTAGAAATGATGATACACCAAGAAAATGAGATTCTAGTCACTTGCCCATCTGAAGGAGTAAACTTGAAGAGGGTGTTCAAGCACCATATACCAAAACACACACATTCACCATTCTGAATAAACACAACACACTAAATCTATGATAAAAAAATATATACACACCCACCTATTTGTAATGAGAGATAATAAAAAAATGAAAATCATACAAATATTAAAAAATTAACTTTTGATATAATTTTATTGCTCCTTAAAATATACATAGTAAATTACATGCATGGGAAGGCATGAATCCATTACATTTTTTTAGGGAGGTTTGAAGCCCCAAAAGAAAAGGGGCGCATGGGGAGGAAAAATTACCAACCTTTTGTTTTGTTCACCCCATTAAAAAGTATTGAAGAAAATGTGAGAGAGAGGAGATAACTTATAAATCTTGCTTAAAAAGCAAACAAAATTCCATCATGCAACTTTCAAGAGTGATGGGAAATTTTGTAAATCCCATACCCATAGTACTCCAGGTGTTTTGGGAGAAGTAATGGCCTCCATGCTCTCAATCCTTTCAATCTTACACTGGTATGGCCTGGATGATCCTAGTACTTCATCATCATTTTTTCCCACCTAATCTTTAAAATTTGTTAAACTAATAATTTCATCATGTGGTGCTTGAAAATATATTTCCATCGAATATAAGTTTTCTTAAATCTGATAACCAATAATTTTTTTATAAAGGTTTAAGAATTGCTTGGTTTTTGGCTTTTCTTCTTACTCACTCCACCCATCGAGCTACTTCCACCAACTTGCCATTCAATTCTCACCTACTCCAATCACCTCCTCCATCTAATTTTCTGATTCGGGTTTGGGATTTTGGTTTTCATTTGCATAGTGGCAAGTCATGCACGATGTTGGTGGTTTTCCGTTCCACACCCAACTGGTCTAGCTCAAAGACAAAGATATCTTATTGGTCGGGTTTGGGGTTTTATGATGCATATGCCTCGGGTTGCAGGTTTTTTGAACATTGTTTTTCCCCAATTTGGCAACCCAACCATGTATTCGACTCACATTTCGACACACTACCCTCCAATGATGAGTTACTTTTTTTTCAGGTTCATCGATCCTACGACACGTCTTCATCGCATGGCTCCCTAAACTAACGTCTCGACCCCGAATTCTTATGCATCCATAGATTAAAAACCCACCATGCCATCTCAATGCCATATCTTGAGTACCAAATGTATGTATCTCTCACCACGTGTCCGACTTAGCCAAATTGACTCCTAAACCGTGCTTCGACATGCATTGGTCCCGCCGAGTCCAAGAACCCGCTTGCTCCAACCGTCGTGAGCTCACCTTCGCCGATGTATGCATGTAACTTTCCCAAGTCGCATAACCCTTATTTCACCTAACATCATTAAAGTAAGATCTCTCGAGATCCCATATAACTTGACCCCATTCGTAATGGCTCACCTCACTGTAGCTCAACGAGCTAGAAAATATATCAATCTCCTAATGGCCCACTTAGGAATTTTCACCCAATTTAGCATTTTTTCATGATTTATTCCTGATTCCTTTAATCGGATGGCTAGGAGAGAAGCCATGTCATTCCTTAAACCTAGAATTTTTTTTTTTTTCGGAAATAGTCAATTTTGCTTGAAAGTGGACTCGGGGCATACTTCTACCTTGTGATGGAGCTCTTAAACTGAAATGACCTTGAATGAACCCGAATTCATCCGAATGGCCCCAAATCCTTACCGATACCCCCGTGAATGCTACCAATTATACCTAAACATGAGATTGGCTTGTATAATAAAAACTCACGTGTGATAACCTTTTCTAGTATCGAGGCCAACTATCCCCCTATTGACCATTTTTACCAGGGTAAAAAGGGCTAACAATATCTTCCATGGATTTTTACTTCTGTAGATTTCTTCAATTCTATTTTCAAGCTTGGGGTTGATATAATAAGAATTTTTTTCTTTAAACCACTCTCGATAAGAAGGGTGACATCCTCCTCGATAACCTTAACTATCTCTCGCCTTCCTCGTGAATCGAGACTATATATTATTGTTAGTAGAAGGGTGCTTGATCGGGCCCAGTCGGCTAATAGAAAATAAGATCTCAAAAAATATAAATCATTACCTTTAGTGATAGTCGGAGAGCCTATTTAGCCAAATGGTGGACTTGGTGGCCTAATATTTTTGGTTTTCAATTTAGGGTGCAACGGTTGGATAGGAAGGTGGGATTAGAGACATCATTGCCAACAAAATCTTGGCACTATTGATGTAAAAGTAGAATAACTCCGTTATAGAGTGGTAGACCTCTTTGGTTGGAGTTTTCCTCCAATATGTACTTCTCCGGAGATTACGAGAATGTAGTAGAATAGACTAACTTTGGGAACCTTCAAAAATTATTCGGAAGCATTAGGTGGTGAAGGGAGAGGGTTGAGAATATGCCATCGAGAGTGACATACCAAACCAGTGCATTATGGAAACATAATCAAAGGGGGTATTTATGGAAGAGAAATTTATACCTCCTTTGACGTATTGAATGGTTTTCAGACCCCTTGATAAATTTCTTATCCTCTTTCTCCTTTTCAAATTTATTCCTAAATAAATTCTTGACTGTACATTCATGCCAAAACCCATTACAAAGGCAATTAAATTTTTCAAGAATTGGGAAATATTAACATTTGTAGGTGATGATTCAATGCTTATAATGCTTGGAAAGTGTCACAAAAATATGCTTATCATACCACTTAATCCGATTCATGAAAGTGGTGAAGTTGTACACATCTAGTGTCCTCCATAACCCTTCATTTTCTTGTCGTGTCAAGTTACATACTAGATGAGTTCTCAGAGAGTGGCCTGAGATGAGTGTGGGAATGGAGATGTCATCTGAGAAAGTAGGAAAAGCATAGGATTAGATTGGCATTTAGTGAACTTCGGGTCAATGAATATAAGTATGTTAGACTTTTATGTAGTTTTTGTACATTCGAGGAAAAATATGTCTAATAACCAAAACATGACCAAACACATATAAAAGGAAAACCATGTATTTTTAAGAGCTTATAAATACCAAAGTGTAGGGCATCTAGTAATCACCTGATTTTGTAAAGTTTTATAGCAATTTAAAATATTTATTTACTAGTAAGATTTTAACATATTTTTGGCTACAAGTGGGACACTTATATGCTTTGATACCTTTCTGCAATATCATAGAGGTCAATAAAAGGAAGAAAAATATGATTTTCTTGAATACACTTTGTAGATGAAAATCATGAACCAAGCATGCGAGACAATTATGGAACCAACATCTTGCTTTCCCATACCAATAGAAGGTACTAATGTTTTGGATAGCAGAACTAGAATCCTTATCAATTATTTCATTTGTAGTGTGTGAAATTTTAAAATCATAAAACATAAAGCGTAGCATCTTCCTAGAAATGCAGTGTCGGTGAAGGAATCTACTTCTTTATTTCCCTCCCTATAGGTGTGGCTAAATTTAACATTTACAAAAGCACTAAAAATCCTTATGGGCTCATGAATAAAGTCCTTAATAGTCCAACTAGGATGTTTATAGACATTGTGCTAATTAATAATGTTGAGAGAGTCAACTTCAATGACGAGGTTAGTGATCTTGTGGTCTTTATTTTCTCTTATACCCCATAAAGAAGCAAGAGAATCAGCGTAGTGGTTGGAGTGGGTACCCATAGGTCATACATATTAAAAAATGATATTTCTTGAGTGATTTCGATAATGCCACTATCACCCATTACACCTCGATTTCCCTTTGAGGTACCACCAAATTTAATTTTTCATCAATTGTAAGGAAAAGGGATCCATTAGATAAGTGAGCATCAATAGTTATAGTGTTGTCTTGAATTTCCTCAATCTTAATATTCCAATCAATAATAAATCAATCCTCTTTTTTAGGGAAGATTTGTTTCTTGGGAGGCCTAAATTTCATAATAATTTCCTTGATTTAAATGGAATGATCTTTTAGAATTATCTTACATGTGGTCTTGGTATTCTTGAATATGAAAGAGTTTCGGCCTTCCAAATTCTCCATATGGCATGTGGGAAAATAAGCCTCCATAATTTTTGGAGCATGTTGTGCTTAAAAGGGGTTGTCCACTACTTGTAAGATTATATAATGTATTTTGGGAAAGATCAGCCTACACCAAATCTATCTAGGATGAGTTCCAAAGGTTCAAGGCATAGGGATAATGAAGGAAAAGATGATGAATATTTTTATCCTCTTTCCTACAAAGACAACACCTATTAGGTATGGTAGAGCCTCTCTTGTGTAAATTATCAATGGTAAGTATCCTCTTAAGAACCAACCATAAAAAATATTTATTTTGAGAGTTAGGTCTTAATGACACATTTTCTCCAATCAAAATCACAATGTGTGTCTCTTGAGAGTATTTGGTACCTTGTTTTGAATGAATATAAATCATCAAAAGAATCCACCCAAATGAAGTCATTCCCGTTTGAATTTGGATGTTTTGGATGTTGTTGATAATTCTTTGGATGTCATCAATGAGGTATTTAAAATTATACCTACCATTGTGAATATTCTTTTATTGAAAATTTCAATTAGTATAATTTATGTACCCGCTTATCATATGACCAAACTATACTTATAGGATATCTTTTAGTTAATCCAGGACTTGTTTCTCTTAATGTTTTGAAAAAAGAATTTATGAATGAAATACAAATTTTATTATTTAAATAGGATTATACAATATGATATGAAATGTAAAATTATTGAATTTTTTTAAATTATATCTGAAAATTAATTTTCATTTGACATTAGAAAACCTATTTACATATAGTGAATGCTAGTTATGAAAATTATTAATATTTGAAGAAATTGTGTAATAATAAATGAAGCAGTCATATACATACAAAGAACATAAACTATATAGTCTCAAACATACATGTAAAACAACAAAAACTCTTTTTATTAAATTTGTTAACTTTGTAATTCAAATAGATAAAAATCCCAATCCTAATGATATAAAATTATTCCAATAAATTCAAAAAAATTCAAACAATTAGGTACTAGTGCTCAATGTGAGTTTTAAATGGTAAGTGAATAATTATTTACAATCAAATCGAAAGAAATTGAAAATCATTGTGATTTAAACATATTAAGTGAAATCAATAAGATCAATATCATAATCCATTTTAGTTAAAATTTAAACCTGTTTGTGATCATTACAGACAACATTTTGGTGTATTATAATAAAATACAATAAGAGTTTAAATGTAAAATAATCAATGTCAAATAGGAAAAGTATACATTAGATTGTGTTTAAAAAATATTTAAACCAATGAAATTAAAATGCTAAATATTTTTTTATTTTTGTAAGTATAATCATTCGTGAATATCATTTTGATATACATAGATTTTAGTTATTTTATGAATTAGTAAGTTAAATTTTTTTCTTATAGTTAGTGGGTATTTTATTTTAGAATTCATTTTTCTTATAAGGGGAAATATATTTCAAAATATGTTATTATAGAATTCCATAATCTATGTATGCAAAGGTATTTTCATTAACAAGATTGCTATGAATTTGGAGATGTTATGATTATCATATTTTACTTCTATAATAGATATTTTAAATTCATTGCATTTGAATTTAATAAAAAATAATAATAAAACATAATTTTTAAGAATTTAAATGTATGTTCAGACAACATTTATGTTATCAATAAATATTTGTATATAGCTTTAAAATTTAAACTTGGTAATGAATCAAATCATGATAAGAAAACTAAGTGTGGTTAGAACCATTTCATGTGTATACAATCCAAAGTATTAAACATTTAAAAAATTTATTCCAACAATAAATTTCATGGATCATATTGATCCCTTCTTAAATCATGGTGGAATCATGTGCCAATCCTTGTAAAAAATAGTTTTGTTAAAACAACCCAAAACAAGCCATCAACCACAAGGAGTAACCCAATAGGTCCATGCAATTATAAACCACATAGATCATGGGATAAACCTATATTACCAATTCCAAGTGACCTAATAGTATGAGAAGAAAAAACATTTTCCTCTATTTTATGAATCTTGGGGCTTGAAGAAAGAAGATGAAGTTTAAGTGGTTATAGCTCTACATTAGGAATGATAGTAATGAAAGTAAAATAATCTTGAAATACTTAGTATACTTGTTGATTAAATCCACCAATAAAAATAAAATGAGATTTAAATTTGTGAAACATTGTCAAAACAATTGTAACGTGAAGGTTCTATGGACATTAGACCCCAAAATCATCCAATTAGTCATCTAAACCTTCCATCTTACCCAACTAAATAAAGATAATAATTATATTTGTGGAAAAAATCGACGTTAATCTTAAATTTTTTTTTTTGATAAAGTTCCTTCCAACCTTATCCATAACAAATAATGATGTAAGATAGTAATCTCAAATAATTGATATAATTGAATCTAAAATATATGCTATGAAAATTGTTAGCACTAAAAGCAACCAGCCTTTTACAAACTAATATAAAATTGCTTATTAAGGTAGTAGACTAAATTTAATTATTTATATGACACAAAATCTCTCATTTTGTAAACTTATCCAAAACTAGGTGAAACTCCATCCTTGTATTTATAACACTAGATATTTTTCATCAAATACATTTTGGTGAATCACATGTATATACATGAACACCACAAGAGTATTATATACATACATTGTTATATGCAATTCATGAACAAAAATTCTAAACTCTCTAAGAATATATTTATCTTTATTCTATTAAATATATCTAAAGTTTTGAAGGCATAATCCATTGATAAGATTTTATCTTTCTTGAAACTAAATATAGCTATTACTCTTTTAAAATTATGTACGATTAAAAATATGTAACTACCTTAATTGTTATGATATTTCACAAGTTTAATCAATGAAAGTATTAAAAAAATTGTTATATTCAAATAATTTCTTGAAATAGACATAAAATTATAATGTGCATTATTTTTCGGCAAAAATATATTTTGAGTATTTTAGCGTGCAATCTATTGAAAAATTATTTAATAACTCGACTCACGAGAAATTTTCACTCGTAAGTGGTTGTACAATACTTTCATTAACCACAAATCCTTGTTATTATCATGTTCAATTCTTTTTTACTAAAATAAATTTATTTTTCCGTCTTCCTTTATGTTTTATAGTTATTGTATGCATGCGATGATTGAATGTCGTTCACTAGAATATTTGGTACAAATTTATAGTTATCTTCTCTACCTTGCTAGATGTTAGTGGTTTGCACAAAAAAATAACCTCAAATATAGTTTTCATTAACACTAATACTTTCAGAAATCCATCTCTCATGTAGATGTTCTCTTTATTAAATGAAAAAAAAATCTTTTTGGTTTTGATTTTATTCACCAACCAATGCCTAAAAATGTGTTTTCCTAATACATGTAAAAATTTACATAGATTTGGTTCAAACTAATAAGTTAAAGTGACAAAAATATCACAACTTCATAGAATAAATATACATATCTTATTATGCAATCATGCCTAGATTTTCAATTTCATTCTTCGCATCCGCATTCAATAACACATTAATGGACAATAATATGAATAAATTTTAAAATATTACTCAAAACTTATCCTTAGTTTAAATATATTAAGCTACATTTTTTTGTTCCATAAATGTTAGTTCTTAACAAGGAGGAACAAAAATTATATATGAAATATTCATATATAAGACATTGAATGACCGTTATAGTTTATAATAGAATTCCTTAAGATCAATAAAAGGAAATTATTTTCAACATATTTTCAAATATGTTTGAAATAGAAAGCACTAATTAAAAAAATAAGATTAGTTTTTAATCTATTCTAATTACTAAGAAATGTATCAACATATTTCTTTGGTGTGGATTTAATTATTTTTGGAGCATCTAATTCTAATTATACCATTACAACATTTCATGCATCTGCAATGTTTTCCTTATATATATTTTTGGTGTTTTTAAGTATAATTTCATTCTTTCCCACATATTGAAACGTCACATTTGAAAAGTCTATCATAGTTTGAAATTATTCAAAATTTATGGTCATATCTCCACCTTTAATGTTCAATGTCATGAGTAAAATGAAAATGACTAACTTATATTTTACACCATCATTTTGTATTAGGACTTCGTAAAAATAATATTATTGATTTTATATAGTAAAAACCATAAATGTGATGCTTAGAATTAAAAAATTACATGTAGTGATGTACAAATACCATATAGAACTGTTGTATATCTCACATGTAACATTTATTAAACAAGTTAGTCCAAAATAAAATTGATCTCTCATATTTAAAATGATGTCGCTTCAATCCCAATTTAACTAGAATTTACAATTTGTTTAGGTAATTGGTGTATCTTTGTAAAAAACTATCATCTATTTTGACCTAAAACAATTCTTAGATTTGAAAACCATAAATTATCCACCTAATTAAAAATAAATAAAATTTTCCACTTTGGTTGTACACAATGTATAAATCATCACTAATAGATATTTGTAATAGTTTTTTCTTATCCAAGTATACATTCTTGCCATATATCTGAAAAATTTTGTACATGCTAATGGAAAAAGAAAAACAATTACGTAGTTTAGAATGTATCTCCTAGTAAAGTATGTAATTACGTCAGGTAATTTTTTTGTAAAAATTTATGTCAACTTAAATAAATTATCAATCACCAATATTGCATTAAAAGTATATGTATTAAGAATAATGTTGCTACAGGAACATCAAGATGTGTCTTATGTTCATGACGTAAATATCCTTGTTTTTATTGATTAATTATGTAAGGGTATCTTATGATGTATTTAAGAGTCAATATGAAGCCACTTTGGATGCAAAATTTTCTCTTAAATATGTTAGGTCAACATATTTCTAACTTTCCCTCCAAAAGTAAAATTGTTGAATGTTTGAAGGAATATAGGAATTTTGGTAAGTTGTAAAATGTAAAGAACAAATTATATATTTGAAAACTATTCTACCCCAAATTACATTTAAGAACAACATCGATGAATAATTGTACAAAACATTTGAGCTAAGAAAGGTTGAGCTAAAAGGGTCGTTTAGTAATCTTAGAGATTTACGGTCAATTTCAAGCTCAAGGTAAAATTGAGACATATTATCATGTAGAGATGGTTAAAAAAATAAATAAATAAGTTCAATGTTGAATGAAGAATATTTTGCAAGAGGTGTAGTATTAAAGAAGGCCTTTATGCCTTTATTTTGTAAAGGAAGTGTGTGTAATTAATCAAGAAACAAGTTATTTTTTGTTAGAGGTTTGTTCTATGAATGAACTAAGAAAATTGTCATTAGTTCATCCATACAGTAAGCTTGTTTCATATGTTTTGATATGTTTCAATGTTTATACTATTCTTTATACAAAATAATGCATCTTTGTATTTTCTATATGTGGATTATGTCTTGGTTTAATGGAAATCTTATAGTCTAGGAAAATCGAGCATTTTGAACATGTGTTTATCAATAAATAAATTTTCCCCATGCTGGAACAAATCCTACTAAAAATTTTTGGGCTCTTTGAAAGGACAAATAAGAAACATAAGAAATTTTCTCTCCTATAGGGTTATTGGAAAACATGACCTAGTTTTCATTATTGAGTCTCGGGGCTTATAAATTGGAACAAATAATACACAAGGGTTCCTCATTATGATTTAAGTGGTTTATAATGATTAATTGTAGTATTTGAAAGTTATACATGATATTTTCAATTAGGAACATGTTTTACTGCTTAGGCCTAATTCACGCTCATGTAAATCTAATCTAGATAGAGCTCATATATAATGGAGTACTAGAACTTTGTGAAAATGTTAAAAACTATAAATGATGTCCAAAAACATTAATTGCAATGAGAGAAACTATTTTATATAACAATTGTGCCTAATAGAAGAGATAAATAAAGAAGCTGGAGTGTAAAGAAAAAGATCTTGGATAAATGGATTATAAATTGTTTCATATCAAAATATGCATTGCCACATAACCATAATAAGGTAAGTGAGTTGGTTTTCTATTTCTAAATGTCAATAGTTCATGAATATAACATTTTGTAATCTAATAGTTCAGTTTATGTAACAACAATATTTAATGAATGACCTTGAGCATAAAATTGGGTCATCATTACTTAAAAGGTGTATAATGAACAAATATAAATCATATGAAAGTGTAGGATAAATTTATATCGGTGTATATAAATGAATGATTTGATTTCCATATCATGCAATATTATTATTACATCCATAAGGATTTTTAATTCTTGGTAAATAGTTTTAAAGGGATTATACCCTGTTACAAAAAGGGCTCAACAATCAAATATAACTATAAAGGAGTAAAAAAAAGAGGATCTAAATCCAGATAAAACACTATGTCCAACAGTAACCAAAAGATAGTTACAAGAAAGAAACAAAACATAAAATAAACTACAAAAAAACAACACAAAAGCAGCAAAGTCACAAAAATACCAAAAAAGATCAGTAGTCAAAACAATGCCTTCCAGCCCAAGTGATTTTACTTCTTGGACGCTCTGTCGATTCTAGACTGGATAGTTTACAGCAAGGTGAACAACACCAATGTGGTGATGTGCGTTGGGTCAAAAGCGTTCAGCTGCGAGATGGTCTAGCTCCTCTCTTTTTCATTCCCCAAATAGTGTCAGGGATCCCACTAAGCATGGTAATGCTTCAAACTTGCTGCTCTAAAAATTCACTGATGGCTTTGAAAATAGCCATGTTGTGATCATGTCTATCTTTTTCTCTCCCCAATCTATTGTCCAGTGAGTTCAGCTTCTTATAAATGTCAGCAATTTGATCCTTCCCAATGTCATTATCATCATCAATTTTTCTTTTGCCTTTCTACTTGTCCATGCACTACAGGTCCTTCTTAAGCTACTTCATCTCTTTCTCTAGAGACTCAATCATGTGGCACATGATTTCCTCTCGATGCGAGCCATATCTAAACAAGAATTGTTGATATGTAGCAAATTTTGTGCAACTTCCAGCTCTTTGGTGCTTCTGAGAACCCGGGCAGAGTGAGGGGTGTCAGTTTTTGGAAGCTTGGGGTTCTTGGTCTTGGATTTGGAAGGGGTGTCTAGTATGGGAGTGGGAGCGGTGGAGGTTGTAATGGGCGGTTCATAAGGAGTAGTCAAGAACCAAGGGAATTTGGAGACACAAAGCTTATGGAGTAGGAAGATGACGCTACTGGTGGAGAGGTATTACATCCATAAGGTTAAAAAGGATCATATATTATATTGATTGATTAAACATCATGAATTGGATACAAATGCAAGTGATTTAGGTTTTGAAGTCATCTTGATATCAAGATTAATGAGGTGCATTTAGTGTTTGAATAATTTATCATGTAAGTGATGAGAAGAAAGTCAAAAACTATTTTAATATAGTCAAAATACAATTTTTCAAGAGTAGTTAGAATTTCATAGTATTTTGTACTTGGATGGTGGATGTTTAGTATAAGGAAAATAATGGAATTTTAAAGGTGTATATTTAAAAATCCTTGATGCTAGAATCCATGATATAGTTTTTAGAACAAGAAGAGTTATGTGATGGAAGATCATTGTTATAAGCATATGAACAATCATATAGTACTCATAGTTTGATTGAAAGTGTTTCCAGGTATAGTGAATTTAAGGAGACAATATCTGATTGCATCTGTTGGAGACATAAACCAAAGGTCCTTAAATATTTAGTTCATTAATATAAATTTCACAAGAAAAATCCTTAAGAATAATTCACAATTTTAGGATTTTTTTATTCCAAGATATTATTGTGAAAGTTGATTGATTTGTACAAAAAATGAAGGATTTAAACTTATATTTTTTTTAGGAATTAGGAATATTTTTATTTCAAGAGATGTAAGTATATTTGGTCAAGATATGGGCATATATTTGGATGGATGTGTCGAGTATATTTTTTCCTGAGGTTGGAATATATTTGGTCTTGAGTTGTCAATTTATTTGGTTGGAAGTTGTGTTATTGTCATCATTTTGGTGTCGGAACCTATGGGTGTGTATCAATTTGGGTATTACTGAGAGAGGTTAAGATATTGGGAAAAGGTTTATGATTTCTATTTGTAAAATAATATAAGTTTGTGTAATTTTTTCAATGAATGTAATTTGAGAACCGAAAAGATATTGATGGTAAGAGAAGAATTTTTTAATAAATTCAATATTGTAGATATTGGTTTAAATGAGTTGAACTAAACATGTTGTTAGTGAATATAGGTATGTTTTTTGTCTTCTATCAACGCGGTTGTAATAATGGTTGAAAGTTCTCTTTTGAGGGTTCTTGTAGCTAAATAAGAATAGTTTATTGGAACTCAAGGAGAAGAAAGTAAAAAATGAAGTAATAGGTGAATATCCATAAATCCCATTAAGGCTTGTAAAATTGAGAGTAAAAATAAATATAAATTCCATAAGAGAGGAGTTAAGGTACCAAGAGTATAGGAAAGGTGGAGGAGGAATCCTAGATGAGGTACAGGGGAACTTTTAGTGGCAAATTTTTGTACAATCGTGAAAATATGGGTATTTTGGAAATTTGAATTGGAAAATTTTAAGGCAGGTTGAAGCCGAATTATTCACCAAAAGTTTTGGCTGATGCATTTATTGGTACCCAAATTTTTTCTCCTTTTCAATCCAAGCAACAACACAAATTCAACAGGGAGCTTAGAGGTAGATAGATCATAAATATATGTCATTTTGTAGCCGAGGAGAAATCTAATTTTCCCTTTATTACTTGGATTTGTGGAGAGATGGATAGCACCTCAAAAGGATATGATCTTATCCTAACTATTTTAGGTTGTGCCTTTCAACCAAGGTAAGAGAACCTATTGTGTAACCTCTGTCATTTGAAAGGAGATACAGGCACCTTTCTTTTGCATAAATTTTGTAAAGAAGACCTTGGGGAAAATATGATCAACACACCAGATCTGACTCTCACGAGTTGTCACTTCCAGATCATGGAGATATCTTCACAATAAGGCAAAGGTTACTAAAGACATTTGAGACCTTGATCTGTACTTCATACTTAAGTAAAAGGATTTTGGTCTTCGGTGGGTATACAGAGCAAAAATAGGGGTAGTATGGGTAGGATTAGTTGTTTGTTAAATGAATTTTTGTGGGAGGGGAGACAAGATGGATTTGACTCACCAGATCCTTGAGAGCTTATGTAAAATGGAAAGATTCAATCAACAAAATGCTACAAAAAGTTAAATTGTTTCCTTAACTAGAATATGTGCTTGATGGAGGCCATGATTAGCACTCTTTCACACAACCTTTGGGATTTTTTAATGAAGGATCGAGTCAGAGGACCCAATAAATCACAAATATTTTTAAACCAAGTCACACTTGAGGTATACCTAGAGGCTTACGAGAAAATCTCTATCAACAAAATGAAAGAAAAGTGATTTTAAACCATTTATCCCATTCTCGATTAAGGCTCTTCTAAGAAATGAAATTGTAGATGCCACTAAACCATCACAAGGACTAAAACCTTTGTGATTGGACTATATTTTGGTACAAGATTGTAATATAAAGCAGGAAAAACTACCCGTATGCATTCAAAAATGAAATAAATACACTTTACTCAAGATTGACACAGGATAACTCAAAGTTTGATCAAATTTATCAAGCAAGGAAATTTTCTAGAACAATCTGAAATATTTTCAATGGTTCTACACTTGCAACCACCTTGACATGATAAAATTTGACACAAAGAGAGATATACAAGCTTCTCTAGATGACTTCTCAAAATGGATGACCTCTGTCAAGATTTTTCTTCTTGAGAATATCGGTCCTAATCTTTCAAAAACTCCCAACCATTTGCATGATGAATTCGTGTACTTTATAGCATTTCCAATAGAGCCCCTTCTCTCGAAAAGATAAAAACTTTAAGTGCTGCTGCTTTGCCATGATTCTTTCGTGATTCACATAATCAGATTTGTAAAAGTCTCCAGGTGCTCGAGGGAAAATCTCTTTGGTTTCTTCCCATATTAAACTCATTTCTCGGGAAAAAAATGCCTCCACCCATTCGCCAACCACTTTCGCCCCATATTAATCAAATATAACCCCTTGCGTGCTCAAGAGAACAAAAACACAAAACTAGATCGGGCCTCGAGTCAAACTTTTTAATGGCGAAAGATGTCTCTAGATCTCTCGTACCAAACTCTATATATCAAAATTAACTCACTCCTTTGTTTGGTGTGTTAAAAATAGAAATAAATCATGAAGACTCACACTCCTAGGATTTTTACGAGAAAAATGGGGAAAATTAGATTTAGACACTCGGTAGTCCTTTATCTTTGATTTTGAATGTGGGTCATCCATGTGGAAGATGAAAAAAATATACTCAAGGGCTTCCTTTGACATTTTCGACCTTTCTAGAAAAATGGAAAAAATTCTCCTTTTTTCCCCACACCTCCACTTCTGAAAATGGGACTAACACATGTCCTAAGCTGGCCCATAAAAGAAGCATGGAGAAATTCTACCATTTGAATCTCTTTTGGAAAAAGCAAAATTTTCCAAGTTTTCCCTGCTGACTCCGCTCTTGAGAAATACTTTTGACACGTGTCCCAATGTGGTTCCAAGTGGAACTAAGCTTCCCCTTTTACTTTTAACTCTCTTTTCTCAAAAATAAAATTTTCTAGTTTTACTCTGTGGGTCCGCACCTCTGCCATTGACTAGGGCAAAACATTGACTATTTCCCATCGGGCTCACGAGCCATTTTCACTATTTTAACCTTTATGAAGCAAAGAGGAATTTTTTTGAATTGCCTCCAATGGTTTGCTTCCCCACCCCTTATGAATTTTCAAATTTCCATGTGTCACCACGGCGCTCCTTGAGATGGTCCCAAAATTTTGATACTTTGAATGAGCGCGGAGTTCGCCATGTGTCCTACTCAATGAGGTTTGTCTCGAATGCTTGAATTTCAAAGGAATGTTCCACGTGTCATTCTCTAAGGTAGTCTCCTTTTGGCCATTAAAAAGTCTAAGTAAAATGCAAAGTGAGTGGAGGCCTCCACGTGTCATCCTAGCACTTCTTTAGAATGAAACTCAAGGGTGGTCCACTGAACATGTGCGGTTCCTCCACGTGTCTCCATGGTGCAACTTCAAGATGGTGTCCAAAGCAAAGACCCTAAATGAGTGCAAGCTTGCCACGTGTCCTATTCCACCAAATTGTATCCATCGCATAAAAATTTCTAAGTCCGTGCGAAACACCGGAAGCCTCCATGTGTCCTCCCGACGCTTACTCCAAGGAAAAGCCCAAAAGCAAGTCTTCAAATGAGCGTCGTTCCTCCACGTGGACACATTTTAAAAATGAGGCTTTTCATGGAATTTCCAAATTATTAAGCTGATCCACATCTAACCAAGAGGAGCCACGTTTCCTGTTGATGAAGGATGCAAATTTGATTGGGAGAAACACTGTCAAATCAGTAAAACACGGAGAAACAACCATTTGATCCTAAAAGTGAAATTTTCTTCAAGGACAAAGATTTTAGAAATGTTGTAAGACTCAAATACGTTCCTTAGGGACACATCAATTCAATTCTCTTTGAGTATTTAGGGAAAAAATGGTAGGGACAACAGATCTTGACTGTGGAAAATGGAGGAAATGGGAAAACATGAGTTTTGAAGGAAAAAATCACGGGAGACTAAAAATACGAGCTTTTCCATAGGAACAAAAGAACCATGAGACAAATATGGACCCACACATGATCTTCAACCTAGTAGCAGATTAAAATGATAACAAAGACTAGCCAAACACAATACGGGAAGGATAAAATGATAGAGGCCGTGAATCAATAAATCTTGAAGGGCACAAATGGGGCAAGACAATTACGAGCACCAAAAATGTCCCTTATAAGGTATACTCCACCTAAAATTGACACACATATAATATCTTATGTATGTAATTGCCCACTATTTTGACTAATTTTTGTGCATATTCACCAAAGTATACATAAACTATCAGTACCGTACCTTCAAACATCTACTATCAAACAATAATTATAATTTGTCCAACTTAAGATCCATCCAAATGTACAGAAATCAACTCTATGAGCCTTGACCTCAGATTTTTCTAACAATAGAGTCATCCAACCGCAAAGTCATCCAACCTCGAGACATCTAACCCCGAGACTCATCCAACCCCATAGCCTTCATGGATTTCCTCTTCCATCCAACATACCCATCCACCACACTCATCCAACCTACCCATCGACCTACCCATCAAACCTACTCATCTAACTTGCCCATCCGACTTACCCTTCCAACCTACTAGTCTAATCTACCTATCTAACCCGACCATGCAATCAACTCCTGTCTAACGGTCCCGTCCAACATACCTATCTAACTTTCCCTTCCAACCTATCTATCAACCTACCCATCCAACCTACCCATCTAACCTACCCATCCAACCTACCCATACAACTATGTGAAATCCAAGAAAATTGGGCCTTGCCAAATAACTTTTCCACGAATTTTTTTTTTTTTAGAAATTTGCCACCAGATTCAAAAGTTGATTTTGGAGATTCATTACCAATTATAAAATAATTTTTTTAAGGGGGTCTTAAAATGAACCCTGGTCGAGTTATTAAGAAGCACCAAGGTGTAACAAACTTTTGAAGAAATAAAGGTGCAATGAGTTATAAAAAAAAAAAACAAGGGCACACTAATGGTCAAGTGAATAGTAAAGAGGACGAGAAAAGAAAAGAGTATAAAAATGAAGGGATTCGATAAAAAGGATGCTATTAGAAAAATATCAAGAAATATGGTAAGAATCAAGAGGTAGAATTTGAAAATAAATTGAATGAGCTAAGAATAAAGATAAAATATGTGGTTCTTTTAGTAGATAAAATGCAAGAGACGAAGAACGTCAATATTGTGGATGGAAATTGAATAAAATAGTAAAGTGAATCATGAAACTAATTTTTGAAAGAAACAAGGGGAAAAATAAGAATTCCTTAATAAAAAGAAAGGTAAGGAGACAAAAATATGTGGGTGAGAGATGAAGTGAGTTAAACAGAGATATAATAAAAGAGGTTTTTGTTATGGAGGATATGAATCAAGATGAAAAAGAAATAATAAACGAATTATTAGTTTCTACTTATGCATAGACATATATTGATAATTATGGGTTGAAAGAAGAGAGTTAGTGTTATAAGGAGTACTTTGATGTAGAAAGTGAAGAAGAAAATGGAAACGAAGAAAAAAATTCATTCTTATGTTGTTTTGGAATCTATAGATGCAATTACTAACCACGAAGAAGGTGTAGAAAATCAAAAATGTAGGGACAAGAGTATATAAGAAACAAAATTGAAGAAAATGTCAAGCATATAAGCATTTTTGGAAGTAATATGGTTACTTTATTGTATGTTTGACTATGCTTTCATAAGTTTGGTTTCATAACATTGGATGACAGGTCTCATATAATGACTAAGGTCTTAATATAATGATAGACACTTTGTTTTGGTGATGGAAAAATTATGTATAGCTCATTAAGAGGTTAATGAGAAGCTAGAACCTATGTATTGCTTTTAGAGAAGAAAAGTATACAAAAAATGAAGAATCATTATGAGTAGAGGAGAAAACAAGAGAAATTTGTGAAATATGGTGAAGTGAAGAAGAGTAAGATGGATAAAATAATGCAAATTTTTATATTTCTAACTTGAAATTTGTTACTAGTATAGGTGTATTGAAAATAAAACAAAGTGAAGGTGGTAGAAAAGCATGCAAACATAGAAGAACTAAACTCACAAGGGAGGAAAATAGAGTTAAGATTAAAGATCCAATTAATAAGACACTACAAGAAGAAGAGAAGAAAAACGTAGATACTAATGAACCTAAAACAACAAGAACAAAATAAATTTAGAGTAAGAAAACATTCTCAAAGAAAATATAGAATAAGACAACATTCCATTGAACATGATCTTAATTTTTCCCTACTGAGGGGTGTCTGATGCAAGAACATCGAATGTGGCTTCTGTTTATGATTTAAGCTGTATTATATTTTATTCATTCATGATCTAAATTTATCTTAGGATGTTTTTAGAGTTAATACCAATACATTGGAATGCTTCATTTTCTTTTAAATATGTTAAGTCAACATAGTTTAAACTTTCCCTTCAAAAGGAAAATTGATAATGATTAAAGGTATATAATCCTTGTGATAAGTTGTATAATTTAATGAATATGAAAATACCTATTGTAAAACTATATTATACCCTAAAAGTTATTCAAGAAAAAAATTTACGAGTAATTGGTATGCATAAGTATAAAACAAGCAAGGTTGAGCAAGAAAAGGGTCGTTGAGGAAGTTTAGAGATTTATCGTCTATATCAAGATCAAAAGAAAACTAAGAACTATTATCATGTAGATATGCATCAAATAAAACACATAAATAAGTTCAAGGTTGAATTAAGACAATTGTGTGAGAGGGAGAAGAGTAAAGAATGCCTTTACGCCTATATTTAGTAAAGGAAGAGGATGTAATTGATCAATAAAGAACCTATTTTTGTTAGTAGTATGTTCTATGAATGAATTGAGAATATTTTCCTTATTTCATCCATGCGGTGATGTATTTTTAATGAGTTGATGTTTTTCAATGTTTAAACCAATAGTTTATATACAAGGTAATACATTATCTATTTCATATATGTTGATTGATATCTTTTTTTTAATGGAAAGCTTATAGTCTAGGACAACAAAAGCATTTGGAAAAAAAAGTATAAAATAAGAAATTTTTTGAATGTTGGTGCAGAGCATATTGAATTTGTTTAGGCACTTGTAAAGGAAAAAAGAAATATAATAAATTTTCTCTCCTAATGGGTTATTGGAAACCACGACCTAGGGTTTAAACCAAATTCATGTATTATCTTTACCATTATTAAGTATCGGGACATATAAATTGGAAAAAAATATAGAAGGGTCCTAAATGTGATTTAATAGGATTTGTAATTATGCATATGTGTAGTTTAAAGTTATACATGATATTTTATAACTAGGAATAATTATTAACTACTTAGGTCTAATTGACTCTCATGCAAATATGATCTAGGAAGAATCGATATGGTATGGAGTGATATAAATTTTGATATCACCTAACATGTTAAAGGGTTTGTAGAAACATTACTTGATGAGGAGAGAAACTTTTTTATAGAAAACTATAGCTGAATTTGTATTAAATTATACCTAATACAAGAGATAAAATAGAAGCTGGAGTGTACAAAGAAATATCTTAGCCAAATGGATTGCAGATTTTTTCCTATTAAAATATGCATTGTGAGATAACTATAATAAGGAGATTTATTTGGTTGTATACTTCTAAATTTTGATACTTCATGATTCTAACTATGTTTGAGGAATTGAGTTGTCACAGTTAAATTTCTATAACACTAATAGTTAATGAATTAACTTGATAATAAAATCATGGAATCTTTTCTTAAAATGGTTATAATGAACATAATTAGATCATTTTAAAGTGTATTATATATTTATATCAATGCATCTAAATGAATGAATGGTATTCCATAACATGCAAGCGTATTGTTACATCCATAAGGTGACCAAGAATAGTATATGGTATGAAGTGATTAGGCATCATGAATTGGATACAAATGTGAGTGTTTTAATTTGTAATGTCATATTGATATCATGATTAATGAGGAGTATTCATTGTTTGAATGATTTATTTTACATGGGATGAAAGCGACAATCAACAACATTGTTCTAATACAATAAAAATCAAAATTTTGAACTATATTTGAAACTTAATAGTGTGATTGTACTTGCATGGTGGATGTTGAGTATAAGAAAAATAATGGAATTTGCAAGGTTGATATTTCAAAATCATTAATGTTAGAAACAAGAATAGGTTTTGGTCAAACAAGAAAATTTGTGATATCAAGAGCATTGTTATAAGTAGATGAAGAATCATATGGTACTCATATTTCCAATGAAGGTGTTTACATCTATAGTTAAATCAAGGAGATAATAGTCCATTAAATTTTTGGAAACATAAACTAAAGGTCATTAAGAATTGAGTTTATTAAGATGAATTTCCAAAGATAAGAGGAATTTAAATTTTCAAGATTTTGTTTTTCCTAGATACTATTGAAAAATTTGATTGAATGTGCAAATAGGAAAAGAAGTATTTAGTATTATATGTTATCTAGAGTTTTGAATAATAAGGTACAAAGTTGTCAATATATTTTTTCCGGCACTATTAGTATATTCGGTCCAAAGATGGGCATATAATTTGTCCAAAGTTGTGAGTGTATTTAGTCCGAAGTTGTGTTATTTTCATCATTTTGGTATAATAACCAATGGGTAAGCTTCAGCCACACATTTTTGACAATAATTGTATGGCATATACACATTGAAATATATATTCGTGTGTATCAAATTCATATCTCATCTATAAATATATTTATTTAATTTCATTGGGCATCTACAAGAACAAAAATTTCTCCATTTTTTTCTCTTTCAATGATCTTCTTCCTCCTTTTTGTCAAAAAAAATCCCTTTCCTATCCTCTCCCAACAATCTTAAAATTTTCCATAGTGTGAATGACATAGTCCATATATATATTAATAATGCCACTCTCTAAAAAACCATGCATGGTTATATTATGTGGATTATTTTCTACTAGATACTTTAACACTTTTGTGTGCATCCTTTTATCCTCCTTAAAATGCCAAGAGTGTGATGAAATTTTGTTTTTGATATAGCGAACACCTAGTGAGGATATCAAAAACACTTATCAAAAGTACTTTTGATTTTCTAGGATTACTTGACATTCAATTATACCTCTCCCATATATAATGGTATTTGTATAGAATTTTTCTTAAGAATAAAGATAAAATTTATCTTGGTTATCCTTAAAATATGAACGTGTTATCTCACTAGTATTATAAAATTCAAAGTTGACCATTAATTTATTCCATGCATAATCAAAAAACAATAAAATGTTTGATTTATCATAAAAACACTTTGGTTATTAAAAATAACAAAACATTGCTTTTGAATGTCTGGATAGATGTAGCATGAAATTAGTAATTTTATTGAAAAAATTTAAGTTTGCAAATTCAATTTAAATAATTGGTTACATTTCATGGATCATTCTTATGCATTCGTACTATAGGCCATTGAGGTCTCACTTTGGCATTCGAAACTGATCACCATTTACATAGATGCTAATTAATTTAGTTTCAATCCACGTGTTGTTTACATAATATTGATGTTTATTAATACTTACAATAGACTTGCGAGATAATTTTGTAAACAAGAGGAAAAATTTTCTTGAGTGTCATTTATTGTGTAAATATTTGTAGAAGTCCTTTGCAAAAGCAAGATTGATCAGTTATGTTTTTGTATAAACAACATTTGTATAAGTCAACTTACAAACATTGATTTCCAATATTGATTTAAGTATGTTATCTTGAACATTGTTAATAGTTTTGCATTCCTTACAAGTTAAAGAAATGTTTTAGTTTTAAGTTATGAAAAATTTGATGTGTAGTGATATAACAATACAACATTTTAAAAAATGGAACCATATATTATTTAATACACTCTGTAATAATACTTGTTTATATTTCAGTTTTTGGTTGGATAGTTGATTAGAGGAAAAATATGAGGTTCAAGCAGAACATGTGGGACAAATTCACTCGTCAAATAAGGGGAGGCACCTTCTTTATTGCTAAACTAATAATAAAAAAGGAATATTTAAAATATTCAAACTAATCTAAATTTTTGGTGTGGGATCTTATCCCGGAGATTTGTTTGTTTCTTTTATAATGGAATGTGATAGTGGGACGAAAGTGATTTAAGGAATGATGGGAGAAGAGTAATGAAGTTGAATACTTTTTTAACTTAGAAAACACATATCCTAATTTACTTATACAAGTGAAAAAATGATTAAAATAAAATGAATTTATATTTAATAGAAATGAATTGGAATACAAAATTCAATGTAATGCATTGAACTTAAGAACAAAAAATTAAAATCAAGGAAATTTAATGCATTGAATTTGTATTTATTTTTGTCAAGAAATGAGAAAATAAAATTATTTTATTCTTCACTCCATAATCACTCCTATTCAACCGAAAAAATTGATATCACTTTGAATGCATTTAACAATTTACATTATAGAGAAAATGAAGAGAGATAAAAGTGAAGTGGTTACACTATACACTATTGATAATAAATACATATTAAATGCTTTTGATGGGTTATTGTGCAAAATTAAAAAATCAACATGCTAATCTAAAATATTTAAGAACATCAAGAAAATTATATTTTCAATGCAAAAATTTAAAAACATGACCAACTTCAACTTGACTTCTCTTTATATACCTTTTGATCATCCTTATTGACACAATATGCATGGAACTTAGGAATCATATCTTGTGCTTCTTTTTCAATTGGCCCACATTAATATCATCTCAATACATCACATATGTTAAGTTCTCGAGTTACTCCTTGCACAAGAGAATCATTGTCAACATTTCTAATGTCATTGAATCCCTCCAAAGTGAGTTACCAATTATTGTCTTCTTCATCCAGATCATCATTAATTTTCTCAATTGTCGATTTTTCTCTTTGATGTAATTTTGGACCTCAACAACAACCTCAATGAGTTTTTGCATGATTAAGGATCATGTAAATCCATATATTAACGGGTTAATTTTTTTCCTAGTTTTCTCAACCACTAATATCGATGATGCATAAAAATGGTCGAGCAAGGAAGAGGCGGAGTTTGTTGAATAGTCTTAAGAAGTAAGGCTAATAACTTCTCAACATTTTCCTTTAGTTTATATTTGCAACCTTGTAATTTTGAGTTCTTCAAATAGATTATCCAAAACTACATGAAGACATTTTACACACCCTCTGCAAAGTATCTTTTCCTATAACCACCTTTTTTATTATATACTTAGAAGCAGTGATATCTTCCTTTTTCTTATCTCTGATGGGCAAAACAATCTCAAAAAAAAAATCAGCTTGATGAATGATGATGTGAGAAATCATTTTAGGATTATTTGTTGTGCAAGAGGGAATTGGATTCAATGTAATCCAATCAAAAGAGTTAAGGAGAAAAAAGTATCCCTCTTTTTCTGTTTGAATTGTAAGCCAAGATAAAACTAAGGAGGATCCAACTAGCATTGAGGGACGTGCTCATAGGAATTTTGCTAAAAGTGGTGGATAAATTTAAAAAAATAAGGGAGGAGTGGATGATGCAGAGGATAATAAAAATCAACAATCCTACATAGTGTTAGAAAAATCATTTGAAAACAACACTCAACATTCATATAATTTTTCTCATTTTGTAAAGGTAAAAAGCTTGCATTTCATCATCAACAAATATATAAAAATTATTCAGAGCTTAAAAACACTTTACACCTTATTTATTTCACAAATTAACAACATTAATATGATTGAATAAGTTTCAACACTTCCTGTTCACTCAAACTCACTCAAGACCTCATTACTTCCTTCTATCCCTCCAAAATTACATATTTGAGCATAAAATCCACACCTCACGGGAACTAAGACTCACCGGTATGATTTTCAAGAACCTATTAAGCCCTTTAATGACCTAAAAAGTTTCATCTCCTAACTATTCTCCCATTTTTAATTATTTTTTTACCATTTTTTCCAAGTCTCTCCAATTAGCCCCCTGCATTTTACGCAAATCACTTGTGTATAGAACAATCCACTAAATTTCATGAAGAAGTGAAATAATATTTGGATACTCATTATCCCATTTGTGTTTTTGCAAATTTTGAGGTCTAGTTATCTTTCAATCATTCCCAACACACTTTTCCTCGTTTCTAGGTCTCCAACTAGGTCTATACCTAGGGCATTAAGCTGAACATAGGGTTTCTTAGTTTTTCATTGTTATAACCTTTCTAACTCCCTTATTCACCTATTTTTATCTTTTTCAAGTATTGTTACACTTTCTTTACCATTGTCTCTTTACTCTTATAACTTTTCCACCTTTTGCACTCTTAAGACTTCTTATTTGACCTAAGTACTCAATCATTTCCTACACTATATTTACTTTTCATAATTTTAAACGAACTTATAAATCCATTTTACATTGAAATTAATCTCTCTCCCATTCTATTCAATTCACTCATATGCTTCATTGGGACATGCCTATCCATTTTTTCATACCTTGATTCGTCTCATAGTTTCGGTGTACTTGTCTTTAAAAAATTATAATAACTCTTTTTGGTTCCTTTAATTATCTATTCCTAAGATCATCTTACCTCTCTTCTACTCACCAAACACCAACTAATCGCTACACCTTATCCTTTGAATTTCCTACACCTTATCCTTCTTTCTTTCTAAAACCTCTTTACTAGCTTGTTTGTTGGTTTCATAAATGATCATCTCAGTCTCACCCTTATGGACTGTGTATGAATTTGTATCTCTATAATCATTGCAACCTTATAGGAAAATGTATTACAATTTTCTCACAATCACTCAAGGATTTCACATATGCTTCTACTATGAAATATGACTTTCACTCTTGTTAAGTTCTTCCTTAGGTCTTCAACCTTGGGTATACACAGTTCTAATGGAGTTTTATACTTCCTTTATCTCTTTAATCACATTAAAAATTTATGATAACTCTTATTTTACATAAATCCAACTACAGTCTTACTCTTATTGGGAGGAAATTCCTAGTTCTTATTTTTAACTAAAATTTGCATTCAAGTATTCTAAAACAAGATTTTTTACAACAGTTTGGTATACGGTTCATATCATTTACTATTCATCCTTCTTCCTTGGCTCTTAAAAATTATGCACCACATCAAAATACTCAATAATTAGTGATTACAAACTTGTAGCAAGTTTCTTTTGATACATTTCAAATTATAGTAAAACTACTCCCCAACCCTTAACATGAACAACGGAGGACAATGCATATGTATTTTGAATTTTTTTCTCCAAGATTCCAAAGGCTTATTCTTAGTTTGAAATAGACCTACATAACTTACACATACTAATCCATTAAATAATCATCTCACATCACATTAACATAGCCTCGTATCTTACATTCATCTCAAAACCCCAAAATAGGGCATGTCAATAGAATTTAGAGAGTTTATATTAATTTTATAATTTAATCCTTCTTTATTAATTATTGTAGAGTTAATCAAGGTTTCAAGTCTTACCTACAAGGTTCGTTACAATTTTATAAGCTCTCACAACCTCGTTATCATATTTGCTAGAGATCTTGGTTCTTAATTTAACATGCAAAGAACTATGATCTCATAATACATAATTATAATATAATTTCTATCTTCTATAAAATACATTGATTATATGATCAACCATATCATAAAATAATAATGCACACAAATGAAGATTCACTTACATTTTTTTGATTCCCTTTTCCTTATTCAACACTAAAAATATCCATAAACTCGAAGCATTAAGTCCATCAACTTTACATTATTGTGTTTCATGTCACTTATATATTCTCAATCTCCTTGATGACAAATCATGAGCTTGTGTCATCCTTGTTTCTTATGTAAACATACATTTATCCCTTTCAAAGAGTATAAAATAGATTTATTATCTTTGATTTTCAAAATACCACACAAACCTAATTGTACATGGTTTTAACATATGAAAAGAAGCTTGTTGATCAATCAACACTTAGTAAAGAAAGAACACAAGAATTATGTGTGGGAAAGAAAGTAATACACAAAGGCACAAATGGATAGGAAGAACACACGTGTAGAACAAAATTTTAGCATTCAAGACTTAGTCATTTTTGGCATGAAGATCTATTTTGAGGAGATGGTGTGCAAAACACACCAACGATGAAGAGACGTGGACACCATGCATTGTCTATTTCTAGAGGATAAAATTTAGAGTGCTTTTACATGGAGACAGTCTTGGAATAGGATTGTCACCTTATTTATCAATCGAGTAGTCTATAGATAGCAAAATTTCATGTGTGGCTACACATGAAAAAACGCATGGCTATTAATAGCATGTGGCCTATTTTTGGAATAGATAAGTGGTGAAGGGAAAGTCCCCACCCTATATATGTAGTGAATTACATGGTAGGGAGATGATGGATATGAAAAAATAGATAACATAGTGTATATGTTTTACGGATTACCATATCATATCCATGCACGCATCAGCATAGATTGTCAATATTGTAAGAAGATTTTGTGTTATTGTGATAATTAAGAGATGGAAGATATTGACTGAACCTAAGTGTCATTCTTGTGTGTAATTGGGTAGTGCATGTTCTTATTTCTATCATGATTATTATTTAAACCTATTCTTTCCTAGATCTAGATTTGTCATGCATTGTATAATGATGTATTAGTTATGGATATATATGCTTTAAGTCTTCATCATGTTAACATTTTGCTATAATAACCCTAAAGAGGGACTTGGTACCTTTGCGCACTTCGGGTGAGTGCTTAGTCTATCTTTGAGTGTTGTGCCGGTGCGTCTATAGTATTATCTCATGAATTCTAGGTTACATCATTGGTTCTATTACTAGGACCTCTTTTTTAGTTGTTTTAAGGATGGTTTGTGATGAAGATGTACCGGTTAACTCTAGAAAGTGTTGAGGAGTTGATACGTGATCTAGAGGAAGAATATGCATGGTGGTTGAATTAGACTTGATTTTAATACACACGGTTGGGTAGAACAAAATCTATATGACAGTTTATATGAGAAATTTTTATCATCTTTCCAAATCGAATTATATGACTAGCTGATTACTTATGCATATAAGAGGAATTATAAGTATCACGCGCGATTGTCTGGACATAGGAATAATTTCAAGCCCTTTATAATGCTAATTTGATTTGGACTCATGTTGTGGATATGTCGTTTTGTGGTGTTATAAATAGTTATATTCGGGAATATTCAATTTCGACGTATTCTTTCACGGAGGTAGATGAATTCCAATTTTTGGTATCCAGAGGAGCATATCTGCAAGGTATTCCACCGCGATCAAGATCTCAATGGTAAATTTGAACTGGAGAGTAAATTGATGGCTAAATAAACATCACCACACGCGAGGGTAGGAATAGGCTTGGTTAAAGATGGAAGACCTAGCAGCAAAGAAAGGAAGAAAGAGGACAGACGGCTTAAGTATAATAAGGTGTGTGAGAGGGAGATAGAGAAGCAATGTTCTGTTGAAGAAATTATGGTGTTGAGGAAAGAGATGGCTCGTGAAGGATTTGAAGCTCATGTAGAAGATGTGGAGCTAGAGCATGAGAAACTCCCCATCTTGGAAAGCATGAAAGAGATCCCCCTTTGATTCACATAGAAGTGCACTAGTAGAGACTACAGGCTATAGGCATGCATCTTAATCCACCTAGTGACCTGGCCCTTGAGCTTGGTTTTATAGTATCTAGTACGACAAGTAATCAGCAACTATATTTTGGAAATATGAAAACCATAGTGAGTCGGAGAAAAAGGTAATAAATGGAAGGACATACAACTTCAATGCTATTTGGAGGAACATTTTGAGGCACAACATCTGCATAGAATGTAAGCATGTTGAATGTTGGATTCACATACGGAAGTGGAACTACCACACATACTATAGGGGTTTACTATAGTACTACTATCGGAGCATAGGGAGTACATCTACAAGTCATATTCTAGGTACATGTGGAGGATCAAGAGGAATAGGTTGTTCTATTTTTGGTGGATCTGTTGGTTTTGGAGGTAGGGAAACACAGGAGGTTTTGCATCAGGTGGGCAAGGTCTGCACCAACCCTTGAATATTTATATGGAGATGTCTATTTGTCTTCCACAAGTATAGAGGCATAAGGGATGTTGTTGAGCATGTGCACATGTGTGAAATATTGTG
Organism: Taxus wallichiana var. yunnanensis; assembly: GCA_018340775.1. NCBI lineage: Eukaryota > Viridiplantae > Streptophyta > Pinopsida > Cupressales > Taxaceae > Taxus > Taxus wallichiana. The sequence continues at coordinate 278,465,127 of CM031236.1, read as the reverse complement.
GCATGCGAAAGGGATCACAACTTTTGAGCGCAAGAAAACCAATTTGCTACTACATTACGAGGACGTACACATATTTGGTATAGGAAGTTTGACCGTGATTAAAATTGCATGTATTATGCGGCTAATTGAAAGATGATTTCTTGAAAGAGTTCTATATCCTGGAGTTTGACCGAGAAGAGTATAAATGCGCTCGAGGATATTGAAAATGAACTACTGAGAGTGTAGGTGAGTATGATGCCCATTTTAAAACACTCCTATCTAAGATTTCTTATGATATTCACACAAGCGAGCATGAACAATGGTTTATTAGTGGATTGATTACACCATTCAGAAGAGCATTGTCACATAAGACATACACTAATCTGCGTGAAGCACTATAAAAACTTTTCGTGATGAGTTATTTGGTAACATTGACTTTGGCATTAGTCCATTCTTAGAGGCACATGATTATAGCTATGGAAAAAAGTTTGAGAATCTATCGGCCAATTCATCCCATGAAACATGCTTAGGGATTTGGTGTACAGATTGTGAAGTGGAAGGTCACACCAAGGATAGTTTCCCTTACATATTGATATGCTCATTACTATTGGAATGTGAGATCTGTCATTTGAATCATCATGCTTTAGTAACTATCATTTGTTACAAAGCATGTGATAAGGAAGAATGTATCTTGTTACTGTAAAATTTTTTTGGTCCACGACCCATGATACTGAAGATTTTTAGTTGATTGGTCAGATCCAAGATGTTATAGACATTGGGGTATGATAGACAAGATTAAGCAGAGATAATTCTAGGGGTAAGAATGAGCGCCAGATTACGATCATAATCAAATTCGCTATGAAAGGAATAATGGGCATTTTGAAGGAGTTCGTGGAAGAGGACGTGGATATCATGGTGGATATGGAGGATGAGGCCGTGGGTGGGGAAGAGGTGAGTTCCCTCATGGAACATGTTATATGTGTGGATCTCCTGACCACTATAGGCGTGAATGTCCTTAGAATATTAAATTTTGTTTTTGTGGAGGGAACCATAGCTATGAAGAGTTCCCAGACTTATATGAGCATTTGAGTAAGCAACATAAGAAAGAAAACAAAGGTGTTGGGATGGTTAGAATCCAGCGCACAGTAGAAGATTAGTGGATGCCCAAGATAGCACCAGGACCTGAGGCATTAATAGTGAATATTACTACACGAGATGAAGCAGCACGCACAAGAGAGGCATTACAACAGAAACCTACCATCACTAAGGATGACATCCTTCATGCCCGGTACCCAGATCCTACCTATTAGAAGGAGGTTTATCTTAATACCATGGAAGTGCTAAGGAATCTTCAAGGTGAGATACAATACTTAAAGGAGTAGAAGAAAACATCAGAGACAATCAAGCTGATATCGATGATCTTAGAGAACTATGTAAAATGCTGCATCAGGAGAACATCATTCCACTATTAGGAAGTTGATTAAAAGGGAACACTCGGTACACAAGTATTGAGAGATGACGAAATATCCTACCTGTAAATCTTTCTCCGGATAGCATTGACTATGAAAAGGAAATTACTCTAAATGTTGTTGTTGATGGATGGCTGTTGAGAAACATATTGATTGATACAAGTGTGGAAGTAAATGTGCTTACATTAGATGCATGGGTACAAATGGGGAAGCCCCATTGCAACCATCATCTAACATGTTTTTATGGCAAACCATACTAAGGCCATTCCCATAGGAGTTTTGAAGGATGCATCTATAACCATATAAGGGGCCAAGTTCACTAGGGATTTTGAGGTATTAGCACTTGCAAAAGTAGATAGTTTTCCAGCCTTGCTTAGACACCCTTGGTGTTATGTGAATAATGTTGACTTGAGATTCAATAAGGGGTATATTAGCTTTGAGAACAAGGAGGAAAGGGTTGTGATACCTTTGAAAGATGGGAATTCTACACCATATGTTGAGCCTCTAAGTGAGGAGGACTTAAACAAAATATATGTACACACTACTCGGGACCCCGAGATCAATGAGTTATTAAACGAAGGCATCCTACGGTGGGAGGATTCTCATTCTATTAGTGATACTATGAGTACTTCTTATGACAATTTCACTCATGGTACATATGAACTAGTAGGGTGTGACATAAAAAGTGTGATTACGCACAAGAATGGACTTCGTTTTGTTCGATAGAGATAGGTAGCACAGTACCTTGGCATATAGGGGAAAAAGATCTTCTGTATTTTGAAATCCACATAAGCACATTGGACGAGATCAAATTAAAATAAGAGATATGTTAGAGTATACCTTATGCGGGATAGCAGCGTCTTTAGTGGGTAGTCCACAGAGATAATCTTATAGACTGGGAGGAGATTGGAATCGCCCTATCTACTAGATTTTTAAGGAGTAATGCACCTATGTAGATCTGCACTGATAATGGTGATCAACCTATTCAACATCACATTCAATAGTGTGAGAGACTCGGGACAAGTGGGACAAGAAGTATTACCACTTTCACTGCGGGTGCATAGATTGTACTCTACCCTTAAAGGATGCACACATGCTTGGTATGTACACATAGAACTACATTGAGAGACTAAGAATTAACAGAGTTTGACTATATGAATGTTCTTAACCTTTTACTACTTCTTGACTAAACCTCAAGTCGAAGAAGCATTAAAAATTTCAAGTTCTTAACTATGGGAGATAGGGTAAATGCGAGAAGAGCATATTCATGAATTATTTGGGGAGCTAGAGTTCAGCGCATTTTGAAAAGGAAGAAGAAATGAACTCCATACTTCTTGAAATCACTTATCTTGAGAAAGATAAATGAAAGATGGTTTATGTTGTGGATGATGAGGAAACTAAGAACCTCGATATTAAACATTCACAACAGTGCACGAGGTCTTAGATAGTGTAGACAAGGATACATGTGTCTATCACACACCCATGAAGAAATAGAAAGTGAATATAGGTTCGGAGAGGTGAGCTAAAGGATTTCATAATTGGAGACTATTGGTTAGAATCGGAAGTGGTAAAGATCATTGATTTATTCAGGATTATCGGGACTTATTCCTTGAGGGTATCATGAACTTAAAGGCGTGCATGAATTACTTGGGAAATGAAGATAATTCTTAAGGATGATGCATGCCCGATTACAAAGAGGCCTTATAGAATGAACCCCAATTTGCATGAAAAGGTCAAAGAAGAGATTGATAACATGTTGAAATCTAGAATTATCAAGCCCCTTGATGAGTCAGAATGGGTTAGTCCAATGGTGATCAATATCAAGAAGGATGGATGAATTAGAATATGTGTGGACTACAAGGAGTTGAATGCTGCATGTGTAACAGATCCATTCCCTATGCCATTTACTAAGGAAATACTAGAAGGAGTTGCAGGGCATGAAATATATTCCTTCACAGATGGGTTTTCAGGTATCATCAGGTTAGGATTTCTCAGGAGGATCAAGAAAAGACAAATTTTACTACTAAATGGGGCATTTTTGCCTATATTGTGATGCCTTTTGGACTAAAAAATGTGCCTGTTGTATTCTCGAGATAGTTGTTTAGGCATTCAAAGATTTTATTCACAACTTCTTACAGGTTTATCTAGATGATTGGACAGTATATGGGCTTGTGAAAGATCATTGTGACAATTTGTGTTTAATTTTTAAATGGTGTAGAAAATTGAGTATCTCTTTGAACATCAAGAAGTGCATATTTTCTACACCTTTTGGAATACTATTAGGACATATAATCTGCAAGGAAGGTTTGTTGGTTGATCTAGTTAAGGTCACAATCATTCTAGGCCTAGAAGCACCTACAAATCAAAGTGAGGTGCATGGATTTTTAGGTCACACAGGATATTATCATAATTTCATCAAAGGGTATACCAAGGTTGCTACACCCTTAGAAGAATTACTAAAAGAGAAAGGTACATTTTATTGGGGAGAACCACAACAATTCACGTTTGAGATATTCAAAGAGAAAATTACGACCGCACCCATTCTGTGATTTCCCTCATGGGATGAACCATTTCATGTGGATGTGGAAACCTCTTGCATGGACATTGGTGTTGTGTTAGCTCAACTTGGCAAAGGCATTATGGATCATCCAATTTGTTTTACTAGTATGAAGTTGACTCTCTTTGAACATAATTATACACTACGGAGCGCAAAGCTTTGTCAATGATGTATGCATTGTACAAGTTTTAATAAAGATTTACTTATTAAGCAATTTAGGGATAATTTTCTTGGTGAATATTCATAATATGATGAATATTTCATTTTTGAAAAATTTGAAAAGGTGAATTTTCTAGAGACGGGTCAATTACCTATTCACCTAAAAATTACAGTTTAATTTTTTTAGGGGTCAGCTTCACCTACCCTTGAAAATATCCCCTATATAATCCTATATTATTTGTTGTAGAACATTACTAGCTTACTCATACACACCTGAGGGGCATATGTATTATCAAGTACAGTAAACACGTGAGAGGAGGGTGGAGGCTGCATATGCATGAAAAATATTTTGTTGACGTGTGACAGGGAGAGTTTGTTGACGTGCAACAGGGAGAGTTTGTTGATACGTGACAAGAGTACAAAGGAAGTAGAAGTGTGAAAGAGATTTTTTTGATGCATGACATAGAGATTTGTTTTGTTGCGACCCGGATGGTGGAGGCTACATATGCAAGATAGAGATTTGTTGATGTGCGTCAACAAGGTGGTTAAAATGTCAATGAACCTCACTGACATGCGTCAACAACCTTGTTGATGCATGTGAATGAGGTTTTGTTGACATGTGTCAATCACCTTGTTGAAGCATGTCCGTAAATCTCTGCCGCACATCTGCAACCTTCTATCCCACCACTTAAAAATTAGGTGAAAATTTTGTTGTTAGATCCCCAAAAAAATTCACCTTCCCACAAAACCGGTTCAAGGATATTCGCCAGGTATTTTCCACCTCCGATTTCTAAGAGGTCTCTTAAAATGAACACTGAGAAACTCCATTTGTGTTTTATATAGATCATGTGGAATTGAATTATATGGGGAACAAACCTATTTTACAAGGGTGCATATGGAGATGGGTAATCATATTTCACCAGTATGACTTCACAATTATGGTGAATCCATGGAGAAGTAACTTTGGACCAGATGACTTGTCTATAATTCACTCAAGAAGAAGCACAAAAATTGAAGAAAACATGTCGAGATGCATAGTTATATACATTACAATGCGTGCCATCGAATTAGAAGCCATTATTGTCTTTCTACTGATTTGTTGTGGTACGAGAAGGAATGAAGGCATTAGAAAAGAAAAAACTTTCTATACACGTGAAACCATTTATGTTAATAAGTTGTGACCTCTACAAGTTAGGAAGAGATGAAGTATTACGCCGTTGTTTATTAGAGCATGAGCACAACAATATTGTGGAAGAAGCCCATGGTGGTATTGCAAGAGGCCACTATGCAGGTGATGCAACTACCCAAAAGATCCTACTTACTAGATTATGGTGGGAGACACTCTATAAAGATTGTAAAGCATATTGTAATGCATGTGACCATTGTCAACGTCTAGGTAATATAGGGAAAATAAATGAGATTCCTTTAAGACCAATTACTAGTGTTGAACCATTTGAGAAATGGGTCGTCAACTTTGTAGGACCTATGTTTCAGTCACGCATTGGAATGGGTCACGATATATCATTACTTATATAGATTATCTCACAAGGTGGGTAGAAGCAAGCACCTACGAAGGACTGTACAATGGCTACAATAGCTAGGTTTCTATGGGAGAATGTTCTTACAAGATATGGATATCCTTTAAGCTTGACAAGTGATAGGGGTACACACTTTTTGAATGAAACAATCAAGATCCTATTAGATGAGTTTATGGTTGCACACCATAAGACTACACCCTATCATCCTCAGGAAAATGGAACTGTTGAGGCTTTCAACAAGATTTTGAGCCAGACATTGACAAAAATTATGATGTTGGAAGAAAGGATTGGGATGATAAAGTGTCGGTTGTTCTTTGGGCATATAGAACACCTTATAAAAGATTGAACAAAGCTAACCATTCGGTTGGTGTTTGGCATAGAATCCATTCTCCCTATATAATTTATGTTACCTTATTTGTGCATTCGCACACACTAGAGGTCTAGGCTGATGAGAAGGCTTTAGAAGATCATATTGAGAAGATGATTCAAATGGATGAGCAACAAGAAATAGCACGATGGAGTCGAAGTAGGAAAATCCCAAGAAAAAGCATGACATGACAAAAAAATAAGGGATAATAAGTTTGAGATTGGACAAATGGTACTTCTCTATGACTATAATTTCTTGTGCCACCTATGAAAACTTAAGGTACATTGGTTTTGGTCATATGTTCTTACTTACATCCTTGAAACAAGCACTTACCGAGTTAGAAGAACTAGATGGAACATGGCTACTTGGTTACTTCAACGAGAGTAGGATGAATCCCTATTAGAAAAAAATCTTCTTCATGTTTGTAATAAGGCCATATTGCCATTTAGATTAGGTTTCCATTGTGTATTTCCCTCATTGTCACTATTCTTTGTCACTTTAGTTATTGTTGTTGTTAAATAAGAACACTTCCGCACATAAATCTAACTACTACATCAAGCATGTTTATGCATAGAGGATTGCACATCCTTTTAGTCTTGGTGGTTTTGATATCCAGTACAAGATTGTGGGAATTGAAAGATGAAAATAATAAGCTACTATGGGTGTTTGTCAAAGAAAATACGGTGCTTCTCAAAAGTGACTAAGGATGGAAATGAATGAAGGAACAATAGAACACGAGGCAAGTAGAGGCCATGATAACTACGGGATAAGGTACAATGATGAGGTACTCGGGTGCAAGGACGTGCACTAAAGAGAATTATGTGACTAGAGGGTAGGAAGGTGCACTAGACGGTAATAGCTAGGGCCCGAAGATGTGACACGTGGAAATAATGGAATTGGTCAATTAATGAGAGGATATTTGGTAGGTGAGGGACTTATAAATGTACCAAAAAAATTGAAAATCTATAAAAGGATGGGATACGAGTTCATTTTTATCATCGTGATTAAGAGTATTTGAAATAACCCAAGTGTGAAGATCGAGTGATTTTTTTAAGATGCGAGAGGTGTGTAACCGGTCATGATGAAAAGAGATCGTGTGTGTAGAAGAAGCTTGTGTCCCCTGGTGGTGAAGGGTTTGAGTGAAGGCAGTGTGAGAGAGGATCTAGGGCACATAATTTCACCTAGGGAACAATGAATCAAACTAGGGTTTGCTTCCTACCTTGCATAATTTGAGCCAAAAGAATCTACAAAGGATTGCAAGGTAGAAATGGCACCCAAGAAAGCGATTCTGCATAGGAGTGAAGGGAAAGAAGAAGGTGGTAGAAGAAGAAGAAGGGATGGCTCCAGAAAGCAATTTTTCTAAGATGTAATATCTAGGGGAGTTATCGTCAGCTAGGAGTGGGATTATCACATAAGGAAAAGCAAATTGAGTGAGTACAATCACCGTACCATAGAGAATAAGAAGGATCACGATGCGTTCTGAACACGAAGACAAATAAATGTATGGCGGAAAACATTTGGTGTATGAAGATCTTTGGTGAAAAGATCTTGTAGAGGATAAGATTTTACCAACTATATGAGCTCCCTTACTATGGAAAATATGAGCCCTTGTACCAATGGCTCATGAGTAGAGTGCACGAGGAATTTTTCTACTTTTCAGGTTGCAGAGATAGAATTTTAGCCACGCTCATCTCCATAGTAATGGGGTTGAATGGCACATGAGACAATTTGTGAGATGATCGGCAGAGAAAAAACCACAATATTGGAGACCGAGAAAGGATTTTAGATATAAAAAGGGTCCGTGTGGTATGGACATCGATAAACTAAAGAAGTATCCGGTTGTATAAGTGGTTGTGCATCTTGTTACAAAGCTCAATGACGGGAAAGGTGGTCACAAGTGAACACCATATGGCTGCACATTGCGAAAAGATGTACGAAGGAGTAGTATATAACATTTTACATTATATTACGAGAGACAATCATTGAGAAATAACGCGTAGGAGGAAAGATCAGCTTTGGATCTGTTTTGTTATCACTTGGTGTGCGTGGAGATTGGAGTACGATTGAGTGAAAGAGAAGGTATGGGAGTATCAATGGAACACATATCACTTGAAAAACACTTTAAGAATTAATTTTGTGAGGGATCCATGATAGAGCATGTTAATCAAAGAGATGAGAAGTGGTATGATAGGCTCCATGCGGCTTTTGAGGAAGAATGGTGCATCCCCAAGGAATTTCCTTTGGTGGTTGGAAAGGAAGTTCATTTCTTGCTATATAGCAGCATTTCTATATAGCATAGTTTTTCATGAAATAAGGAGCATGGAGCCCTTGGTGTAAGTTTCCATATGCATTCACAACAATGTACTTCTAGGCATCGGTTTACGGGTTTATAGATGCATGACGACCGACATTCAACAGGGATAAGGTAGATTGCGAATACCACACACTAAGGAAGAGATATGTGTATCAGAGCAGAAGGTGCATATGTTGAAATACTCATTTTAGATGTATTGAGAATTAAACCAATAAGTTTGGTGGTGGGAGATATTGGAGCAAAGATCTTTAGTGTATCTCTAATTAAATCTAAAGATGGAGAATAAAAATTATGTGGAAGGTGAGTTCACACTTCCAGTGACGAAAGGAAAGCATATAATGGAGAAAATCCAAGCACCTAAGCCCATAGATCCAATTAAAGTGGAGGATGAGGAGGATGAGCGTGAAGATAGTGGAGGTTTCGAGCATAGAGGTAGTGAGACATCCTACAAATAAGGATGAAGCTAAGCATGCCATTACACCACCTTAGCCACAAGAGGGGATGATGAGGACTTGAATGCAATCAATGGGAGCACATATTTAAGAGGATGTTTAGGAGAATAAGGACTCAAGGTACTACTCCACAAATAGTGCGCGAGATCACCCATACTCTCTCCTTAGAAGGAGCCAACCGTCATGTAAAGAAGGAGGAAGCGAATTTGAATGAGGAGGTGGAAGAGTTAGAGAATGCGTGCCTAATTCTCCTACACTTCTAGAGAACATAGAAGAACAAAAGGATGAGGAATCAAAGGAAAGAGGAGAGGAAGAAAAGGGAACGAGAGGATACAGTTGTAGAAACCGATCGGGACATGGAAGCGAAGTACCAAATTTGAAAAGTAAATTTCCTAAGTAGCAACGGTCTACAGAAGAAGCAAGTGAAGAACACATTCCACCAGCCATGGGATATGCATAGGATGCGGGTAAAATTTTCCATGCCTACTTCCAGAGCACATTAGCATAGAAGGATTTATTTGGCTAGGAGCTAATGGATGAGGATATGGTGATTGTGCGCACTCAAAAGAAACTATCATGGTCAATGCACACCCACATGGATGAGCCTATCTTTGATGTATGCGAGGATTCATGCGTTTCGCGATGGCTGAAGAAGGCACCCCAAACTAGACATATGATAAAGCCTTTGTCATGTCAGATGAGTAGGTCAGCAATGCATTTTTAAGGTTTCTACTGAAGTTGCAAGAACAAATATGGACAAGGCTGCCACAATTAGGGCACTCAGAGAGGAGATTAAAACTAAGGATGGAGAAATAGCACACCTAACACAAGAGAGGGACTTAGTGCAAAAGAAGAACGTTGTATTTATCAGCATCACAGAGGAGATTGGTGATAATGTCATAAGATCTAGCCTCACTTAGAGACCAAGATACCACAAACATTTCCCTCGGTGATACATTATGTAGGAAATTTGGTGGATGCAGTACTTGAAGATGAACCTCTGCACATGCCAATGCCAAGGGATCTAGTATAAGAGGTAGAACAAGAGAAATCTTTATGGATGTAGAAGATTTCATCCTATGAAAGAACTCTTATAATCACTATAAGAAGAATTGAAGAAAGAATACCAAGCTTTAAACATCACACAGACTCCAGAGGAGCTTATCAACATAAAGACTCTAGAAGAAAGCAATGAGGTGCATAGAACAATGAAGGATGAACCATTGGGAAGCATAGAAATATTTTCAATGGTTAAGCAAAAGCGTGAGGCTCGGCAGCAACACAAGATCTGCACATGACTTCGGCTTGAAGAGCTTGGGAATCTCATTACGCAAAAGATGTATTTTTAGAGGAAGAATGATGCCAATGTCAACATTGTGTTAGTCTTGAAAAATGAAAAAGGGGAGATTGCGATGGATGAATTAGGGTCCATTGTTGTGGACATTCCAGAAAAAGAAGAACAAGCACTCATTGAATGGTAGACATTGGAGGCTAAAATAAAATAGGAATATCCTAAATTAGTTGTTCAGGTTGAAGAAGAGACTATAAGGTAAAACATTCTTTCATACATTCATTCATTCTTTCCATTCTTTCCATTATTCTATTCTTTACTTCAATTTTTGGAGATACCCATTGTCGGGGTGACAATGAGATTAGTGTGGGGTAATGTTGATCAAAGAACACTTAACAAGAGAAAACCCATAGGAACTCCACGTGGGAAATCAATTCATACACAAAGGCGCAAATGGATAGGAATAATGCATGCATGGAATAGAAGTTCAACATTCAGGACTTATCAATTTTTGGGGATGAAGATCTATTTTTAGAAGATGGCATGCAGAACACACCAACGATGTAGAGATGTACGTGCTTTATGCATTATCTATTTTGGAGGACGATTGAGTGATTTTGCATGGAGACAGTATTAGAATAGGATTATCACCTCAGTTAACTATCAGTAGTCTATATATAACACACTTGCATGTGTGGCTATGCATGAAAACGGCATGTTGCTATGAATAACATGTTGCCTATTTTTGGAATAGATAAGTGGTGAAGGAAATTTCCCACCCTATATATATGTAGTTAATTACGCTAAGGAGATGATGGATATGAAAAGATAGATAACATAGTGTATATGTTTCGGATTACCGTATCGAGATCCATGTGCACATCACCATAGATTTCTAGTATTGTAAGAAACGTCGTGTTATTGTGAAAATTAAGAGATCGAAGATATTGAATGAACCTAAGTGTCATTCCTCTATGTAATTTAGTACTTTGCATGTTATTATTTCTATCATGATGATTGTTTAAACCTATTCTTTCCTAGATCTAGATCCGTGATGTACTATATAATGATGTATTAGTTATGGATCTTTATGATTTAAGTCTTCATCATGATAACATTTTTCTCAAGTAACCCAAAATATGGACATGGTACCTTTGTGCACTTCGGTGGCGCTCAATCTGTGTTGAGTGATGTGCCACCACATCTAGGGTATTATCCGGTGAATTCTAGGCTACATCAAAGCTTTCATTAGATCATTCATTTAAATACAAAGCTCCTCGGCCATCAAGGATCCCTAAAAAAATTATTACACCTTCTTTTTCCTCCTTACACACACATTCTCACTCATCCATTTGAAAACATTATTAATGATGAAAGGTTTAGAAGGTATTTCAGGTCCTAACACCTCTCACTAACTCCAACCATACTTTATCTAATACAAGAAGGTGTAAGTTTTATTTAAGGTCATGTATTCATACCTAAGGTGGAGATTATACAATATGACCCATTTACATCCCTTAAATGACTCTAATAACACTTATCTTAAGAACTCCTAGTAAAACAAATTTTATAGTTTAAACTAGTGATTTTAGAGGAAGCCTCCAAAATCCTTTTATTACAAAGGTCCAAATGGCATATTTTCCTTACACAAACATCAAAATGGACTTCACACAGACCTAAAAATATAAACACATACAAAATTTTCTATCAAAAATTATGCTCGTACATCATACTCCCAAAAAGGAGAGATATGAGCTCTCGGTTTTGTTTATTTCTTCCATTTGTTCCAATTCCTTTGTGTCTCTGAATTTATTTATCTTCTACTCAATTTTTCTCATATTCATGTTTATTAACTCTATTTTTTCTTTCCTTTCTTGATTGGTTCTTTTCTTACTTGCCTTGTCATCTTCTTGCTTCATTCTTTCTATTTATTCATATTTTCCTTCTTCTTCATGGTTCACTTGATTTTCCTCATCAATTTAATTCTTCTCTTAAATTTTCTCATTCATATATTGGGATATACCTATACAATAAAAGGTAAATTCCACCTTATATAGAAAAATAGAGGAAAAATTGTCCATTTATCATCTTCTCTTGTTTTCATCTTTTTATCTTCATTCATTTGTTGCTCTATCTCTGCTTAAGAGAATTGTATCTTGCTGAAAATTATCAGCATCTTGAATTCTTTCTTCCTCTTGAATCTTCATTACACTTTCATCCTCAATGTCTTATTCATTTTCAAAGGTTTCTCTAGAGTTTACCTTATATTTAACGTCATATTCTCCACTTAACCAGATTTATATGCATTTAATAGCTCTCCATGATCCTTTCATCACACCAAATGTTGCATTATCACCCTTGAATGATTCCAACTGAGCTTGAACTTTCTCACAAAATTATTTTTTCTTTTCTTCATTTATGATCTATATCCCTTCATTCTAGGACATGTTTCTTTCCTTTTCTTATTCTTCTTATGGAACCAAATTCAATCATACTAATACACTATTACATTCAAAATTTTGAGGCCTTTTAGCCCCTTAATCTCTTTCGGTGATCTCTTCTTCATCTATAACCTCCTTTTCCACTTCCTCATTTTCTTGTTCTTCCTTAAGCATGAAAGCTAAGAAGATGCAATCACCTCTTATTCATCCAAATCCTGAGTTTCTTCACTTAAAAATTTCTTGATAACTTCTCACTCTTGTTTTATCATCCCATCCATTTTCCTCAACTTCCTTTCTTCCATTCTTATCAGCTTTCTTAGTTGCATCTTTTTTCTTCCTCACAAGTAGCTCTATAGGCCACTTCACATATCTTTTCATCACAAGAACAACTATAATGTTCTCTCTCATCATGTTTTATCTTCCATCAGTTCCCTAACTTCTTGACATCTTCCATAAGATCCTCAAGATCTTGTTCAACCCACAACTCTTTTTCATTGTTATCTCCTAATCTTTTCTTCTTTCCTCTTCCTTTCCTTATTCAATTTTCTCTTATAAATCTTTCATCATTTTATCTGTTTCTTCCATTTTGTTCTCTTCTTTAATACCAAATGTTGAAGAGGATAATAAAAATGAACAATCATCCAAACTATTAGAAAAATCACTTAAAAACAACATTTAGAATTGATATATTTTTTCTCCTTCTCTCAAGGCCAAAAACTTGCATTTCATCATCAAAATTTATATAAAACGAATTTAGATATTAAATAAACTTTATACCTTCTCTATTTCACTAATCAACAAGATTTATATACTCTAATAAGTCTCAACACTTCATGTTCACTCAAACTTACTCTATACCTCACTACTTACTTTTAGTCCTCAAAATTGCATTTTAGCATAAAATAGACATATATAGGAAATAAGACTCACTAGTAAACTTTTCAATCACTTATTAAGATCATTAAATATATTATAAAGTTTCATATCCTAAATCTTCACCCATTTTATTGTATACTCTTTCTACCATTTTACCATGTCTCCCTCATTGGCCCTTGTTTTATAAAAATCACTGTGTCAAGAAAAATCCACTAACTTTCATGAAAAAGTGAAATAAGATTTGGATACCCATTATCCAAATTATTATTTGTGCAATTTATTGAGATCTAGTTCTCTTTTTATCATTCCCAAAACAATTTTCCTCTTTTCTATGTCTCTAAATAGGTCTATACCTAGGTTTTTAGGAAAACCTAGGGTTTCTTAGTTTTTCACTTTTACAACCTTTCTAACTCCATTATTCACCTATTTTTAACTTGTTTAAGTAATCTGACACCTTATTAACCCTAGTGTCTTGACTCATAGCACATTTCCACCTTTATACTCTTGAGACTTCTCATTTGATCTAAGTACTCAATGGTTTACTATAATCTGTTTATACCCTCTTTTACTTTTCATCATTTGTAATGACCTTGTCACTTAATTATCTATTATAATGAATCTCTCTCCCATGATATTCAATTCACCCATATGCTTCATTAGGAGACTCATATCCGTTATTTTGATGCCTTAAGTCTTCTCACAATTTCTTTTCTCTTGTCTTGAAAAAAATCTACTAACATTGTTTGGTTCCTTTAATTAGCTATTCCTTAGACCATCTTACCTCTCATATACTCATTGGATACCATCTAGTAACTCCACCTTATCCTTCCACTTTCCAACACCTTATTGTTCTTTCTTTCTAAAACTTCTTGACTAGCTTGCTTGTTAGTTTCAAAAATGGTGTCTCAATCTTTCATTATGGAAATTACATGCATTTGTCTCTCTATAATCATTGTACCCTTCTAGGAATATTTATTACAATTTTCTCACAATCACTAAAGGATTCCACCTATGCTTCTAGTATGAATTATGACTTTCCCTTTTGTTAATTTCTTCCTTAGGTCTTCAACCTTGGGTATACACAGTTCTAATGGATTTGTATACTTACTTTATCCATTTAATTGCCTTAAACCTTTCTTGCCACTCTTATTTTACATAAATCCAATTGAATTCTTACTCGTAGTAGGATAAAAGGCATAGTTTTTGTTTTCATCTAAAATTTGCATTGAAGTCTTTTGAAACATGGTTATTACAATAGTCTAGTCTATGGTTTGTATCATATACTAATAATCCTTCTTAATCAGATCTTAAAAATTTACACACTCCATCAACATATTTAATAATCATTGATTAAAAACTTTTAGCAAGTTTCTTTGTATAAATTCCAAGCTATAGTAAAATTACTCCCTATACCCTTATATGAATGCTACAGGATAGTGCAAATATATTTTATTTTATTTTTTGTCTCCAAGAGTCCAAACAATTCTTATTTGTTTTAAATATATTTGTGTAACTTACCCACACAAATCAATTAAATACTCATCTCACATCACATTAACATAGTGTCTTATCTTACATTCATCTTGAAACCCCAAAACAAGGTATGTCAACAGAATTGGGAGAATTTATGCTAACTTAATCATTTAATCCTTATTTATTAATCATTATAGAGTTTATAAAGGTTTAAATTATTACCTGTAAGTTTCTTGACCATTTTACAAGCTCCACAGCTTTGTTACCATATTCCTTAGAGCCCTTAGATCTTAAATTAACATGTAAGGAGGTGAGATCTCGGAGAATACACAATTTCACATAATTTATATATTCTCAAAACAAATACATTGTTCATATGACCATACATGGCATAAAATAATAATGCGCACAAATAAGAATTCAATTACATTATTTGATTCCCTTTTCCTTATTTAACAATCATGATATCCATAAACTGAATCACTTAGTCCATCAACTTTTCATAACTATGTTTCTTATCATTGATATGTTGTTAATATCCTTCATAAGAAATATTCGGAAGTGTCATCCATGTTCCTTGTAGAAACATACATTTATCCTTTCAAATATTCTAACATAGATTAATTACCTTTGATTTGAAAAATACCATGTAAACCTAATTGTACGAGTTTAATATATGAAAATAATTATTCATTAGATCTTTCATTCCAAGACACAGATCCCTTAGCCATTAGGGATCCCTAAATACGCATAACACCTTCCTTTTCCTCCTTACATACACATCCTCACTCATCTATTCGAAATCATTCTTAATGATGAAAGGTTGAGAAGGTAGTTAGGGTTCTAGCTCCTCTCATTAATTCCAACCATGATTTATCTAACCAAGGAAGGTTTATGTCTTAATAAGGTAATGTAGCCATGTCGAATGTGGATGGTATGTAATATGACCCATTTACATCACTGGAATGACTCTACTAATAGTTAGCTTAATAAGTACTATCAAAATAAACTAGAAAATTTAAACTAGTGATTTTGGAGGGAAACCTCTCAAAATCCACTTATTACAAACAATGATTGAAATGGACTATTTAACTCACATAAACCTCTCAATTGACTTCACACAAAATCTAAGAAGATAAACACATCTAAGGTTTTCTATCTACAATGATTCACATGAATCAATAGATAATATAACCATGGGAAGAGAAAAGGTAATTTTGGCTTAGATTAAAGTCTCAAAACATGAGAAGCCATATAAACCAAAGAAGGGAGAGTTACTATAGTGTAACTTGGGGTTAATAGGATATATTAACCCCTTAATAAATAAATGAAAAGGAGGAGAATAACTATACAACAATTCAATTGTGGAGGAAATGGAAGAAGAGAAAATGGGAAAACATGAGGCATGAACAATGACTATGCGAAAATTTGAAACTTGTACAACATTGGTGGATGGAGGAGGTGAAGAAGTATCAGGAGAAGGGAAAAGATGAGGAAAGGTGAGAGGACATCATATATGTGGAGGTAGGATCACAAGAGGAACCGTGTGGGTGATGATAAGGGATGAAATGGGAATATACTTCACAACCGTGGTGTTGGTTTGAGATCCTCGACCTTCATAAGGAGAAGGAGAACCCACGTTAACAATTATAGTTGAAAGAATGAAGTGAGGATATTTTCCTTAGCTCCTCATGATATTCTTCCTAAATTTATTTTTACGTTCTAAACATTTATCCTTGGGTTCTGGGAGGGATACACTTCTAATAAAGTAGTTTCCCTTATCTTTGAAAAGCCTCCACTTTTAGGTTGGATATTTAATGAGTGAATCTAATGACTGCTGTGAATCGAGATCTAAGAAACTCATTCATGCATATATGTTATTTCTTTGATCATCCAATAAATTAGGGGAAACCAAAAAAATTCTACTTCCATATCCTCATAGATAGGGTATAAGACTTCCTCGTCAACCACCATGTCTTCTAGAACATATGCAATAATGTATTATTCAAATTATTGTAGATTCATTTAAATGTGGTCTTTATCTTATTGCTACTTTATATCTGGAATCAATCAATAAATTTTCAAGTTCAAATAAATAAAATTGTATATTCTAAGGATTTGCACCATTCACCTATAATCAAAGATAATCCTCAAATTTTTATTTTTTAGAGTCACTCCTTTCATCTCTATGGTGTTATTATTTTCCTTTATTGTTGATGGGAAATTATATTGGCCAATTGAGACTAGGAAATTAGTTCATGCCTTATGCTTTCTTTGTCAAAAGGTTTGGAGATCCAAAAATTCCTCACTAATTTCATCAAGACCAATTTTTACTTCGGTATCTCAAAACTAATTATGGAGAATATTGGGATCCTCCAACTCAGATGTAGGTGAGAATTAGGAATTGAGGAAGATGCATCCCTAATGTGACACATTATTCTAGCTTACATCAATGCATCGATACTTTGAAAGGGCCTTATCTAATTAGTATATGATGTTACAAGAAAACACATCATTCACCCTTTGGAAATGTTAGAGAATTGTTTACAAAGATAGTTGATGATAGATATCATAGACACGATAGTTGATGGTAGATATCATAGACACGGTTTTAACTCTGCATTCCCTATATTTTGAGTCCGGGGTATATTCTCATTCCATCTATTTTAAATGTGACATATGAAATCAGATAAAATTCTTGATTTTATGTACCCCCATCTGAATAATTATATAATCTTTCTCATAATAGTGATAAATCGATACATCTACTATTGAAATTACTTTTCCTTGGGAAGACCAACTAATATGTTTCGTAGTGTTATGATGGAATTATGTTTTGGAATGATATCACTCCTAGAGTAGCATCTTCATGAATTTCCTTACTCCAGTATTTTGTTTTATTATCACAAAATTACAACACCCTCTTATTTACTAGCATGTGATTTTTTTGGGAAAATAGTGTAATTGGGTAACATGGAATTTTATCAAGATGTTGGACCTTGCAATTAAAAAAATCTCTAGAGAATATTGGTTCCTCTTCTTAATCTAAGCATCAAACCACTCCTAACAAAATAAATACCACTAAATAATCCTAATATTTGATTCCAAGGGACCAAGGAGAGATGAAAATGCATGAACTATCATAAATCCTACACTAAAGATGTGGTAGAACCAAGTGAAGGGTGTTAGGAATATACATAATGAGTGAAAATAGGATATAACGGAGAAAGAGAGGTTTGATATAATCACCCATGAGTATAACACAACATCTTAATCACCATTTTTTATCAAAGCACAACAAAGATAGACCTTACAATATTAATAATATAATCATAATACATATGAAACTATAATAGAGAGCAAGAGAAAAAAAATACAAGCACTGGGAAGATAAGTAACTACACAACTTAAATTTATCACTTCATAGGAATACACAATCAATTACAATGTAGAAGAAATGAAAGGATCATCATGTAATATGTCCAAATTTTAGGCCTTTAGCTCATTGGTGTTCGAAACCATTTGATAGAGTTCCCTTACTTGAGAATACCCCCAAAATGAGAGGTTTTTTTACATTATATAGAGATGATAGGTTAAGAGAGAGAAGATTAAAATATTGGACTCATTCCTTCACCTGAAACAGGATGCATTAATGACTGGAAATCATCATGTGGCACTTTTAAAATCACATCCCCTCTTGTAAAATACTTTATTACAAAAAAATTGCCTTCATGCCTCCATTAATCTTTGGTAGTTGGCTAGAAATGTTTATTTCGGTGTTGAAAATTTTGGCTAGTACTTGCCATAGAGGACGTTAAGACCTTTGCAAAAATTCCTTTTTGTGAAAATCAGAGCTCTAGTCAAAATTTATGGTCATTTTAATCTCCACTTCTTTGCGGGAATCGAGGTGTCATTACTACTTGCTTTATCCTTCTTTCTGAGTTTCTACATGTGCTTCACTTCAGCCTTTGCATCATGTAATTTATAAACTAATTTATATCGGCCTTTGGGGTAGTTATTACTTTAAGTAATTCCCCTTTGAAATCCCGTACAACTCCTTTCAAGAGCTTTGATTCTACGTGTTTTTATATTACTTCACGTGGGGTTTTTACTCACATTACTTAGAAGTAACAACCCATCATAACCCCACCAATAAATCTACCTTCACCTTTGGATTATGGGTTTTATAGGTGTCTTTACTCACACTTTTGACCCCCCACCGCTTCAAAGTAGTTGAACGTCAAAACCTCGCCGAACCACCTTCTTCATTTCCTTCTTTGCATGCTTTTCAATGTGCCTTACTCACATTTCCGACCCCTCATTACTTAGAAGTAATAGGTGGTTGGATCCCCATAATTTTATCTTATTCCTTCACTTTTTATGTGGGTTTCGGGGTTCATTACTCCATTCCTTTTCCATGGGGTTTAGGGTCTACATTACTTGAATTTATGCAAGTTCATTTTCACGCATTAAATTGGCTTGTCGCCCTCTATTTAATGTGGTTCTTGAGATAATTTTATTGTAACTTCGAGGCCCAATTACTTAAAGTAATCACCCTCAAAAATCGTAAATCCATCCTCTTCCCTTGTTTGCATGGAATTTAGAGGACTTTCCTCGGAATTTTCATAGTTATTTGTGACTTTATGAAGTAAATCAACCTCATAAACCCGCATTACTAACTATTTTATCCCTTTGCTTGGTTTTCAAGACCCATCACTTGACTTACTTTTTATAAATGCTACATCAGAACCCCACATTACTCCATTTCTCCTTGGTTACCATTTTTTTTTCCATTCCAAGCCAAGAAATAATATAAGCTATTAGAATTACCCCTAGGGGGAATTTTGCATAACAATTTCTTAAGGTAACTCTTATTGATGTGCTTAATACAAGTGGTTGAATTTTCATTCCATATTTTTGATATTTTTCAAGATTGGAATCTAAATACTCTTTTAAAAAATGTACAGTGATTGAGGAAAGGCGAGGATATAACAAAAGGATATCCACTATCATAAATGAAATGAAATCGGTGGTTTGTTAGAAGGGCTCTTAACTCTTTTCAAAATTCATATATGTCAATGTGACAAAATTTTGTATTTATGATGTCAATATTATAATAAATATTACAAGATGGAAACACGTTTTATTACATACATTTCATCTCTTTTTCTCTTCGAATTTTATTCTTTACTTTTCCCTTTCACCGATTCAAACATTGATATTTCAAAGGACCAATTTTTTTGAAATCTCCTCTCGATGCTCACAAACAAAAAATGAAATTTGAACTTTATTTTTCACACAAAAAATCACAAAAATCATTTCTCAGGTTTTCTTCATTTCTTAGCGCCTTTAAAAATCTAATACACTGAGTGGAATTTTTATGATTTTGAACACCTTAAGATTTCTAACACCTTGAGTGGAACTCTAAAATTTTGTATAACCCTCAATATTTTGACTAGAATACATCAAAATTTAAGACTTGTCAAACATTCACAGAGTCCTAAAACACTCATTCATGTTTCTCATTATGATGGGTAAGTTTAAAATCTCTACATGTTCATGTTAGGGTTTGCACAAGTCTATCTTGATGAAAAACCTGATCTAGTAAAAATATAGGTTTATACAAACAATAATTTCTTCTCATGATAAGGAAAAAAATTAAGGAAAAACCCTCGATTTGAATAAACAGGAAGGATAAGAAATAAAGAAAAAAGCTAATAGTCTATGCAAAATAGATAAGGAAGGAAAATGTTTAAAACCAACTTAAAATTGATAAAATCCTATGAGAAATATTAAACTCACCAAGAAATTAAATGGGTATGAAAAAAATTAAAGAAAAGGAATCTAAATAACCAATAAAGTCAATGTCAAAATATGGAATACGTTGTAATCAATTCAATGTAGTAAAAATTAAATTTGTACTAAGGAGAGAATGACGTGGAAAATCCGATTATTTATACCTAACTTCGCATATACTACATGTTGTTGACATGTGTTGGGTGAAAACCTATTTGGTAATTAATATGTTGACCCAAGGTTAGGAAGATGACCACACTCAACATGACTTATTTTCATGTTATCGGGTTTCGAAAGAGGAGACAAAGCAATTTCATGATTTTTAGGGGTTAGAAATTTATTTACATAAGACATGATTTTGTGATGACATGTTTTGATGTTTACTTCAACCAAAAACCTGATACACATAGTGTTTCTTATTTTTTGTTTGGAAAATTCCCAACTTGTGAAATTTTTAGACCATTCACATTCACTAATGTGTGAAAATTATGAAAACCCAAAACACTATAGTTTTGAAGGTTTGGGATTTAGAAGAAACCTAACAATTATCATGCATTTTCCATTGATTGTTACTATATATTTGAATCCTTAAATGAATTACTCTAGTGTGTTAGGTTACGAGTTTGGGGAACACTTAACAATTAGTATGAATTTTCCACTTATTGTTCTCGATGTATTTGAATCACAAAACGTGAATCAGTCTAGTGTGTTGAGTTTAAGGGTTTGGGAAACATTAACATATGACATCAAAAATCATGAAAAGTCCTAATTATTTATAACCAACATGCATATATTACATCGATTGACACATATAGGCCCAAATCCAATTTAGAAATTAATACATTGACTCAAGGTCAAGAAGCTAACCACACTTAACATGACTTGTTTTGATGGAATTGGGTTCAAAAAATCTAACATAAAGTAATTTCATGATTTTATGGGGTTAGGAATTTACTTACATTTTTTATTATAAGTAAAAGAGGGTTGAGGGGACCCTACCCCATATAGTAAGAAACTCTCATGAAGAGAAAATATTTAGGATAATAACAATCAACAAAACATATAGGTATAACAAAAAAAGTATAATAACCAAAATCCAATAAACTAACAACACTAATGAAACTAACAGCAAACAAAAAAAAAAATAAACATCCATCATTCATCCTTCTTCTTGTAGTTGGCCAGAAAAGTTGCCCATTCCTTCAACAAATCTTCAATGTTAGAGCCCAAACTGATGAGATCTTCCTCAGACAATCCTCTCATTATTTTCTTAGATTCTTGATCCTTACATCATCAATAAGTGTTAGCTTCCTATCCCAAAGTTTAGAGATGTTGAATAGTGGTCTTGAAATTTAGAATGCTCCTCTCAGTAAACTATTAGAACATAACCTTTAATGATCCACATCATTTTCCAAGACCTTGCATTTTTCTTTCAGAATCTCAATACAACCACCACTCAAAACCTGGGTTAAATCCTCCACTTTTAGTTTCATGACATGCCAATCATTGAAGATGAATTAGATAGTTGTTTAATTGATGTGGGTATCACACTTCAAATATTTAAGTTCATCAACAAGTTTTTACACCACCACTCCCTACTCATCACCCTGAGCTTCAACTTGAGTTTTTCCCTAGGGTTTGTCCATGACCTATTTTTCCTGTTGGCTAGTCTCACCTTTCTCTTCCACTTTCACAGTTAGTTCCTTAACATATTTTTTCTTAAGGTCTTGGAGACCCTTAAATGCTTCATCCTCTTCAACAATTTTCTCCTCCCCATCACCCAAAGCAAGGGGTTCATTAAATTCCTATTCCCTTGAGTTGGAATCTTACACGGTCATAGATGCTTCTAAAGCTTTCAACAACACACTCACACCCTTAACCTTTTTGTCCATATCCATTGCAGATCTTCTCACAATAGATAAGCCCTTGGTGTAAGGGCATAGTGATTTTATAATTTTAAACTGATCCAGGGAAGCACAAAGAGAATGCAACATATAATATGGGAAGTTGTAGTCTATGCCCGTACCTAAGATAATTTAACATAGGAAGATGGTATGCATATATACATTTATGGTGACATTCTAAAGTGAAAAACTGTATCAAATTTAAAGAAACCTCATTGAAAGGGGAGGGAAGAGAATCCCTTAAATAGCCAACAAAGTGATTAGTGATTTTTTCCTTACCTTTCAAGAAAAATTTCAACTCTTCCACAAAATCCTTCTTGGGTTTGTAAATTTCACACCCCTCCTTCGACATTCCCATGAAATATTCCACTATGTATATTGAAAAATCAATATTAACACCACCGAAGACACCCATTTCCACCAAACCACTTCTTTACAAGCTCTCAGTAGCCCCAAACTCTTTACTAAGCTCCACATTATGGCCCTCAAAAATTTTTAGAAAAGGGGCCATCCCCATTCTCTCAAACACCTCCATAGCCTTTGGTTTAATGCAGTTTGTATCCCATGGCTCTATTTGTACTAGGTCACCCCCCATTTTCTTGATAATTCCTCTCTTTTCACTACTACACAGGCTAAACTTCAAAATGAAAATCCTTCCGTGCTAGTTTTTGGGAACTTGGGGTAATAAATCATTTACACAAGTGACTCCCTCTCTTTTCATAATTAAAACAGACCCTGCAAAATTTACCAAAGATCCTAGTAATCTCTCCCATTAAATCATCATAATTCAGGGCTCCCTTTCTAGTCATATCACAACACTCAAGTAATGATGATTATGTCACCATATTATTTTTCTAATTTTGTTCGAACTATAGGATCAATATCAATATAATTTGAAATCAACTTCATGCCCTCACTCATGACCCCTTTATTGGAAAAATGATCCACAATGTTTTTGTCTTCCCTATATATGTGTTTGAAATTAATTCCTTCAAAATTAACAACCATGTCCTTAATGCTAGCAATGGAGTCATGAATAGAGATGGAGGTAGTACCCTTATTCAGAATGTTATTTATGATATTAAGAGAGTCACCTTCGACCTCCAACCTCTAAAATTTTTTCTGAACATCAATAGTGACTCCCTAGAAAGTATCAAAGCATACTAATAAATTTCATTGGATTGAATCCCCAGATTGTAAAAATAGCCCAAAATGAATTTTCCATTATGATCTTGGAAGACCCCCCACAACCTACCTTCCTAGGGTTCCCTTTAGAAGCCCCGTCAAAATTTATTTTTGTCTAATATTTCTTGGTATTTTCCCATATTTTTAGCATTGGATTCAAAATGGGAGGCTCATCTTGGGCCTTCACCATTCCCCAATATTTGAATACATTTCTTTTCATCTCAATATTTTAATATTGTTTTGAATAATAGGAAAGTTAGAATTTATGGAGTTGAAAGATTGAGTTAAAATTATTTTCTTCACCTCCTTCTTACCCTTAAATATTCTCATGTTCCTCTCCTTCCATATTTCCCAACAAAGGATGCATGAGGGTGAGAATCCACAAGTGTTTCAGACCCTTACTTCTAAAAGGACTATACCACTGATTCCAAAGCATTTTTAGAGAAGAGGGAAAAATCCAATTTATCTCAAAAAAATTAGTAAATTATTTCTGACCTTTACAAAAAAGAGCATTCAAGAAACAAGTGAGCAGAGTCTTCAACCTCCTTTTCACACAACACACACCTATTCACCATATGGAAGTTCCTTTTATTGAGGTTGGCCACCATTAGGATTTTGTCATGTAATACCAACCACCAAAACATATTAACTTTAGGAATGAATTCCTTTATCCAAACACTTTCCCATTTAAAACTTCATGATCAGTCTCATTTTCAAAATAAGTATTATAGGCAATTTTAACCAAAAATACCATTAACTTCCTTTGACCAATATATATTATCTAGTTCATTTCTCTTGGCCACTATAACTCCACTTAGCTGGTTGTTAAGAGAAATAACCTGCCATTGATAAGACCCTCAAGTTGTATGGTTTTCCATATACTATATGGATCCTCTTGATTAAAATAGTTATAAACCTTTATTCCATATTTCTCAGAGGCAACCTTATGAATATTGGGAAAGGATTCTTTGAGAGGATACTCACCCAACCATTTGTCTTCCCAGAAATTAACAGTGTACCCATCACCAATTTTCCACTTGCATCCTCCACTGATAATGTGTTTGGCCCAATTGATAGATTTCCAGAATGTAGATCCTTCAAAATCAGCAAAACTAAAGCACCACTCAATAGCTCAGGTTTTTCCAATATTTATTCTTAATAATAGAGGTCCAAACACTAACTTCCTTGACAAGTCTCCACACCATTTTGGAAAGGAGATATTTTTTCATCTTTTCCCAATCTCTTATCCCAAGACCTCCTAACTTCTTAGGCTTACAAATATTTTCCCAAGCAATGAGAGGTATTTTAGATTTATCTTGACCCACTCCATAAAAACCTCTTTTGAATACTTTCCAACTTACTAGAAATTGCTCTAGGAATTCTGTAGATAGACATGGTATAAACAGGAAGATTTTGAATAGAAAATTTCAGGAGGGTAGCCTTACCAGCTTGAGAAAGAAGGGATCCCTTCCAGCCATCCAATTTCCTGATAAATTTGTCAATAAGGAAGTTCCAATCAGAATTTTTGGGCCTTTCAGTCCCAATAAGCATCCCAAGATACCTCATGGGAAAGGTTTTTATTTCACACCCAAGGATGTGTGATATCTTCAAACATCTCTCCTCAGGAGTATTAACAAAAAACATAGAGATTTTTCCAAAATTAATTAGCTGATCTGAAACTTCTTCATAATCTAACAAAATAATTTTAAATTCTCTAGCTTCCAGAACTGTGGCTTCTCCAACCAGTATGGTGTCATCCACAAAATGTTGATGAACAACATTTTCACTATTAACAGCAGGGGATATTCCTCTTATTCTTCCTTCACAATTATCCTGGTTCAAATCTCTACTCAATTTTTCCATCATTAGGATAAATAGGAAGGGGATATAGGATCCCCTTGTCTTAACCCACGCGTGTTGTTAAAAAATCCACACAGAGTGCCATTCACTAGCACTGAAAATTTAGTTGTGGTAGTGCAAGTTTCGATTAAAACCAAAATCCTCTTTGAATCCAAACCTTTCCAGGACTTTCTAAAGAAAATTCAATGAAACTATGTCATAATCCTTTTCCATGTCTAGATTTATAATCATGGTTTATTTCTTATTATGCTTAATAGTATGTAAAGTCTCTTGAATTGTTACAATATTGTCCTAAATCTACCTTCCCAACACAAAACCCCCTTTCTGATATGAAATTAGGGATGGGAGGAGAAGTTGCATTCTAAGAGCCAAATATCTTAGAACACATCTTATAGATACTATTGTAGAGAATAATGGGTCTGAAGTTTTTAAAATCAAGTAGTATTATGACTCTTGGGAATGAGAGCTAAAAAGGTGCAATTCATATCTTTCAACATTTTATTATTTATGAAGAACTCTGGATGGCTAAACAAACATCATTCTTAACAATTTCCCAAAAAATTGAAAGAATAAATTTGGGAAACCATCAGGACCTGGTACTTTATCCGGAAGCATAGTCTTCAACATGAATTCAATTTCCTCAATAGAAGGAACTTTAACTAGCATGCAATTATACATATTCAATACCATATGATAGATTTAATCAAGAAAATATCCTTCCTTGGTGTTGTTAGAACTAGTACATGAAGATAAGAATTATGATGTATAAATAAACCAAAACTTGTTTGATTTCATCCATTTTAGTTAAGGTAGACCCCTTTTCATAAATGCTTGGATATACGATTAGAACCTCTTATTTTAAGAGTAGCAATATGGAAGAACTTTGTGTTCTTATCTCCCTCTTTAAGCCACTGCACTCTAGATTTATGTCTCCAAAAATTTCCTCAGTTTGAAGAATGTTATGGTAGTCAAGCAAGAAATTCTTTCTCTTTTTTTTACTCTCCTCAATTTTTTCACAACTAGAATCTTCCATTGAGGCATGCAACGTTGTTATTTCACTTTCAAGAGAACTCTTCATTTTCAAAAATATTACCAAAGCTAGTTTTATTCCATCCTTTCAATTTTTCTTCACATTAGCAATATTTTTTGAAACTCTGAACATAGCAATACCTTGAATCTTGAGATCCCACCACTCTTTGACAAGATTTGTAATATCCTCATGTTGTAGCCACATTTTTCAAATCTGAATGGAGTTCTTCTTCTTTCCTTGTCTTTCACTTGGAAAAGTAAGGGGTTGTGATCTGAGCCTATTCTTGGAAGGGAAAAGAGACAAGCCTCCTTATTCAACCATCCCAAGAGGTAAGAGCTCTATCAATTTGACTTGTATTAATTGATCCCCTTTTCTCCTATTAGACCAAGTATACTTACCCCCTTTTAGCTCTGTATCCATAAGTTTTTTTCCATTATGAAGTCCTGAAGGTCTTCCATGCTTTCAGTGAGGTCAATATTTCCTCCTTTCTTCTCACCAGGCATTAAAGGAGTGTTAAATTCACCCATCACTATCCATTCAGTCTCAGAGATAATACCATGGAACTTGGACAACTGATTCCAAAAGTTTTTCCTTTCTCTTTTTTGATTTGGAGCATAAATATTTGACAATACCCACATTTCCTTGGTTTTCTTATCTTTTAATAGCATAACCAAGTGGTTGTCTTTTCTATGTAAATTCCATCTATAAATTTTTCTAGATCCAAAAGCATAGCACACCACCCCCAACATCCCTCTGGAGCTCACCTCCATTACCTCAACCCTACTTCAACAAGTGTTTTTAGTTTGCAAAAATTGCTCCTCCTCCATTTTAGTCTCCTGAATAGCAATAATATCAACTTTATATTTAAAATTAAGCTCCTTAATAATCCTACATTTAATTGGGTTGTTCAACCCTCTTGCATTCCAAGATATTATATTCATTTAGACACTTGATATTTTGTTCTTCTAAAGCTCCTCGCATCGAGTTTAGATTGGGTTCCATCATCAATATCTCTCTGGCTAATCTTTTTGTGGTGCTTATTTTTTAGGTCTACCAAAGCTCATTAACTTTCCCTTGGGATTCGGTTTTCCCAAAACTTCTCCCAATTTTAACTGGAGTTTTCAAGGTTTTTTGATGAAGTTTTTCCTCTCCACCAACCTCTTCCCCTCTTTCATTGTTTCCTTGATCTATTTGTATAGCTTTGTTTGGAGATTTCACTTCAGCTATAATACTCTTGATCCTCCTAGCTTTTGATTTTCTATCGATCCAAATTTAGGAAGATTCAAAACTCCTCATAATCCATAAACTTATTGAAGGGATTGGAGAAGGGACCTAATATTTCTTCCTGAATTTTCCTCCTCGTGGCCTCTTTTCAAAATGAAAATATATTTTCCTTTCCGAGTTCTCACCCAATAGAGGCTCTAACTTCTTAGATGATAACATCCTTTCCACCTGTATATGTGTTTTAGCTGCTTGGAAATGAGGATAAGAAAAGGCCTTCCTATTGTTCTTCCTATTCCTTACTTCAATAAAGCCTTTAGCATCTACATTTGGGGAACCATGAAATTTGGGAATTTCAACCTCATCTTCCTTAGTATGTTCATTTCCATTATTCTCATTGATTATAATACTCTTATTTAGGAACAAAGCTCTAGTCATTTCATCTGCACAGGAGTCTCCATTCCTTTTCCTTTATCCTGAACATTCTCGGGTTTGGGAATTTCTTTATAAACCTTTGTGACTCACCTTTTCTATATTTATTTCACATGTACCAATCCTTGGCATTTATCACATCCATGAGGACATTTTTCAAATAAAATATTCTTTTCTCACATTCCCACCCATGATTTCATTGTTATGGATTTCGGTAAGGATGATCCCATCACTTTATATATACAAAATCTACAAGAAAAAAACCCTTTTTTTTGTAAGAGTTACATTTTCCATAGCCACAAAAGTACCAAGGGTACTAGAAATCCCTTTGAAAACATCAACATCCCATAGTTCCATTGGTAATCCTGGTAATCACACCCAAACAGGGAAATAGTTAATATTTTATTTTTCAGGATTAAACATCGACATCCATTTATGGAGAAATAGACCTAGTTTACCCAAAAACCATAGACCATCATTCAAGACCCTCTATGGATCTTTAGGATTTTAAAATTTAAATAAAAAGAATCCATTTGGTAGAGTTGTCACCTCCAAATGACCCTTAGGTTTCCATTTTTGGATGGACCAAGATCTAATCGATTCAATATTTGGTCTTCCTCCCACAAGCTTTCCAATCAAGGCATGTTCCATAATACCCATAGTTCTATCAATGATGTTATCAGGAATGTCAAGATACATACCCATGTTTCCCTTCTTAAATTAGGGGATAACCTCCAGGATTTTCACCTTTCCCAATCTCAAAACCATTACAAATGAAAGTAGGGGTTCCTCCGTTCTAGGAATCCCATGCATATGGAACGTCAATGACACAATCTGACATGTCTTTGTAACTCGCTCTATCTCTGGTGTTCCACTGGTGGAACCTTCCTCCCATCTATTTCCTACACATCACTTTTTAAAAACTTTCCTCCATATTCAAGCTCCTCACTCCCGCCCATTGATTGTTAATTTCCTTTCCTTTGGACTTTACTTACATAAGAAATTATTTTATGATGAAATAATCTAACATGTCCTACAACCCAAAATCTAATACACATAGTGTGTTGGGTGTTTGGTTTTGAAAAAACCTAACTTGTGAATTTTTTAGACCATCCACATTCTTTGATGTGTGGAACGCCTAAAAACCAAAAACATTATAGTGTTATATGTATTAGGGTTTGGAAGACACTATTATTGCCAAATCATCGCACCCTTTGAATGGCCATAATGTGAACATGACATTCGGTGTGACTGGGAAACATGAGATAACTTCTTAAGTTGTGGGACATGGTGTTGAGGTTAACATATGGAGAAGGCCAACTTCCTCTTCCTAAAATAAGTGTTGTACTACTCCTACCTTGTAAGAAAATAGTTATTTAGACCTATGCTAACATTTTCATGGGTTTTAGGGAAAGAGATTTGCAAGAAATGAAATTATACTAGGGATGGAGATGCATTAAATAAAGGGTGTTTCTAGACTCAAGAAGGGTTTATTTGAAGAGGGTGTGTGCACCATGAGACAACTTCACCTACTACAACTTAGAGAGGGTACATAATACCACAAAATAGGAAGCATATATTCCCTTTGTTAAACTTCAATAAGATAATGACATATCAGTCTTCCAGGTGAAGAAAGATGAACTTGAGAAGTGTGAAAAAGCACCACAACTCAACCAAATCCAATACTCAACCATTTTATAAGAACAAAACTCCAAGAACCTGCTATAGAAACTTAAACTTGCACAGTGTAACCACAAGCATGAGAAAGGAAAAAAGAAGTATGTAAGGATAAAAGGACCACGATTAGTCATTAAAAACATACTTTTATTAGTTCAAAAAATGCACAATGCATCATTAATTCAGAAGAGGCAATAGTTTCCATTACAAG
The DNA here is from genome assembly GCA_018340775.1 of Taxus wallichiana var. yunnanensis. Classification (NCBI taxonomy): domain Eukaryota; kingdom Viridiplantae; phylum Streptophyta; class Pinopsida; order Cupressales; family Taxaceae; genus Taxus; species Taxus wallichiana. The sequence goes on along the minus strand of CM031236.1, from coordinate 278,434,895 downwards.
ATTGAAACGAGGCTTGAATGTTCCCTCCACATACAAGAACAACTTGTAAAAGAAGAAGGATTCTTGAAAACTATACGAGTTGTCTTAGAAGTCTAACTTTTCCAACCCTTTGGAATGATCTTCCAACTACCATTTATAGAATAAGTTGTGAGAGAGTAGAGGAGAAGTCATAAATTCCCTTTCCAAATTGAAGGTACATGATTTTTAATTTACTATAGTTAGTTGAACCATTTGAGAAGGTTCCATCATGTGTCATCAATTTTGTTGAATTAATCCTCAATTAATTAACGAAATATTTAAATAAAAATATAAATAATAGTAAATATTTTTAATGAAATATTTTAATAAAAATATTGATTTAATTAAAATATATGGTAGGACCCCGAAGACCAGTTTGACTCGAAGAAAGTGAGGGGCCATGAAAATAGGGTCACACATAGCCCAACTCGTTGGTTGGCTTGCTGCGCCAAATCACCAAGTTAGGCTCAAGATTCTCATAGAAAAAACCCATTGCATGAAACTCAAAACTCCTCCGATACTTTACTCATCCGTCGAACGAGTTTCTATTGAACATGCTTGTGAGCTATGTGCATGGCTCTTCATGATAAATTGTGATCTCTTCTCTCGATGGACTCGGTCACTTCAAGGATTGACTAACCGAGCCAACTCTCCTTGCCAATGCGGGATCAACCAAGATACACAAAATCACTCATTACATGAACTTTAAAACTCTTCTACCATTCCACTCATCTACCGACCTTTTATCTCGCTTCTTCCACTGGGCTTGGCCTCCCAATACATGGCTACGCACGTGACTCATCAAGCCATGCAGGAGCTCGGTCTTCTTTTCAATGTCTCGGCCTTTGTCGAGTTAATATCAACCAAAATCAAGCACACGAGTGGAGATTTCATCACGTACACGATTCTCCTTATGAACGAGCTCAGATCCTTCACTTCCCATTATATGCGTGAATGTCGACACAACATTTTTCCTATACCGAACACGAATGAGCTCCGTCTTGCAACGTGATTTCAAATTTGGAAAGGAATCAACCTTTTCATGTCATAGCTCGATTTATTTCTTTTCTTAACATGATTCGATACACCAACATCCTTGCATCAACATCGACAAGCTCATTCAAGTGAGGTCTAAAATTTCAACTCATCGATACATCGACTAAGCCATAATCCAAACCCAAATCACCTTTATTTTTTCAAGATCTATTGACTAGCTCGACTTGTTGTAATTGAGTAAATACATGAGTTAGCACTAAGTTGGGATCCAAGTTAAGAAAGTGGTTGAGATCCCATTCGAGTTCCAAAATGACTGACTCACTCAAGCTCCTCCTAGTCTCCCTTAGTTCAAACCTATGAGTTATGTCATTTATTTTTCTAATGATCTTGATCCCCTTGCATCGAACCATTATGACTCACTCACTACATGAACCAAGCCCTCTTTGAGCTAGCACCAAGTTGGCATTGGGCTACATATCAAGTTGGGCAGCAGTTGGGTGATGTGAGCTCACTTATCAATTTATTAATTATTTTAATCATGTTATCTCCATGATGACCAGAAATGGGTCCCTAGGACCAATGTCGTAATTTGATCGTAATAGGACCTCGTTGTCCAATTTTTTCATGTGTGCAAAATTGGATAAAATTTTTAGTAACCTTTCGGGGATGATTCCCTACTAAGCATGATTCCAGTAGCCTTAATCCATCCATTGGGCATAGAGTAAATGTTGGAATCTTGAAAGTGGTATGGTTCTTTACAATGGATCCTAAAATTTCCTTAAGTATTTCCGATCTTAGACATCGCTAGAAAGTTAATCATGAGGTATATTGAATCTATTGAATGCTTGGCATCATGAACACTGCAAAATTTTGAATGAAGTAGATGTATGAAACTCTTATGGAAAATTTGAACCTTCCTCTCCTTGAAAACCTGCAATGATGATGAAACAATATGCATAACATCACAAACACAATGTAAAAGGAAAGAAAAATAACAACACACAACAATGTGCATAAAAACTTGGAGTAAAACACCTAACTAAATCTGTCTGAGGGTGGAATTATCTCAAAAGCAAGATTTGAGATGTATCCCATTCACATGAATGGGCAGTTATTCTCCATTGAACATGGATAGATGAAATGAATTCTCCTCTTTGCAACTCGAGATGATGTATGGACTACTCTAGAGAGCATAAAACTTGATGTGCTTTCCCGGTTTGGATTGATCTTAATCCGATTTGAGAACTAAATCTCCTTCTTGAAAATTCTTATCAAACACTTTCTTGTCAAAATATTTCTTAACCTGACCCTAATGTTGCTCTTAAGTCTTCATAGCCTTGTTTCGTAGTTCTTCCAACTCCTTGAGTTCATAAAACCTTATTTTCATAGGATCGTTCTCTATAACTTCAATTTGATGAGCTAACTCCAAAGAAAGTAATTTCAAGGAGAGAGAAATTATCACTTATCTTCCATATACGAGCATGAAAGTAGAATTTTTGATGGCTCTTTTAGGTGTGATTTGATCTACACATAATCTGGTCTTCATTGTGTATGCCAATTCCTCCTATTAGTATCCATAATTTGCTTGATAATCCTTATGAGGTTTTTATTGCTAGACCTAGCTAATCTGTTTCCTTACACATATTAATTAGAAAAATTCTTGAGGTAGACTCCATTTTTAACAACCCATTCACTCAAATTCATACCAAGAAAATCCATTGTGTTGTTTGAAATGATTATAAACATAACAATGAATATTTTCATTATACCTTAAAAGAAATCAAGAACTAACTTCTCATTACTCTCCTTCAATGCTACCACCTATGCCCATCGAGTAAAATAGTACATTGCAAAGTAAGGACCCATTTATGTCTGTCCATCACTTTGTAAGGATGATTAATCATTCAATGAATTCTAACCCCAATGAACAAAGGGTTGATCTACTTGAATTGGATGCATGGGATAGCTGCCAATTTCTACTTACCAATGAAAATGACACATTCCTTACACTTCCTTACCAAGTGATGGGCATATTTGAACAAATATGGCCGTAGTATCTAGCTCACATGATCTTGGTAGAATTTGTTCATGCAGAATAATGTCCTCCAGATAGGACATTTTGAAATTCTTCTAGCATGTTACTTACTTGTTTCGGTCCCATGCAACGAAGGAGAACACCATTCAAATCCTTTCAAAATAGAAAATTATCTAGTAGAACATATCGAATAAATGAAGATAGAAAGCTCATCTTTAATTTTTATCCATGTTCACAAGATATACTCTTGAGAAAAGGAAACTATTCATTTTGGATAACCAATCAACTTGATCCTCACTCTCATTAGTGTTTAGGAGCGTTGCATCATCATTACCTTTTGATTTCATGTCTCTGACAAGTTGTTGACACAAACCTTTACCTCTGAAAATATTGGTAACTTTGATATGCACTTCATACTCCATCACCTTTGTGATCCATCCAGACATTTTTCGTTCATCTCTTTTTTTAGTAAAAACTCCTTAACACTTGGATGAGACACCATTAGATGATTTTTTTGGTTAGACAACATGTTCTTGAATTTCCTCAAAACTCGATTAACCGCAAACACTTGTTTTTCAAAAAATGAATATTTGAGCTCATAGTCTTTGAGGGATTGACTAAAGAAAGAAATTGGTTTCTCCATCAAGTCATCATGGTGGTGGGTGAGGATGCTCGAAATGATCTCTTGACCTACAAAATCATAAATCATAGAGTCTTTATAAAATCTAAGGTTCACTAGCATGTGAGCTTGATAAATAGCTGTTTTGATGGCTTTGAATCTCTCCATTCCTTCCTTTGTCCATGATAATGGAATATTTTTCTTCAAAGCATGGTTTTTAGTGGTTTAGCCAATGTCAGGAATTGAGGGATGAATCTCCACACAAAATTTATGACTTCGAGAAAACTCTAGAGACCCCTCTTGTGACTTGGGATTGATAAGGACATAATCAAATGAATTATGGATGGATGATGATCAAGTTACAATCCTTTCATAAAACAACATGCCCCAACAACTTTCCCTTGTGCACTACAATAATACATTTCTTTGGGTTAAGTCAAATCCAAAATTCTCTACATCTTTAGAAAACCTTCCTTAGATACAAGATGTGATCTCTTGCATGCTTGGAGTATACCGTTATATCATAAAGATAAGCCAATATTATATCATTGATTGGTTCCTTACATTCCATGTCCATCGCTCTTTGGAAAGTAGCCTTGACATTAGACTATCGAGAATGACATTTTGTTGTAAGCATACATGCCCCACTTGGTAGTGAAAGCCATTTTGAATTGATTGGATTCTTGGACTAGAATTTGATTGTAGCCTGAATATCCATTGAGAAAAGAAAATCTTTGCGCTCCTTCCACCATTTGAAGAATTTGTTCCATTAATGGAAGAGGATAATGGTTTTTCGACAAGGCATGGTTCAAATCCTAAAATCCATGAACAAAAAAATTTCCCCATTCTTTTTCCTTACGGGGGATTGGATACCCAAGAGGAGTGCTTGATGGAAAAAATTATATAGGCCTCGATGAGTTTGGTTATCTCCTTTATCATTAGTGGCTCTATTTTGGGATTAATTAGCCTCTTTTTCTAGTGAACTTTCTTGGAATTAGGATCTATTTTGATTTTATGTTGTTCCAGGACCTAGATCAAAACCATTCGAGGTCTTTGTAGCTCCATGAAAAAATGTCATTATGTTCTTGACAAAGTTTGATGAAAGATTCTTTCTCTTCTAAGGTACACACTATTCGATTTTCAATAACCTTTCATTCGCTACCTTAACATCCTCAAAATCTTCTTCTTTGACCACCATGTTAGAGCTTTTCTTTTGTCTCAATCATCTGAATTGAAAATGGACTCAGATTAACTAAACCTTTTGTTAGGTTGTTTCTTTTCAATTATATGATTTGATCACCAAATGATTTGTGTAACTTATCTTGATTTTTCATAGCAAAGTCTACCTCTTCTTGTTGGAAAAGGACAAATTTTTAGTCAATATCGAACGCTTGTTAGATTCTTACATTATCAAGAATTGTAATTCAAACCACCATTTTGATATATTTATGCCCTTATTTCATGATATCAATAGTACGTCATATTGCGAGCCAATTATAACAATCTTATCATTCTCTTATGTTTGATTTCTAGGAGCCACGTGGATCCCAAAATCTTTGAAATCCTCGATCAAATATCATATTCAGTTCTTGTATGATCTTAAAAGATCATTTTTCGATGCACCGCATGTCGACACTTGATGAAAAAATAACTCATTGTCTCGAAAATAGTCGGGGTTTTGATTTCCTTGCACAAGAGCCTCATAATCAAAAACATTGTTAGTGCAGTTGAATTGTAACCGTGAAGATGAGAAGTACCTATCTCCCTCTAGATAAATTAGCACTTGAGTGCCAAAATGTATCCATTCTTAATCCTTGATCCATAAAAAAAAATTGCCACATTCCTTCAAAATTGGTTGGTTTTTTGACCAGTTGCGGTATGATTGTATCTTCTTCATGAATGAAGTATGTACCCAATCTGTCTCTTCCAAAACAACAAACTATCTCATTAGATTAGGTATTTACCTTATCTCATGTTCACCTAGGTACTTTGTTTGCCTTTATTGTATTTATCCTCACCCACTTATGTATGTGGATATTTATTTTTATTTATTTAGATATTAGGATATATTATCTAGTTGTTAGCTATAGTTCTTTCCTTGATCTATGGTATTGACTAGTTCTTTCCTACATCTATGGTATTGACTAGATCCTTCATGTCTAGTTCTCTCATAAATCTATGGAATTGACTAGTTATTTGATGACTAGTTATGTCCATGATTTATGGCTTGATCTACGAATTTAATCTGGTTCTTATATTTTTATTCCTTGCCTATATAAGAAAGGCACATTCTCATTGTATTTCATTGATTTCCATAATAATATATGATATTGTTGCTCATTTGTTTGGAAAGGTTTTATGTAAAGTTATTCGGTGAATTTATTTCATCTTATTGATTGTGGTGTTTGATTAGCATCTATGTTCTTGGCTTGGTACGATCTGGTTATCGTTCCTTTTAATACCTTCTTCCTCTGCCAACACATAAGCATAGTGATCATACTAATGTTCTCTACTTACTTTAGCACAATATGGGGAATTCTTCAACAATAGTGGTCGGTTCATGACCAAAATATTCTTCTTCTATATCTATGATTGTGTAATTCCCATTTATGGGACTAGCAATGTAGGGTTCTTCAAGGTTATGGCAGATTGGTTCTGAATTTATAGTCACTTATGTTCTCGTATCGATTCTTGAGAATCATATGTGACCAAACGGTTGATAGATAACCACCATGTCATATGGTATGGTCATATGAGGGCTTAAAGATTGTTATTCCTTCTAGTAGGTGCTAAAATCCAGCCCCCTTTCATTTTATTTGTGTGGTGAAGGCAAGAGCATTTTATTCTATTTTAGTGGCAACTAAAATAAATAGTAGTGCATAATATTGAAATGCTTGTAACTTTTGATTGGTAACTCGGTTTTGAGTGCAATTTTTTGCAAAAGTGCTTGTTTTTTTAGGATATTTCCATTGGAAATATTTATTTTGAGAATTGAAATATAATTATAAAGTTCCATATTGTAACACACACTCATTATAAAGTGCCAAAATCTGGGGGGATCTTGTTACATTGTTTGGGGGTCTTGTTGCATTGCTTGGTTCTTGCATTTATTTTTGTGATTTTTTTATTATGGTGTCTTTATATACTTCTACATTAGATCATGTTGAGCCATTAAAAACACATAATTACCACACATGGAAACCGAGAATGGAAACAATAATTAAGCGGAAAGGATTATGGGCTTTAACTTCTTCAGAACAACTAGTGTTCACTAGAGAATATGAGAAATTTCAATACCAATACAAATTTGATGAGTGTATGGGTTTGATAGGAACTTATGTAAGTGACAGTATTTTGTTTCATTTGGAAAAATGTGATTCTCCTTTTAAAATATGGGATAAATTAGAGGATTTATTTGGTAAGGTGGATCATATGAGAGCCATGCAACTTGAAATTGAGATCACCTCTCTTAATCTTGAAGATATTTTCTAACAATTTTAGACTATCTTACCAAGTTAAATAATTTGTTGACACAATTTAAGGGAAGTGGAAGAGATAAGACAGATGAAGAGTGCATTTTCTTGATCCTATACAAGTTGAGAGGACCATTCGAAATTTTTTCTTCTACCTTTTTCTCTAGCATGGATGCCTTAGGTGACACATTCAAAATGCCTAACTTAGAAACATTTTGTGAAAAACTTACTAGGAAAGAATCAAAATTATCTCACCTTGAGTCTTCCACCTCTCAAAAGGAATTAGTTGCATATAATCCTAAGGGAAAGGGAAAACCAAAAAGTAAAACCAAATCCACACCTTCTCCATCTCAAAATGCTCCTAAACCCAAAGAAAACAACTCAAAACCCAATGAGTCTTCTAAATCCAAGAATAAGTCTAGCCATTCATTCTCTTTTTGTGGGGGTAGTAATCATGAAGAACATAGGTGTTATAAGTGAATGCAAGCCTTAGAGGATGTAGTCAAGAAACAAAAATTTATATCTCCACTCCACCTCCTTCTAATTAGCATGGAAAAGCACTTAATGTTGTTGGGAGATCTTAGTCACCACTTATAGACAGTTAGGTTATAGATTAGGTGCTTCTCATCACATGACTTCTTCCAAGGAGTATTTTTTTCTCTAGGTTTGAGTTCTACTTTAGAAATTGAGGTTGGAGATTCTTCCTTTATTTATGTTAAAGGAAAAGGTGATATACAAATTTATGGTGGTAGTATCCAAGATGCACTATATGTTCCTAACATCACTACAAATTTTGTTTTATGTATATCAAATTTTCATTCTAGTCAAGGAAAAATAGTGACTTTTACACCACATGGAGTAGAAGTATGAAATTTTTTAGAACCTCATTCACTAGTTTCTCAGGGTATTGTTGATCATAGTTCTATACTATATAACTTTGAGGGTTTTGATGACACTTTTTCTATAGGTACATGATTGGTTTCTCATGCAAATTCGGAGAGAGTAAGCTTTTGCATGAAAGATTTGTACATCTCAATTACAGATATTTGAAGGAGTTGAGCACTCATGGTATGGTAGATGGTCTTCCTAGATTTTCTTGTCTTGAGGGAGTTTTTCATGGTTGTGCATTATGGAAACAACACCAAGATCCTTTTTCCTAAGAATTTGTCTTAAGAGAGCTTCTTCACCACTTGAGCTTGTGCATAATGACTTGATGGTTTTTCCTACCCCATCTTTCAATGGAGCTAAGTATGCACTTAAATTTATTGATAATTTATCAAGGGTGCTTGGGTTTATTTTCTCAAGTACAAAAGTGATATTTTTTCACACTTCAAAGTCTTCAAGGCTTTGGTCGAGAAAAAATTTCTAGTAGCATAAAAACCTTCGTGACCGATAATGGGGGAGTACTTTAGCAATGAGTTTTCTAATTTTTGGAAACTCAAGGCATTATTCACTAGCATTATGTTCCTCATACTACACAACAAAATAAATTAGCAGAGAAAGGAAAAATATAACTTTGAAGGAAATGGCTAACTGGATGATGCATTCTAGAGATTTACCTCCTATCTATTGGGTAGAAGTAGTTAATTATGCTTTAACTACATTTAGAATCACACACCACATAGCGAACTTGAGCATTTTTGACTTTGGTCCAACACTAAGCTAGATGTCTCATTTTTTTCCAGTCTTTGGGAGCCATGCTTGGTCTTTTGTGCCAAAGAAGAAAAGGAAATCTTTGGATAAGAAGAGTAAACCCTTGATCTTTGTAGGGTATTGTGAGGACATGAGAGATTATAATCTTTTAGATCTTGATAGACATAATGTTATTTTTCGAACACATGTTTAGTTTGATGAGTGCTTCACTCCTCATGATTCTTCATCTTCTTCCATGCCTCCTTCTTGTTCTTCATCTCATCTTGAGGATCCTTTCTTTGAGGAGATTGATGAGGAGGTTATATATGTCATTGAGGATCCTATTCCCACTGATGTTGTCACTATGCCTAAGTGGGATCATACTACAGTTTCTGAGGAAACACCTTTCATAGAGGATCTTCCACCCACTAGGCATCATCACACACATTTTATAGGTTCTGGACTTTTGTGTCAGGTAGTTTCTAAGGATCCACAGTCTTTTCAAAGGCTCATGGGATACAGGAGTGGGATGATGCGATGGAAGTTGAGTATTCTTCTTTGATGAAGAATCATACTTAGGATTTGGAATCTCTTCCTAAAGGAAGAAATATGGTTAGGTGTATGTGGGTATACCAAACCAAACATGAAACTGATGGGTCCATTGATAAGTATAAGGCTCATCTTATTGCAAAGGGTTTTTCACAAGTTGAAGGTATTGATTACTCTGAGACTTTTGCACCCATTGTCAAGATGGATTCTACACACCTTGTACTTGTTATTGTTGTATCACATGGGTGGCCCGTATACCAAATGGAAATGAAGAGTACCTTCTTACATGGAGATCTACAAGATGAAATATAAATGGATCAAACAACTTGATATTTTCAGGATTCTTCTCTTGTTTGTAGGCTCCAAAGGTCTCTCTACGGTCTCAAACAAGCCCCTCGGGATTGGTATGAGAAGATGGATTCTTTTCTTCTATCTACTAGTTTTGTTCATTTCCACTCCGATCATATAGTGTATCTCCAACATGTTTGTGAGGATATTGTGATACTTTTCTTGTATGTTGATGATTTATTACTTGCTAGCAGATCTTCTTCCCACATTAAGAGTATTCAGAGGGATCTTTTTACACATTTTGACATGAAAATCTTGGGCTATTACATTATTTCCTTGGTTTGCATATTTCTCAGATAGATTCAGGGATTCATTTGAGTCAGCAAAAGTACACCCATGATCTTCTTAGGTGCTTTGATATGGCTGATTGCAAGCCAAGTCCATCTCCTTTTCAGTCTAGAGTTACTCTTACTTCCACATGTACCACACCACTTTGTGATCCTACGTTGTATAGGAAGTTGGTTGGGAGTCTCATGTACTTGACCCATACTGTCCTGATATTTCATTTGTAGTAGAGCTTGTATCTTGGTTTGCACATTCTCCTTATAGTAGTCATTGACAGGCTGCTAAAAGGATTTTGTGCTATTTACAGGGCACTTCCCACTTTGGCCTACACTACACTAGGGGTTCTACTCAGTTGGTTGGGTATATAGATTTAGATTGGGTAGGTTCTATTGATGACAGTGTTCCACTTTTGGATATCTTTTTCTGTCTTGGTTCTTCTCCAGTTACTTGGGTGTGTAAAAATCAATAGGCTATTATAGTTTCATCTTTGAGGTAGAGTACAGGGCAATAGTTATAGCGAGTAAGTAGATTCTTTGAATTCGCCAATTATTAATAGATTTTGATTCCCACAAGATTCACTGACTATACTTTGGTGTGACAACCAAAGTATAATTCACATTTCTCACAACCTAGTTGAGCACTAGCGGACCAAGCATATTGAGATACACATCCACTTCATTTTCAGCACATTCAGGATGGAGTTATTTGTTTGAGCATAGCTTCCAACTCAACAGTAGTTGTAGAAATCTTTACGAATCCTTTTGCATCACCTCACTACCTTGAGTTTCATGGAATGCTTGGGGTTTCGGAAGTTATTCTTGGGGGTTGTTCGTGAGAACATATTCCCTCTTCTTCTTCTTCTTATTATTCTTTCTATTTCCTTCTAAAGGATTATTTCCTTCTTTTGGTTTGAGATTTCTTCATGGATATATTGTACATGAGTACCTCATCGATCCTAGTTGTCAAGACTCATACTATAGACATGCTACTTCTATTTTGGCCCCTAGCTTCATTTGAGGGGGGGTGTTAGAGTAGGTATTTACCTTAGCTCATGTTCACCTAGGTACTTTATATACCTTTATTGTATTTATCCTTGCTCACTTATGTGTGTGGATATTTCTTTTTATTCATTTAGATATTAGGAGATATTATCTAGTTGTTAGGTATAGTTCTTTCCTTGATCTATGGTATTGACTAGTTCTTTCCTAGATCTATGGTATTGACTAGATCCTTGATGCCTAGTTCTCTCATAAATCTATGGACTTGAATAGTTCTTTTATGACTAGTTATTTTCATGATTTATGGCGTGATCTACGACCTTGACTGGTTCTTACATTGTTATTCCTTTCCTATATAAGCAAGGCCCATTCTCATTATATTTCATTGAGTTCCATAATAAAATATGATATTGTTGCTCATTTGTTTGCAAAGGTTTTATGTAAATTTATTCTCGTGAATTTATTTTATCTTATTGATCTTGGTGTTTGATTAGAATCTGTGTTCTTGTCTTGGTAGGATCTGGTTATCATTCCTTTTACTACCTTCTTCCTCTACCAACACATAAGCATAGCGATCCCAATCAATGATCTCAACTTACTTACTTCATCACAAGATCGGTCACTTCTTCACCAAGAGTGGTCGGTTCATGAGCAACATCTTCTTCTTCTAGATGATTGATGGTGTAATTCCAATTTATAGGACTATAAGTGTAGGGTTCTTCATGGTTATGGTAGATTGATTTACACCCTATAGTTAGTTTTGTTCTATATGGATTCATCTGAGAATCATATGTGACAAAATGGCTGATAGATAACCACCCATCTTGGCGGTGAAATATTGTGATAGGAATATGGCAAAGAGAGGAAGGATATCAATGAATGATATATTCTCGGTGAATGATGAACTCCAATAGTTTTAACTTTGTGTCATCGAGGTGAATGAATCCTCTTCAACTGATGCATATTGTATACCTAGTACATCTACAATTTGTTTGGGCATGACCGAGCTACTAGCACCATAATCGATCATGCAATTATATACCAGGTGGTCACCAATGATCAGGGAAATATAGAATGGTGGTGGTTTTTTCACCTTAGGAATAATTTTCCCTTTCGGTTGACACAAAATCATAGTAGTTTTTACTCCATAACACTGACAATCCTTCGATTGTACCAAAATTATTTAGAGCCTTTGGAAAAAAATTTTTTGAGAATGAATTGAGAGTGCATCCCACATAGTAATGCTCAGGTTGGTCTTCTTCATCTATTCTACTATGGACCTTTAAGGGAAATGCTCCAAATTTTATGACACTTTTTGGGCATTATAATCCTCTTTTTGAAAGTACTTATTGGGTACCGTGATTCCTAAATAACATTCATTTCCATGTAGCTTTGTTAAGGGTGTTTTTGGGGTTTCTTTCCTCATCTTTATCAATTTCTGCTTGTGTTTAAGGTTGTGAAGTATATGATTGATTAGATTTGGAAGGTTGAGGTTTCATTGCTCTCTTTCAATGAGTAATGATTTTTTTCTGCCATTGATGAGGAATTTGTATTCAACCCACAAAAATATTTTGTTTACCAATTTAAAAAATTCATTTCTTTAAGTTCTTCGAGGTTGATTTGATATCTCCTACATAGATGAATTTTTGTTTGGCTTTGGAGGGGTAGATATATTTGGACCATAAGGGCTTGGCTAAGAACTCCATTGTGGAAAATATTTTGATTGTGTTATTGAGATAAAGGATAACACCATTTGTAGTCTTGAACTATATTTTCGGATAGGTACTATGGCTCTATATGAACTAGCAACAAGAGGGTTCTCAAATTTTATCAAAGGCCCGACATTCATAGAAGTTTGATTTGTAGCTTGATTTTTTTGGTTGATTTTTCTCTCAAAAGGAGGAAGGTTAACCTAATTCTACTGATTTTTGGCTGATACAAGTGATTATATTGAAATTTTGCCTCTTGAGTGCATCGATCTCATTACCAAAAGTTTGTAGAAGAGAGATTTTACTTCAGCCATATCATTGAAGAAGGAATGGATGCAACCACGATTGATTGATTAGAAGTTATTGGAATAAGAGTAATGACCATTGATTTTGAGTAATTTTAGCAAGAAAAGGCATGGGAGGCCTAGCCATGATTTTTCCTACTTGAATTAAAGAATTTTCGACTCTTATAGCAATTTTATACTCATCGGGGAACTATAGTTCCCCCATGGATTGAATCATAATTGCTATGTCACTGTTCAATGCCCATAAATAATACAGAAATGCATTACTTGGAGATGGCCTTATGAGTGTTGGGATTATGTTTAAGTCTACAAAAAACGGAAATTAAAATCTCTCATGTATTCATGAAGATCTCTCTATTATAGTCTTAAGTTGTTCCATAAGTTACAAATGATCACTTTTTTTCTACAAACTACCTACAAAAATTTCACCTAATTCATTCCAAGTAGTTATAGACCCAACATTAAAGATCTGAAACCATTGAAGTGCTTTACCTTTAAAGGAAGTAAAAGGATTCTACGTATTTGCCACATTGTCTTTTGTAATGCTATGTCTTCATGCACATCACTACTAGCTATATCCAAAATGTGCTCCAAAGGAGTAACATTGGTTTCTAGTATAAAATGGAAAACGTTTTAGGGTAATTGTCACGGGAATAACATCTCTTTAGGGATAATACAAATGGGTTCTTTTTAGTGTTGAAAGGAGGACAAGTATTGGTTATCATGGCAACCAATGGTTGATTGTTCCTTAGTGAAGGGAACCTTCCATCAGGAGGAGTTGAATGACCTCTATAGGATGATGTTGAACTGTCGCTTCTCTTTCTCCTTGGAGGAGATAGGGATAATTTAGTATGATGATATTTTCCTTTCTTAGAAGAAGCTCATGTCTGAATTATTTGCATAAGTGAACACACTGAGACTTGAAATCTAGAGAAATGGAGTTGCTACCAGGTACTTTGACTTATTAGCTGAAGAGAAATACCAACTCTGTCCCACCGGACATGCTAAAAATTGTTGTCGCCAAATCACTACACCCTCTCGAATGTTTGAAAATTGTGAACATGAGGCTCGGTGTGTTTGGTAAACATGAGATCACTCTCAATCTGTGAGACTTGGGCTCAAGGTTAACCTCTTGAGAAGGTCGACTTCCTCTTCCCTAAACTAAGTTTTGTACTACTCCTAGTGTAATAAATTTGTTATCTAGACATATGCTAACATTTTCATGGGTTTTAAGGAAATATATTTGCAAGAAATTCAACTATACTAAGGATGGTGATGCACCAAATAAAGGGTGTTTCAATACTAAAGAAGGTTTGATTTGAAGAGGGTGTGTGCACCAAAAGAAAACTTCACCTATTACAACTTAGAGAGGGTGCAAAATACCACAGACTAGGAAGCATGCATTCCCTTTGTTAAAATTCAATTAGATAATGACATATCAGTCTTCTAGTGAAGAAGGATGAACTTGAGAAGGGTGAACAAGCACCATAACTCAACTGCATGCAATACTCCACCACTTGATAAGAACATAACTCCAAGAACCTAATAGAAACTTAAACTTGCACAGTGTACTGCAAGCATGAGAAAGCACAAAAAAGTATAAAAAGATGAAAGGACCAATATTAGTCAGCCAAACACACTTTTATTACTTCAAAATCATGCACAATGCATCATACATTCATAAGAGGCAATAGTTTCCATTATAGTCTTGAAAGGAGGCTTGAAAGTTCCCTCAACATATAAGAACAACTTGCAGAAGAAGAAGGATTCTTGAAAACTATACACTTGTCTCATAAGTCTAACTTTTCCAACCCATTGGAATGAGCTTCCAACTTACATTTATAGAAGAAGTTGTGAGAGAGAAGAGGATAAGTCATAAATTCCCTTCCTAAATTGAAGGCACATGATTGTTCATTTATTATAGTTGGTTGAACCACTTGAGAAGGTTCCATCATGTGCCATCAATTTTGTTGACTTAATCCTCTCAATTAATTAAAGGAATATTTAAATAAAATATTTTAATAATAATAATAAATATTATTAATGAAATATTTTAATAAAAATATTGATTTATTTAAAATATATGGTAGGAACCCTAAAAGCTGGTTTGACTGAAGAAAGTGGGGGCATGAAAATAGGGTCACACATAGCCCAACTCGGTGGTTGGCTCACCGAGCCAACTCACCGAGTTGGGCTCGATCCTCCTCCTCACGAAAAAAATTCATCACATGAAACTCAAAAGAAAGCCTCTACCACTTTACTCATTTGTCAAATGTGTTTCTAGTGAACATGCTTGTGAGCTCTGTGCATGGCTCTTTGAGACAACTTGTGAGCTCTTCTCTCTGTGGACTCGGTCACTTCAAGGATCGACTTTTACATGAAGCTTTGAGCTAACTCACCTTGTTGATGAATGATCTGCCGAGACACACAAATTAACTCCTTACATGAAATTTAAAACTCTTCAAACGCCATTCCACTCATCTTGATTGATACATTTGCTTCTTCCACTCTTTGCTACTCACGTGACTCATCAAGCCATGCAAGAGCTCAGTATTATTTTCAATGTCTCGGCCTTTGTCGAGTTAATCTCAACCAAACTCGAGCACACGAGTGGTGATTTCATCATGTACATGGTTCTCCTTATGAATGCGATCGGATCCTTCAATGTTAGTTTTATGCATGAATATTGATGTGAACCTTTTCCCATACCAAACTCGAATGAACTCCCTCTTGCAATGTGATTTCAACTTGGGGAAGGACTCACCCTTGTCATCTCATAGCTCGACCTATGAGCTATTTCTAGGGCCCGACTGAGTTCCATACTCCAACTCCATGTCGATCCTCATGGGTTTTCATGGTTCACTTTGCATGACACGTTTTGCAATTTGTATTGACCGAGCCAACATTTCGAGCCTTGAGTTGCCATTCATTGATGGCCAAGCTACCAAGTTTCTCCTACTTTGCATTGAGATCCTTTGCATTGAGCACTCTCACTTGTATGGAAATTTGAGATCCTCTTTAACGCACAAACTCACCGCGAACCACCCTCTGTCATTTTCCTCACATCGAGCTAAGTTACTCGGAATTTTCTATCTACCTAAAGCTTCCCTCCATATATATCTTGTATCTTTCTCCATGATTGAGTTGAGCTCCAACTTCATGTGTCTAGTGCCACACTAAGTCGATCTCTGATTGAGATTTATACATTCACTAAGATTTGTGCCTTGCATTGTCTCTCCTAAAACTTGAGGATGATATGCCTATTTTTGGCTTCACCATGGTTTTGCCAAGATCTCCTACGCATTATGATGCACTTTTAATGCATATGAATGCCGAGTTCCTCTCAAAATTCTCCTCATTCAGCTAACCAAATTACCTTTATTCTTTGAGCTCCCATTCCTTAGAATGTCTATCTCTTCTGTAATGTTGAGCTCATTCCTCTAAAATTATTACCAACCTCTTCCTTGTGCATCAACGTCAAGAAACTCCTTACATTATATTGTGCATCGCTTGATCTAATGATCCTAGAACTTGATTCTTTTTCCAATGTTGACCCATATTCAACCGTCACCATATTTCTTGGTCTCACCATCATCTTCCCCCATCACTTGGAGGATGACTCACCACCCAACTGTAACCATTACGTTAATTCCCTAGAAGACTCACATAACGACTCGAGACCACTCCATCTTTGAACAAAATTCTCAAGATGGATTTCCATCGTATTCTCCCAACTTGGTGAATTACCCAAAATCTTCACATCGACGCATAATGAGACTCGAGACCTAAAGACCATCGGCCATCCATCGAATGTAGTTGTATGGTTATATTTCCCAAAGTCTCCATAATCTTGGAAGATTGCATATTAAAACCTAATGTGGAATATTTGACCCAACTTTTCAATGTATTGGCAAAAAGAACAAACTGTCCCCTAAAATTCAAGGTTCAATAACCTAAAACAATCATGGAAAAAGAACAAGCCCAAACCAAGCTTCCTCTTCAATAACCTCATGTAACTCTATTGAACTCAATCATCGAGATATTCCTTGACTTGGAAACGAGTTTCTCTTTATGGTCTTTATGGTGCTTTGCTGACCGAATTTGAACTCTTCTTGTCCTCCTCTGAATAAGGCCAAAATACAATCTCAGCTTTATTTCCCCTTTGAACTCTTACAATGGAGAACTCACCTACGAGATATTACCACGTGCATCAAGTCAAGTATGAGGTACTTCATATCATTTTCCCCACTCATTTGACTGAGTTTTTAACATGATTCGATATAATGACATCCTCACATCAACATCTATGAACTCAATCAAGCAAACTCTAATATTTTTACTCATCAGTTGCATTCACTAAGCCGTTGTCATAACCCGACTCACCTTTATTTCATCAAGCTCCATCAACTAGCTCAACTTGTTACAACCGAGTACCTCCATGAGTTAGCACTAAGTTGGGACCCGAGTTGAGCAAGTTTCCGAGATCCCATTCAAGTTCCAAAATGACTGACTCACTCGAGCTCCTCCTAG
The DNA here is from genome assembly GCA_018340775.1 of Taxus wallichiana var. yunnanensis. Lineage (NCBI taxonomy): Eukaryota > Viridiplantae > Streptophyta > Pinopsida > Cupressales > Taxaceae > Taxus > Taxus wallichiana. The sequence goes on along the minus strand of CM031236.1, from coordinate 278,417,398 downwards.
TCTCCCTTAGTTTGAACCTCTGAGTTATGTCATTTATTTTGCTAATGATCTTGAGCCCCTTGCATCAAACCATTGTGAATCACTCACTACATGAACTGAGCCCTCTTTGAGCTAGCACCAAGTTGCACTGGGCTACACATCAATATGGCACCGAGTTGAGACCAAGTTGGGATAATTGAGCTCACTTATGAATTTATTAATTATTTTAATCATGTTATCTCCATGATGACCAAAAATGGGTCCTTGGGACCAATGTCATAATTTGATTGTAATAGGACCCCGTTGTCTAATTTTGTCATGTGTGCAAAATTAGATATGAGACACCTAAAAATTAGCGAGGCATTTTCTCATGATTCTTTTGATGCCTTCAAAACATGAAATGACATACTCTAGTGTGTCGGGTTAGAGGGTATAGGGAACACTTAATAATTATCATACATTTTCCACTAATTGTTTTTATGTCTTTAAATCCTTAAACCCAAAATACTCTAGTGTATTGGGTTCGAGGTTTAGGGAAAAATTTACATATGACATGCACTTGTGCATGGTAAACCAAAAAACTAAAAAGTCACAGACAAATGACTCTTAAGGCAAGAAATTTTAGATTTTTGAAAATATCAAAAAATTTGAAGGACCCTTTAGGATTATAACTTTTATGTTGTATCCAAATTTATCATAAACACTAAATTTTGGATAACCCATTGAAATTTTCTAAATGACAATGATATTTTAAGTAAGAGTTTATATAGCTTTCTACATGTGATTGCATTATATTTCTTCAACAATGTTACTTTATGTTCCATGTCATTTTTTTGACATATGACATGTGAACCTATGAGATTAGTACTAATTCAGATGGATTTAAGATATCAATGATAAAAGTGGAAAGTCTCAAATGGTGTGGTACCTTTGATCCTCGAGACAAACCTTTGACATGGCCAACTATCCTAATTACTCTAATTCTATTACTAATAAAAGAACTAGAAAAAGATACAAGGGAGAAGGGGAGGAAGGAAATATGTAAGTAAATATGAATAAAGATGTCGAAGAGAAATAATGTATCAATCTTCTTAAATGAATAAAAAGAGGAAAAATACATTGAAAAAGGGTATATATAAGACAAATCAACTATTCATTACAAGACACTCTCACTCTCTATATTAGAGACAAATTGAAATGAAACTTATAAATATAACCAATACACATCATGAAATTACATAATATAATGGAAATGTAACAAAAACATAATCTAATAGGATAAATAGAACCACGATGAACATCATCTAATAACCTGCACAATTGGCAATAAATGTACCAATAAAATGAATGTAGTTTACAAATTCAAGCTGAAGTTTACAACTCATAATTGTTTGAAAGCTGTTATCCAAAATAAGCCCATGCTTGTTTTGGTTAACTTGCCTTCATTCTTCCTTCCTTTTGCTGCAGGCAGATTTTTGCAACTTTAAAGCACTCAAAATTTCTTGGAGATGGCTTCATCAGATAGGATTTTTCTTCCCCTTTCTAGAAAGGTAAAGAAGTCCTCCTAACTCCTTGTATTTTTTGAGTTATGGCTCGGCGGAGTTTACAGTGAAAATTTTCCTAGGCGGGTCCATGGAGCTAAGGAAGAAATTTTTCCAAAGGAGATTGTGGGTTGGCAGAAATTGGAAGAATTTTGATACTTAGTCATTTTTGGCTAAGAGGGCACAAAGGTAATTTTCAGCTTGTGAGCCCGCAAAGGCACAAAGCAAGAAATTTTTCCTAAGGTCCGAGGAAGACACATGACCACATATTCATCAAATCAAAAATGTAGAGGATCGAAGGAATTTAGAACTTAACCCTTTTTCATTCCAAAGGGAAAAATTCACAAGGTGACCCACACTTCCGCCAGAGACCAAAAGTCAAAGTCAAAGCAGGAAGCGGGGTTGCGGGCTGTGGGAGGTATTTTAAACTTTAACATTTTTGTGCTTTTAGCGCAAAAGTGATCTTTGGACCCACGAAGCCCTTTTAACACCATGTGGCATGTAGGGCCATGGGGTTTTTTGAGACTTTTTGTAAATTTTGCAAAAAAGGGAAAAAGGGAAAGGTTGAGCCCGCGGACCCGTTTTTCACCATTTTTGCCCTAATTTGGCCATAGAATTTCAAAAGGTCATATCTTTCGATCTAGTGGTCAAAATTCATCAAATTTGGTACCATTGGAAAGCTATCAACACCCTCTATGCCATGAAAGCTTCAATTTTGAGTTTTGGGAAAATTTGGAGGGATAAAATTGAATAAATGTCTCTAGCATAAAAAATGTAGAACCGACCCCCAACCACCAAAATTGATGAAGTATGGCATTCGTTTCTTCTCCAAAGCATGGCGAATGCATTGAAAAATGGATTTGTGAGGGTTCCCTTATTGTTTTAATGAATCTTGTCAGTGGTTGGAGATGTCGAATCAATTTGCCCACATTTTTCACCTTTCTTTGTTCTGTTTGATCGATATATGCCAAATTTCAGCTCATTTGAAGGTGTGGACAATTATTTCTTGTTTTGTAGACTCCCCTCTTCCCTTTGGCAAGTGAATTCATGGATTTTATCAGACCTTCCATTAAAATTGCATGTATTTCTACCTTGTGGCCATTTGTAACACGTTGTATCAATATGTAGGGCAATAATACATGCCTGTGGGTGATTTTTACCCTTTTTTGTCTTAATTTTTCTTAGTTGATCTTTTATTACAATATTGGTTATCTGTTTTTAGCTATTGCGTGCAAATTTGGTTTGTGTTTACTAGAAAAACAATTGTTCATCACTCCTTTAGTGTATCACTATTTTTACTTAGTTTTGCTTCCTTTTGCATCTTTTAACTCTGTCTAATTGGAATCTAGAGTAGGATTTAGAATTGAACCTCTAAAAAATTCATGCATATGCCTAAACAGAGGGGTAAGAACCAGATTTCTCTGGGGATTTTATCACCTTGTAAGGTCCCACACCTTGGAGAAAACTCAATGTTGTGTAATCACACTAAATGACCCATTCTGGATCTGCAAATCTAAACATCATTTAGGGGGTGTTGTAGATTTGTACTAACATTTTGGTACACCTAATAAGACCTTAGAGATATTCATATTCATTACAACAAAGTTTATGTGCAATTTTTGTGAGTTTATTTCTTGAAAGAGCCTTGATTTTCACATCGGTGACTCCAAAAGGATAGAATCAACTAGTTTCAAGCAGTCTAAGCTTGAAGATTCATGAGAACGATCAAACAAGGTCAAGGTCCGAGAGAAGAGGGACTGTTTAACTATCGAAATTATCCCTAGAAAACGAGGAGAAAGAGGAAGAAGGATTCAAAGGTCTCCATATCCACCAAACATAACTCTATCAAATCCTCCTTGTAGACCTTTCATCTAATCAATAAGGGTTCTCGAGGCCAATGAGAATGGCACAACCCAATCCTTATGTCAACTTTACTCGTAGCAGCCCACTTTCTCTCAATGTACAAAACCCAGTTCCAATTGCAACATTGAAGAACATCCCATACTTTACTAGGGAAAATCATACCACTCCTGGTGATCATGTCCAAGACATTGCTAATGTTTGTACAATCCATGAGATTGTTGAGATGGACATTACACTCAAGCTACTTACCTCTTCATTTAAAGGGAAAGCTTCCTAATGGTTCATGAGCCTTAAGGTAGGCTCTATCCAAAATTGGAACCAGTTGTGCACAACCCTTCATAACCAATTTACAGAGAAAGGAAAAACTTGTCTCTATTAGAGCAACTAACAACTATCAAGAGAGCTCCCAATGAGAAGCTATGAGACTTCAATTTCAGATTTCAAAGAACATGGGATAGAATACCATTGGTAGTGAGGCCAACAGACTCAAGGTTGTTTCTTATACTTTCTCAAGGCTTTAAATTCTAACATTTCTATGTTGATACAATCCATGGGAGGTGAAACTCTACACCCGCAGCTTACAACATCACCATTAGGGCTGAGAATTGTTTCATCCAAGTTGGTGAACTTGCACTTAGGCCTCCTATGCCCTTATATACGAGTGGGAAGCCCAATTACTAGTCAAGCACCTACTTTAGCTCCTATTCCCACTCTTAGAAATCGAGTTCAAATGAAACTTTTACTTCATCCTTTAGTGCCTCAAATGAGATTCAAGAAGTTATGAAACAATTGTAAAATTTGGGCAATGAGTCTGGTTATGCTCAAGAGGCAACAAGATCAAATTTTTAGGCCTTCTTATCATCCTCAAACTCAACCTAATAGACAACCATATCAGCTTAATTGGACACCCAACCAGGAAACAAATCAAAATCAAGTAAGGCCTCCTGCAATAGACCATTTCAGACCTATAACCCCAATGTTGCATCTACCTCTAAAGCATTAGTGCTAGTGCAAAATAATATAGCTTTAGAGTATGATTGGTGTAACCCATACAATGAACCTCACAACCAATCTATGTGCTTAAATGGTGCTTTGAACCAAGCTTTGATAGTGACAACAATGGTGTAAAGAGTGAAGCGAGTCGAGAAAGCTGTTGGGCCCCTAATATATCTTCCAAATCTTAAAGATGCGTAGGTGTGCATGACTAGAGAAAGTGCAGGTTAATGTGCGCGTGTGCTCTGGAAGGAATATACCTTGCGATAGGAAGATCCAAAAAGCTAATCATGACATGGAGAGGCATGTGCCTAGGGTGACCCACACCTTGACACTTGGGGCTAGATCTGAGGTTGTAGAAGAGTTTGTTAGAGCTTAGATGCCTATTTATACGTGCACCCTTGGAAAAGAACAGAGACACAAGTGAGGTAGTGGAGCTCTATAGAATTACTATGAGAACTATGGGATAAAATGGGTAGATGATTCTAGGAAGAATGTAATGAGGGAATGGGGAATGAAAATTTTTGTTTTGTGAGTATACATGTATGGATCTAGATATGGTGCATGACTATGGTCTACCTCTCTGTGATGCTTTGTAGTAAGACTATGAATGAATATGATAAGGTTACCACTATGTTTATATTAAGATCTCCTTCTTGTATTATCTGCATGTTTCTACTCTACTTTTGATCTTGTATAATCATGGACCTTACTTGAATGATTGAGTATATTTGTGGATTTACAACTTCTTAGTTCTATTAATTTTATTACATGCTTTGTTTTTGTTATGGTGAAGGGGTGTAGAAGCCATCTATGAGCTCTATAGCTTCTTCATGTCTATTAAATCACTAAGTCAAGATCATGAATTATGCCTTCCACTAAACTCACATAAAAGAGAGACTGGCTCCCTCTCGCGTGCACCTCGGGTGAGCCCAGCAGCCCGTTGGGTGATAGGCCGGTGTGCATGAGGTTCCCTTGTTCTTGGTGGGTGTAAAAATGACTACATCTTGGTTCCATTTTACAGGACCTCTTTTGAAGTTGTAGTGGAACATGGCATACATCATGATCTGTGTAAAAAGTGATGGTGGAGTGCTTAACACTTGAAGGTGTTGAAGATTGGTTTAAAAGCATGGAGGATGAATTCACTCAGAGATTCAATACTGGACCTAGGTTTGACACACGAAGATGGGTGGAAGACACTCTTTATCATGAGTTGTATGAAACCTTCTTCTATTGTTTCCCAGTAGAGTTATTTGAATGGCTCTCGGCTTATACATCTAGATCGGGGTGGTGTTATAAGTCACACCCTTGGACCCAAGAAACATATCAGAACTTGCAAGATGTTGATCTAATGTGGACCCGTGCTATAGATCATTGGTGGAAGGGAGTATTGACTAGCTACACTCTGGAATATGCCATTTCCATGTATTCTATCAGAAGTTGTTGAGTTTGAGTTCTTATGAGAGCCCAGAGGATCATTTCTGCATGTTATCCCCTTGGAAATCAAAATCTTGATGGTAACCATGGGTTTAGAGGCATTTCCTATGGCGGCTAAACCACCCTGAGTGCTTGGTGAGGAAGCCAGGTTGGGGAAGGATGGCTGATCTGACGATTGAAAAGGAAAGGGAGGAGAGACGGCTCAAGTATAATGAAGTGTGTGAAAGGGAGATTGATAGACAATGTGGGATTACAAGTGGGTTATGGAGCCAGACATGGTGGAAAGGAGTTGAGGTTCACGCGGAGGATGTGGAACCTGAACAGTCTGTGATACCCCATCTTGGTAAGCGTGGGAGAGAAAACCTTGTGGCTTTTGATGAGAGTCCATCACGTAGAGAAAGAAGAGTCATTGGCATGCATCTGACCCCACCTAGTGACCAAACCTTGGCACTTGGTTTGTTTGAACAAGGGAAAAGTATAGTTGATCCATTTGATATCAGTAGAAGCAACCGATCGGCACCTAGAAGATACAACTTCTCATTTGGGACTTCTATGGCTTCACACACTATTCTAGTATTTGGTGGAATGTTTGGACAAGGCACATATATAGCTGGTTTTGGAAGTGCGTTAGGAAGTGGTGGAGGAAATATGATTGGGAGTGGCACTAGTTCACAAACTGTCGGCGTGCAATTTAGTGGGATGATGGGAGCATTGGCATGACAAACACAGGCCCTATACCTAACAGGAGGATCTGGAGGTGGAAGTGGTGGAGCTGGTGGCTCAGGATCTAGTGGGATTTGGTGGAGGAGGAAACACGGAGGAAACCAAGGGACTGGATCGGGAGGACAAGGGCCTAGCCACCTCCTCAAGTCTTTTTGAGATGTCTCTACACTTACCAGATTACAGTGGGATAGAAGATGCCGTAGAGCATGTGCATAAGTGTGAGTTCTTTATGGCGCAAAGGGGATCATGACCCAGGATCGAAAGGCCAGTCAATTTGTGACAACTTACAAGGACGCGTGTGCATAGTTGGTATAGAAAGTATGACCCTCATCAGACTATTGTGGATTATACCACATTGAGAAATGCATTCTTGGTAGAATTCCACATACCTGAGTTTGAACAAAAGAGCATCAGCTCTCTCAAAGAAATCTAGCAGGGCATGGCGAGAGCAGTGTGAGGGAATATGATGCATGCTTTAAAACTCTATTGTCTAAACTATCTTATGATATCCACCCTTCACAACATGCTCAGTGGTTTTCGGAGGGTTGATCACACCCTTTAGGAGGGCTTTGTCTCATAAAACATTCATGGACCCGTGAAGCGTTAGAAGCCACTTTGCATGTTGAGGTAGTTGGTAGTGTTGACACTAGTGTTAGCCCATTTTGGAGGCTCAGATTACTGCCATGGCTAAGCAATTGGAGAAATTATCTACCAACATAGTTCTAGAGATTCACGGTGGGATGTGGTGCATAGATTGTAATGTAGAAGGGCACACAAAGGATAATGGTGGGATATGTACTCGGAAGGTGGTATACACGCCATGTAGTAGTAAATTATGAAATATGTCATGAGGACCATGATGCAAGTAGGTGCCCCCTGTTGTAGCACGTGATCCATAAAAATGTATCTTGTTATTGTAAGATATGTACCTCAACCACACATGACACCAAGGATTGTAGATTGATTGACCAAGATTCATGAGGTAATTGATCTTGTGTGTGCTAGACTAGCATTGCAGTGTTCCAAAGGAGATGAATGTCGGTATGAAGAGCACGGAGATGGAGGTATGCGTGGAAGAGGGTTTCATGAGAGGATTTTGTGGTCATGGTAACCGCGTGGAGGAAGAAGTGAGTTCCCACGTGGAACATGTTTTAATTGTGGAGCCATCAGACCATTATAAGCGTGAATGTCTAGATCTTCTACAATGCTCATGGTGTGGAAAAAAACATAAGTATGAAGAGTGCCCAGAGTTATACGAACATATGAGTCAGTAGTACCGGAAGGATAAGGGTGCTGCCATGGTGAGTATTAAGAAGAATTGACATGTAATGGCTCTCCACGAGTAATACGTGAATCAAGAACTAGAACTGTTATGGTAACAACAAGGGTGGAGTCCGCATGTGCTAGGGAAGCACCTAGGTAGAGACCTCTAGTTTTCGAGAGAAGAAGTAGTACATGGGAAGTATCCAAACCTGGCTCACTAGAAAGAAGTCTACCAGGAAACCATGGACGTAATTGAAGTTTACAAGGGGAGATCCAATGCTTAAAAGAAAAAACTAGAAAAGATGAGAAAAGAAGACTAGTAGAAGCACCAAAGGATGACTTGGATGAGGTTAAGGAGGTGTGTAAACTGCTGAGGTAGGAGAATATTATTCCCCTGCTAGGAGCATGGTTGAGAGAAAAGGTACCACGTGTCGGGGAAGAGCATGAAAGGTAGATCTTGCATGCAAACCTCCCACCTCACAGCCTTGATTATGACAAAGAGATTACCTTGAAACGTAGTAGTGGATGGATGGTTGCTTAGCAACATCCTCATTGACATAGGCACGGAGGTTAATGTTCTCACTCTGGATGCCTGGCATCAAATGGGAAGACCTACATTACAACCATCTTCAAATGTGTTGTATATGGAAAATAAGACAAAGGCAATGCCCATAGGTGTCTTGAAGGATGCGACCATTACCATTCAGGGGACTAGGTTCATTGGGGATTTTGAAGTCTTGGCACTTGCCGAGGTAGATAATTTCCAGCTTTACTTGGGCACCCGTGGTGTTATAAGAATAATGCAGATCTCCGGTTTAACAAGGGGTACATAAGCTTTGAAAACAAGGAAGAGAGGGTGATTATACCACTTGTTGATGGAAAGTCCACACCCTATATTGAACCCCTTGGAGAGGAGGTCCTAGATAGAATATATGTGTGCTCCATAAGAGATCCAGAGACCATCCACCCTATAGAAGGAGTCATCTAGTTTGATGATGCTCAATCTATCAGTGATACTACTAGTATAGCATGTGATAATTGGGTGCATGGGACTTATGAATTGATTGGGTGACATCTGAAAGGATCGGTGACCAAGGTAACCACGACGCGTATAGTTCGGTGCCTAGGAGGAAAGGTAATAACCAAGTATTTTGGGGATGCATACCCTGAGGTATTTTTGAGAGAAATGGAAGCTCAATGGAGGGAGGATGAGTGATGAAGGTATGCTAGGTTATGTTTTGATAGGCACAACAAAGTGAGGTGGTGGGCCGTGCATAGTGAAAACTTGTTGGAATGGTGTGAAGTTAGAATTGCGCTCATTATCTGATTCTCGAAGAATAACATACCCACCGCTATCAAGGATTACAATGGCAATGGACCCACCTCTTCCCACATTCAGGCTTGTGAGAGGGTCTGGGGAGAAAGGCGGAAGCTTTACCACCCTCCCTTTGGGTGCACAAGCTGTATTCAACACTACAAGGATGTGTGTGTGCTTGGTACATCCATTCTGAAACTCGCCCTGCCAAATGGGAAATTGGTAGGAGTTAGCGGCTGACTTGGTTCACACATTGAGTACCGAAGTACCAGCAACTAGTTGATGAGGCATTACAGACTATCAAATGCCTCACTGGGGGATTGTGCCATGGTGGAAGATAGATTAGTAAACTTACTTGGTGGACCTAGCTTGGAAGCATGGTTGAAGAGGAGGAACCAGAAGACATATAATTTGAGTGCGCGTGTGCTGAAAAGGAGAAAGGAAAGATGGTATACGTTATTGATGGAGAGGAGATGGAAAGCCTGAATGTCGACCATTCGGTTGGGATGCATGTGAAGTAGTTGATAGTGTGGATGCATGTGTGTGCGTATCATGAACCACTCAAAACCAAGAAAGTTAACATCGGCTCGGAGAAGGAGCCCAAGGAAGCTATCATTGGGGACTATTGGTCAGACAAGGAAGTATCAAAGATCATCGATCTCTTGCGTGAATTTGAGGATTTATTCCCACGTGGATACCATGAGTTGAAAGGCATCCACCATTCATTGGGGGAAATGAGGATAAAGTTGAAGGATGGTGCGCCCGGTCAGGAAGAGGCCTTACAGGATGAATCCCAACATGCGCGTAAGGGTTAAAGAAGAACTAGACAAAATGATAGCATCCGGTATCATTGAGGCTATGGAGGAATCAGAATGGATAAGTCCAATGGTGATCAGCATAAAGAAGGATGGGTGGATTAGGATATGTGTGGATTATAGGGAATTGAACATTGTTTGTATCATAGATCCTTTTCCCACCCCTTCACTGAAGAGATTTTGGAAGGAGTTGTTGGGCGCGAGGTCTATTCCTTTACGGATGGATTCTGGGATATCACCAAGTAAGGATTGCCAAGGAAGACCAAGAAAAGACAACTTTCACCACCGAGTGGGGAAGCTTTGCATACATGGTCATGCCCTTTGGATTGAGGAATGCACCCACTGTATTTTTGCGCATAGTGGTACAAGCATTTAAGGACTTCATCCACAAGTTCCTTCAAGTATATTTGGATGATTGGATAGTGTATGGATTGGTAAGGGACCATTGTGATAACTTGAGATTGATGTTTGAAAGATGTCGGTAGTTGAGGATTTCCCTCAACATCAAGAAATGTATCTTTGCAACTCCTTTTGGAATGTTGTTGGGGCATATCATATGCAAAGAGGGCTTACTGGTGGATCCCATGAAAGTTGTAGTTATTGTGGGGTTAGGGGAGCCTACCAGCCAAAGTCATGTGTGGATTTCTTGGACACACTAGGTACTATAGAAAGTTCATTAAGGGATATGCCAAGATCACCATGCCTTTGGAAATATTCTCAGACATAAGAGTGCCTTTCAGTGGGGGAGAGTGCAGTGAGAGGGCATTTGACACTCTAAAAGAAAGGCTTATCACCACACCTATTCTATGATTCCCATCATGGGATAAACCTTTCCATGTCCGTGGATGCCTCTAGTACAACAATGGGAGCCATTCTTGCTCAACTAGGAGAGGGGATTGTTGATCATCCCTTGTGTTTTGCAAGTAGAAAGTTGACACTAGTAGAATAGAATTATACAATGATGAGTGAGCATGAGGCATTGTCAATGATCTACGTGCTCCACAAATTTAGACAATATCTATTGGTGACTCCCTTCATATTCTACACTGACCATATGGCCTTGAAGTATCTAGTAAACAAAGTAGTGTTACAAGGGTGCATATGCCGTTGGGTACTTTTATTTCAGGAATTTGAATTCAAAGTGGTGGTAAAACTAGGAAAGAACAATTGTGGGCGGATCATTTATCAAGGATTGATTCGGGAGAGGATGTGCAAAGTATCAAAGAAACCATGTCGGATGCACAACTATTCAGGTTGTGGCGTGCCCTCAGAATTAGAAGACATTTTTTTTCTCAAGGAAGGTGTGGTGCCGAAGGGATGAATGCTCTGGAGAGGAAAAGGTTAGCCATACGCGCCACACCCTTCATGTTGATCAATGGGGATTTGTATAAAATGGGCCATGATGAGGTTTTGCGCGGTGTGTATTAGAACATGATGCATAGCTATAATAGAAGAAGCCCATGGTGGGATTGCTTTGGAGGACACTATGTGGGGAATGCAACTGCGTGCAAGATCCTAGTTGTCGGACTATGGTGGGAGATGATTCACTAGGATTGCATTGAGTTTTGCAAGGCCTGTGACCACTGCTAGTGCCTTGGAAAACCTGGAAGAAGGGATGAGATGCCCTTGTGCCCCATTGCCAGTGTGGAACCTTTTGAAAAATGGGCAATAGATTTTGTCGGACCAATCTCACCAGCTGCGCGAAGGACTAACTCACGGTATATCATTACTATACTGATTATCTGACAAGGTGGGCAGAGGCCGCACCCACTAAGGATTTACACCATGCAGCCACAGCTTGCTAGATTTTTGTGGGAGAACATTATAAGTAGGTATGGGTGCCCATTAAGTTTAACAAGTGATAGGGGCACTCACTTCTTAAATGAAACCATTAGGATTCTATTGGTAGAATTCATGGTAGCCCATCACAAGACTACCCCTTATCACCCTCAGGAAAATGGGACTATTGAGAGGCATTTAACAAAATCCTTAGTCACACATTGACTAAGATATGTGATGTGGGTAGGTAGGATTGGGATGACAAGGTGTCAGCAGTTCTTTGGGCATACAGAACAACATATAAAAGGTTGAACAAGGCCACACCATTTCAATTGGTGTTTGGCATGGAAGTTTTTCCAGTTGAATTTATGCTACCATCTCTGCGTATAGCACATGCGTAGGAGGAGGGTTGGATGATGAGCAAGTGCTGGAAGAGAGAATAGATGAATTGATAAAGTTGGATGAAAGGTGCTCACTAGCAAGATGGAGCCAAACAACTGAAAAAGCTAAGCAAAAGGCATGGCATGACCACCACATTAAGAACAAATAGTTTGAGGTTGGCCAGATGGTATTGCTATATGATTCTAAATTTCTACGCCATCCTAGAAAGTTGAAGGTGCATTGGTTGGGTCCTTATGTAATTTCATACATCCTTGATTTGGGCGCGTGCCAGTTATAAGCGTTGGATGGAACAAAATTACCTAGACACTTCAATGGGAGTAGGCTGAAGCCCTACTATAAATAATGCTTCTTGGTGTTTGTAAATAAGGTAGTTTTTCTAGTTAGTTTAGAATTTCCTTTTATGCTTTTCCTTTCTTGTATTTCCCTTTCACGTTGTTGTTTTGTTTTGTGCCTTGGGCCGAGTAACCTTATTACTTTTTGACTTATGAAATGCGAGAGGACCGTGCATCATTTTAGTGTGGGGTAAGGTGATAAAGAGAGGCATGGAGTTATTCTACAGGAGGATTGGGTTGGTAGACCATTTGAATTGGCCCTGTTGTTAAAAAGATGCATTAGGAGAAAAGAAGGTAGGTTGGTGGCAAGATAAGGTTACATTGGAAATCCACGTACAAAGGAGAAAAAGTGCAAAAACATGAGGTAGGTGAAAGAAAGAATCATGAGGATAGAAGAGGTGCCTTTGGTGGTGGTAACATGCATGCAAGAGTCTTCTGTCAAGATGGATTATTTTGTGCCAGAAGGTTGGAAACATTTTCGCGCAAGGATTGGGCGTGGACAATTTTCACGCAAGGATTGGGCGCGGGTGGAAAATTTTTCATGCAAGGATTTGGTGCGTAAGGAAAAGCATTGAAGTGGGTTTGTTTGAAAAATGCCACATTAAACATTGTTGTATACGGTGGTAGGTAGCCTAGCCTTAATGCATGTAAAAGTGGGAAAAGCTATAAATACAAGAGTGGGCATTTCATTATTTTACTTTGTGAAAACAAGAAGAGTGATTTTCTTTCAAGAGCTAGGGTTTCAAAGACTGACTCATGTGAAGGAAAATCCCAAAAACTTAAGCACAACTAGTCCATTAGATCTACAAACTAGTGTAGAAGTGATTCACGGGTGTGAGGAACATTGTGAAGAAGCGTCGTGATCGAAGGAGAAAAGTCTGAGATTAGGGTTTGTGTTTTAGGGCACGGGGGCATGTGGGGAAAATGTTCAAACAAAATCACAAGTTAACCTAGGAATGAAAGCAAGGGGTAAAATGATGGCCACAAAACTAGTTGATAAACCTGTAGTACAATCCAAGAGGGGAAAGGGTAAGGGAAAAGGAAAGAAGAAAGAAGAAGAAATCCCCTTGGATACCAATGAAGAATGGTACTGGAAATGTAATACCGGATGGGGTTTTGCTGGGGCAAGAGTGGGAGTCCCACATCAGATAGATGCCCGTGATTGACTACAATCACCGATCAAGCACAATCGTGAAGGAAATGGCATTAGAGCTGGTGTGCCCTACAAATAAATGAACACCTGATGGGATGCCAATCTATAGTGACATAGTCAAGGTGAAAATGGAGAAGGTAGGGCTTCTCCAGCTTTACGAGTTACCATATTTTGGGAAGCCTGAGTGCTTGTACCAGTGGCTGATGATGCACGTGCATGAAGACTTCTTCTACTTTACGGGGGCACAAAATGTGCATAACTCCCAGTTAATTTCACACTTTACAGGCCTAAGCTATAAAGGGGACGCTCATAGATGACCTCTAGGATGAGGAGGTAATTAAAGAAACCATTGCATCCTAGGAATATAAGAAGGGATCAAGGTACTATGACATCATGGATATCAGTGATCCGGTGATGAAGATGGCCATGCACCTTGTTTCCAAGCTGAATGGACAAGAGAGGTGGACCCAGGTGAGCAAGCCCTGGTTGAATGTCTGTAGGAAGGTCATGGAAGGCACCGTGTACAACATCTCCCAGTACATAGCAGATGAGATCATAAGCAGCAAGTGGAGAAGGGAGGAAAGATATTATTTGGGAACATCCTGTTAACAATTGTGTTCTCAGAAGTCGGGGTGTCGGATGCATCCAAAAGTTTGTATGGGAGTACCCGATGAAGACCCTTCACCTGCGGAGAGGTTCCAGAAGTATACATGTGAATCAATGATAGGGGTGCACAAGGCGTGCTTGGATAAATGGTATACGCACCTTAGGAATGCATTCGGGGCTGAATGGTGGATCCCAGAACAACTCCCCATGGCAACTGAAGGAGAAGTAGAGTTCGTGGTATACCAACACTTCTGCATTGGTAGATTCATCTTGGTGGATGGTAGTTGGAGTCCATGGTGCAAACTCCCCTTCTCATTTACTGCCCAATTTTTCTAGGTGGGAGTGAACAGGTATAAGGAGTCGAAGAAATTAAACCTTGACCTGTCCACCCTTGACAGTGAACACAGGGAAATGAGAAAGAAGTTGGTCTACCAGGGAAGCACACGTACGTTGAAAGATACGTATCACAAGATGTGCACATTGTAAGGCCCATGACCTTACCTATTGCTGAGAGTGATGCTGTCAGGATCTACCTACGCATAAGGCCAAAGTTTGAAAAGGGTGCGTATGTGGAGAATGAGATATCCATCCCAGATGACCCTATTGGCAGAAAGAAGCCCATGCCAAAGTGTAAGGAGAGAGAAGAGAAAGAGGAACAGAGGGTGGTGGAGGAGCAGGATGTAGGTACCGCGGGGCCAAGTACCTATGTCTGAAGAAGAAGAAGAGGATGGTAGTTAGGGAGAAGACCCGGAACCGGTAAAGCCACCATCTCTTGAGGAGCCCTCGGATGAAGAGAAGACCGCATCTCTAAGCGAGTCTTCAGCAGAAGAAGAAGAAGAGAAGGTAGAGAAGACCGAAGGCACAAGTGCCTTTTTAGGCAAGAAGAATGTTGGTGAAGGAGAAGAGCTGGAGGTGACCCAAGGGAGGATAAGTATAGATGACTCAGGGGAGGGAGGAGAGGAAGACATTGATGCATTCATCTTTGCGTGGAGGAAGAGCACCCAAGGGGAGGAGGAGGACTCATAGAGTGAAGAAAGGAGTGAAGGGGCAAGCACCAAGGAGCAAGAAATGCCCAAGCTCACCCAGGAGGAGATAGATGAAAAAGTGACAAGGGAGGTGGAAAAGATGATTGATGCCTTGGTCGATGAGGAGTTGGGGCGCAGTGCGGAGCTCGTGCTCGGTGAGTTCAAGAAAGAACAAAGGGAGAAGAGTGGAAGTAGCACAAAAGGCCCAACTCTTTCAGTGACTATTCCAAAGGGCATGTGCACGGGAAGTAAAATGCGTGGAGGAAGGAAGATCGGTGATGGGGTATGTTAATGACCCTAACAAAGTTTTACGTGCATGCTTCAGAGTACCATGCCCACCAAGGAGCTCACCACCATGGAGTCCTTGATCCTGAGGGTGGATACCCATGCATGAGGAAAATGCTATCATGGGCATTCGACTCCCACATTGATGAGCCCGAATTCAAAGTTAACCAAGAGGAAATACTGGAGCTCTCGAGACAAAGGGGGTCAACCCCCTCATAAACACACAACACTTGTTCGGATGAGCAAGTGTGTAATGTGCTCAACAAGGTCTCTGTGGAGGTAGAGGCAAGGCTCTTCTATAGAAATGACAAGATTAAAGCCTTGGAGGACCTGTTGGAAAAGAGGAAGGAAGAAGTAGTTAAGCTGACAAAGGAACTCAGCCTTGAAAAGTTGATCAATGCTCAACTACAATGGGAGTTACAGGAGGAGAAAGCTAAAGTGCGTGAAGTCTCTAAGAAGGTGGAGCTCATCTCCCAGGCTATTATCACGAAGCACCCAGACCTTAACCCTCCCACAAAAGTATGGTTCCTCCTGGAATGTCTTGAGGACTTGACTCGGATCCTCACCATGGAAAGGTAGCCTTTGGCCTTGGAGTCGGTAGAGGATATAGCTGCACATTTGGAGAAGGAGGATAAGCTGAAGGTAATCATGCTCATAGCTGAATACAATAAGGTCCTAGCTGATGTAAGAGTAGCTGCACAAACCGCAGGGGTCACCTACGACCACTGCGTGGATCAGGACAAGGTGATAGGCATGCTACTTGCAGACAACGAGGCCAGAGCTAAAAGACTTTAGGGAGAAGAAAAAGGTAATAGAGTAGAATGAGAAAATATTTTAGCTGAGGTAGAAAGAAAATCTAAAGCTATTGAGGCCCTTCGGGTCTCAATCAAAACATGGCTTAAAGAACTCTACAAGACCATTACAAGGAAGATGGATGCCTTGGAGGATCTTGTGAAGGAACTGGAAACCATGGTGGAGACCATCACCACAAAGGGGGAAGGGTTAACCTTCGATGAGGTGAGTGCATTGGTGGAAACCTTTGCAAAAAGGGTGCATAGGATGAGGTCAGTGCGTGGGATACGTTGGAGGCCGACCTATGGCAAGAATTTTCCCCTTCTACTTCTTTAGGAAATTTTTCCTTCTATTCTTTCTCTTCCTCTCCCCCATTCTTTATTCTTTCCCTCCATTCTTTTCCAAGGCAAGGCCTTGCATTTTTGTACTGCATTCTTTGAAAAGGTTCGAGGGTGAGAGAACAGGTGAAGTGTGGGGTAATGTTGGGCCCCTGATATAGCTTCCAAATCTTAAAGGTGTAGGCGCATGGCCAGAGGAAGTGCGCAAGTTAAGGCGCGTAAGAAGGTAGAATTCAAAAGGGTTCTTGGAGAACCAAGGATGTGTGCCCATGAAGTAGAATTTGGGACTTAGCCATTTTTGCCTTTTGGACATAGAACACATGAAGAATGTGTTCCATTTGGATAAGGTTCCAGCTGGTGACAGGGTGTCTGGAAGGAATATACCTTGCGATAGGAAGATCCAAAAATTAATCATGACATGGAGAGGCATGCCTCGGGGTGACCCACACCTTGACACTTGGGGCCAGATCTGAGGTTGCAGAAGAGTTTGTTAGAGCTCAGATGCCTATTTATACATGCGCCCTTGGCAAAGAATAGAGACACAAGTGAGGTAGCGGAGCTCTACAAAATTACTGCGAGAACTATGGGATAAAATGGGTAGATGATTGTAGGAAGAATGTAATGAGGGAATGGGGAATGAAAATTTTATTTTGTGAGTATACATGTATGGATCCAGATATGGTGCATGACTATGGTGCCCTCTGTGATGTTTTGTAGTAAGACTATGAATGAATATGATAAGGTTACCACTATGTTTATATTAAGATCTCCTTTTACTTGTATTATCATTACATGTTTTACTCTACTTTTGATCTTGTATAATCATGGACCTTACTTGAATGACCTGGATGCGAGATCAGGCTTCTAGGTTGATCACTTTGGCATCCGAGTGTGATTGCATAACATTGAATCCTTTCTCCAAGTGTGGGACTTGAAAAAATGAGAAAGGATTCTCCGAGAGAAGGCTGGTTCCTACTCCTAAACTACACCTTACAAGCTATTCCGGTGCGGGAGCTAATCTAATCCTAATCTAACCATGCCAAGGAGACAGAGAGAGAGAGAGAAAAGGAAAGAAAAACAAAAGCCTACACTAAAACGGTGATACACGAGAGAAGGAGAATGTTGGACATCTATCAAAGCGCCATGGGACAAAGAGAGGTGAGCAATGGGAAGGATGGACGGATGCATCACGAGGCCCGAGGATAGATTTCACACGAGAAAATGTCCCAAAACTCCATGAACACGGCTCGAACCTGCAATGAACATTCAAACATGCACAAATACCTGCATGAAGAGAGAGAAAGAGAACAAGCAAAAGCGAGCAAGGATGGACGGATGCATCACAAAACACGTTTTGTTGCTCGAGAAGTTTGCCTGAGAACATCATTTCAATAGTAAAAGGTAAAAAAAATGCCATTACGAGCAAGGGAGGAGGTTTGAACTCCATTTTGACCCTAGAGAAGAAAAGAAGGGAGGCGAGAGCGAGAAAAGATGAACAACTTGTAATCCTTTTAAAATGAGCCAAATCGGCTTTATCTGATGCATGGGTCGAGCCGGGGAGACAGAAAACATAGGAAAACATGTAAGCAGCCCAACCATTGACCAAAATGCATTCTTCATTAAAATCGGTGGTTGAGACATCACTTCTGGCCATGCTGAAGAAGAATGCGACCCATGTGCATTAAAACTGGTTGTTGAAACGTCACTTCTGGCCATGATCACGTGCGTCAGAGCCGTTTCTCAATTTTCTCTCTCTAGACTACACCAAAATTGAGATTGATCCCTAGAATCATGTAGAGAATTTCATAAGCTTTCCGTTGATATAAAGAACGTGCAAATCCGAGCTCTGGATCGAAAGTTATGGAGTCATGAAGTTTTAGGGCACAAAACAGGTGAAAACGTGTTTTGAAATCTTTCCCGCGCTCTGCCACCTGGATGACACGTGGCACGCATTGATTGGTCACGTGATTCTCTCTCCTCTGCCTTTCGGTGGGCTTTCTTTTGAAATTTCCTTGTGGGCCCCTTAAACTTGGACACGTGGCATGCATTGATTGGCTGACAGGGGCGCGGGGCAGACCTTGGCTTTTAGCTTTTCGGCCAAAACTCATGCCAAATTCTCTAACTCCTTCCCGAGCTCCGCATTCCCTGTTCCATAGGACACGTGTCCTCTTTTGATTGGCTCGGGCTGACCCCTCAAAATTCACCCTTTGACCTTTGGACTCTTTCCCCTGCGACACGTGTCGTGATCTGGTTGGTTCTCGGCCCTTTCGGCTCCTTCGCGCCCTTCGCGTCTTTATGTCCCGGATGTCCCAAACTGCTTGGGCCAAAAACTTCCGATCCACCGAAATGGGCTTCCTCATCCCTCATTTGGCGATGACACGTGGCATTGTTTGATTGGCTTTCGGCTCCTTCGGCGATCCGCGTCCCGCGCGTCCCTTCGTCCCGGATGTCCCAGTACGAACTTTCTCTGTTTCGGGCGAACCGGCCGGTTCGCGTCATCACGGCCCAAATGTCCCAATTGCTTCCGGACTATTTGTTCTCATTTCGGCCGATCCGGCTGGTTCGCGTACTTCGCGTACTCTTGTCCCGAAATTATCCTCTCAGCAGTTAGTCGTTTTCTTCCTCTTTCGGCCGGATCGGCTTCTCGTCCCGACTTGCCCATTTTTAGCGTACTTACATCTGAGATGTCCCTTTGCTTCACGGGCGGCGCTTGGAGGCATTTTTGGCGATCCGCGCCTAGATGTCCCAAATGTCCATTGCCCCTAGGACTAGGACTTAGTCATTTTTATGATTTTCTGGATCAATCTACATGCTTGGGCTATGAAAACTTCGATGCATGTTATCGAAATTTACCACAGGGGTGAAATTTTGACAACGATTTGGCGACTCGGTGGGGTCATCTACCTGCTAGATGAATGATCGATAGTAACTGAAGCAATCCATTGGGCATGGAGTCATAAGCAAAAACTGAAAACTGATCGAACTTTGAAAACTTCCCTCGAGCCACTTGAAACCCAGGACATGGAGTTGTTCTCACCAAAATGCCCTTTGAAATGAAGCGTGCGAGAGCAAAACCAGCACAACAAAAACTATGTACAGAACTGAAAATCATACATGCTCCAAAATGAAACATGCAGAGTGTGCACAAGCACTTCTTCTGCTGAAAGCAAACCTACCTACTCTACTCTAACTGGAAGCAAAAGCAAGCTAAACAAACCCTACAATTGGTTGTGAGAAATAGCTTCCCTTTCTCAAAAGTGGCAGCCATGCAATTGATTTGGAGCTGATCATGGCTGTTAGGATGAGTGGAAAATCAACAAGAAGCTGGTATTCCACCCAAATCATCAAGGTATCAGCTGAAGGCAAATTCAATACCTCTTTTAGTTGCTCTGCATTTGGATTGAAGAGGTATGACAGCTGATCCTTGGTACTTTGTAGCTCACCCTCATGCTCAGAAGCAAGCATGACTGGTTGTGACTTCTCCTTTGGCTCCAATGAAGCCAAATACCTGATTGGGCAAGGTCTGATCCTTTGAGTATGCCCATTTCCCTGATTTTCAACTCCAAGAATGGAGTCTTCTTGCGGACCTTCTTGAATGGATGATGTGGAAGAAATGGTGAAATTCCTCTGCCCTTTCTCTTCCTCCAATGAAGGACATGAAAGATTAAAATCTTCCAATCTTGGTTCCAAAGAGCTTCTATAAGATGCAGGTTGCTGCAAATGAATACTCTCCTCCATGACAGCAGGCTCTTGTGTTTGGAAGATGGATGATGAAAGAGAGAATGTTGGAAACTCAACCGGTTCTTCTCCATCAAAACAGTCTTCCAAATCTGACAGATAAACTGCCTCATGACTGTCCTGCTGCAAATGTTCAACTTCCTCCATGGTGTCTTCTTGATCTGTAACTTGACCACCATGGTTTCCTTCATCCTCCAACATTGAGTTTGAGAGATCAAACTCCTCTTCGACATTGGAGCTAGAGAGAGATGAAGTAGAAAGAAGAACTGAAGGTTCTCCTGTAGCCTGCTTTGTGCTCAAAGCCCTTGGATCCGCAATTTTCTCTTCCACAGCTAGATTGTGCTCCTCTTCTTTTGGATTTGGAGCAACTTCTCCTTCCTCTACTAGTTGAATACAATCTTGCTCTTGATAGAACTCTTCCTCTAGCATGAAGTTTGTCAAGTCAAACTCTTCAGTCTGCTGCTCTAGAGGACAAGTTGGGACTGCAAGATCTTCTTCAGGGCTTTCTTCCTCCATGGCTGATTGTGCAACTTGAATTGGATCAGCATTTCCTTCAAATAGAGTGCCAACATGGACACTACACTCTGAGCAAACTGATTGCTGACCTCTCTTGTTCTGCAACAAAATCAGTTATGACCACCATTTGTTCAACCTTAGCCTCTTCTGTAGGCTTAACCATCAAGGGGATCTTTGTTATCCCAAATTTGGCAGCCCAAACCTTCAAGTTGTCTGTCATTTCTTTTCTTTTTGGCTCTTCCTCTTGTTGTCCTTGATGACTGATTTTTTCAATTTCTTCTTCCCCACATGGAATTGGGGATGCAAGAGGAGGGATAGGTTGAAACTCAACTGATTTTACAATTTTTTGTGGTGGTGGAGGAGGTGAAACCTCTTGTTTCTTTGGAGTGGAAGGTATTTCATTTAGCTCTTGTGGAGGGGGTTTGGATTTGGAAGGAAAAAGGAAAGAAGAATTGAGATGAGGTGGAAGACTGAGAGGTGGAGACATGGAATCAACATTTGGGACAGCAGATGGAGAGTTTAAAATTTGCAAGTCCAAATGAGATGATCTTTGCTTGAGTAATGGGAAAGAAAAGGCGGATGATGGTGTAGAACTTACCCATTGACAAGGTTGTTCAACACCGAATGTATAGGCCTCTATTTCTGCTATCCATTGTGCAAGTTGGGGCAGCATCTTTATCATGAAGTCCAGCTTCTCTTGAGGGCTGAAGTGTCTTGGAAAAGGGCCTCCCCATGGACAAGGAGTCCTGTAACCGATTCTGAAAGCTCTCATTTGAGCTGTTGCTCTGGACTGCACCATCTTTACCTCCATCTTTTGGATCTTCTCCAACAGACCAGCATCTTGGATCTGATGGTCTTCATTGTATGCATACTCTTGCTCTTGGAAAGCTCCATAGCCAAGCCTGACTTTTGCACTTGCTTTGCTCATATGGGTATGCATACTGATCTTGAATCTGCTCAAAATGCTGATTTGGAGGATTTGTAAAACATGTTGGAGGTGTGATATCTCTCTTTGTTGTTGATGTGAATTCCATGATGGAAATGAAGTCATGATTGCACAACTTCATAGAATGAAAGAAGATGGAAGAGATGGAAGGAAGAATGGATGGAAAATGAATGAAAATGAATGGAAAGGAAGTCTGCAACTTCGAGAGATGGGTTGTTGACCGAGATGGAGTCGCCAGAGATGTGTTTGCGAAGTGCCTCAAAGGCTGAAATCTTCACGGGAACACACCAACCTGCAAAGATGAAGTGGAAGACCTCTCTAAGGTCCCACTGTTAGTGGTCGCACGGTGCTTAAATTTTCTATTTTAATGTGCGAAAATGAAACTCTAACGTGATGCACCCTGCATTGAGTGCAAAATCACAGCACCCCGGATGCGAGATCAGGCTTCTAGGTTGATCACTCGGGCATCAGTGTGATTGCATAACATGAAACCTCTCTCAGTGTGGGACTTGAAAAAAAATGAGAGAGGAATCTCCGAGAGAAAGGCTGGTTCCTACTCTAAACTACTACCACAAGCTATTCCGGTGCGAGGCAAAGCTAATCTAATCCTAATCTAACCATGCGAGGAGAGAGAGAGAGAGAGAAAGGAAAAAGAACAAAAGCCTACACTAAAACGGTGATACACCGAGAGAAGGAGAATGTTGGACATCTATCAAAAGCTGCCATGGGACAAAGAGAGGTGAGCAATGGGAAGGATGGACGAGATGCATCACGAGGCCCAAGGATAGATTTCACACGAGAAAATGTCCCAAAACTCCATGAACACAGCTCAAACTGCAATGAACATTCAAACATGCCAAAATACACTGCAATGAAGAGAGAAGCGAGAAGAGAACAAGCAAAAACGAGCAAGGATGGACGGATGCATCACAAAACACGTTTTGTTGCTCAGAGAAGTTTACTGAGAACATCATTTCAATAGTAAAAGGAAAAAAATGCCATTACGAGCAAGGGAGGAGGTTCGAACTCCATTTGACCCTAGAGAGAAAAAAAGAAGGGAGGCGAGAGAGAAAAGATGAACAACTTGTAATCCCCTTTTAAAATGAGCCAAAATGCGGCTTTATACTGATGCATGGGTCGAGCCGGGAGAAAAAACATAGGAAAACGTGTAAGCAGCCCAACCATTGACCAAAACGCATTCTTCATTAAAATCGGTGGTTGAGACATCACTTCTGGCCATGCTGAAGAAGAATGCGACCCATGTGCATTAAAACTGGTTGTTGAAACGTCGCTTCTGGCCATGATCACGCGTCAGAGCCGTTTCTCAATTTTCTCTCTCTAGACTACACCAAAATTTGAGATTGATCCCAGAATCATGTAGAGAATTTCATAAGCTTTCCGTTGATATAAAGAACGTGCAAATCGAGCTCTGGATCGAAAGTTATGGAGGTCTGAAGTTTTAGGGCACAAAACAGGTGAAAACGTGTTTTGAAATCTTTCCCGCGCTCTGCCACCTGGATGACACGTGGCACGCATTGATTGGTCACGTGATTCTCTCTCCTCTACCTTTTGGTGGGCTTTCTTTTGAAATTTCCTTGTGGGCCCCTTAAACTTGGACACGTGGCATGCATTGATTGGCCGACAGGGGCGCGGGGCAGACCTTGGCTTTTAGCTTTTCGGCCAAAACTCATGCCAAATTCTCTAACTCCTTCCCGAGCTCCGCATTCCCTGTTCCATAGGACACGTGTCCTCTTTTGATTGGCTCGGGCTGACCCCTCAAAATTCACCCTTTGACCTTTGGACTCTTTCCCCTGCGACACGTGTCGTGATCTGGTTGGTTCTCGGCCCTTTCGGCTCCTTCGCGCCCTTCGCGTCTTTATGTCCGGATGTCCCAAACTGCTTGGGCCAAAAACTTCCGATCCGCCCGAAATGGGCTTCCTCGTCCCTCATTTGGCGATGACACGTGGCGTTGTTTGATTGGCTTTCGGCTCCTTCGGCGATCCGCGTCCCGCGCGTCCCTTCGTCCGGATGTCCCAGTACGAACTTTCTCTGTTTTGGGTGAACCGGCCGGTTCGCGTCATCACGGCCCAAATGTCCCAATTGCTTCATTTATTTGTTCTCATTTTGGCCGATCCGGCGGTTCGCGTACTTTTGCGTACTCTTGTCCCGAAGCTGTCCGCTCGGTGATTAGTCATTTTCTTCCTCTTTCGGCCGGATCGGCTTCGCGTGCGCGCACATCCCCGAGATGTCCCTTTGCTTCACATCCCAGAGTCCCTTTGCTGGCCGATCACGCCTAGATGCCAAGATGTCCCAAATGTCCCATTGCCCCTAGGACTAGGACTTAGTCATTTTTATGATTTGAGGCTACCTATCTAGCGATTGGTCACACATGTTGTTTAGGACAAGGTATGGAGCCAAGGCCACAATCAGTCGAACCTATTGCAAACTTTCACATTGAGCCTCATACTCCAAGCCCAATCAATGCCAATTGTTCAATGTTTGATCAAGAGGATTATCCAAGCACACATGAAGCTGACACCAAAGTTGGAAGCATTCCATATTTACTCTTGATGAATGGGAAAGCAAGGTACATGATTTTTATCCCTACAAGGAAATAGAGGAATCTGAACTAGGAGTCTATTACATGCATGAAGAAAATCAACCTCTTCCTAGCATCACCAAGCCAAACCATAAAGATGAAAATGAGGTATGGAAGTTGTTATTTGATGGATCAAGAAGTAGAAAAGGTGTAGGAGGAGGAGCTATGCTTGTTTCACCTCAAGGAATTAAGTATTATTCAAATTTTAGATTTTAGTTTGCATATTCTAACAACACTGCTGAATATGAGGCTTTGATACATGGATCACATTAGTCAAGGAAGAGAGGCATCAAAAACTTACAAGTCTTTGGTGATAGTGAGCTGATTGTTAATCAAGTTAAAGGACAACATGCTACCAAGAATGACCTACTCAAGAGTTATAAGAATACGGTGTGGGATCTCATTGATATTTTGAGGGCTTTGGCATCATCTCCATCCCTAGGAAGAGAACCATGATGTTGATAGGCTTACAGTAGTTGGATCAACTTTTGATGTTGTGGAGAATATCAAAAGAGATAAAATGCAGCCAAACATCCATGTGATTGTGAGGCTATCAGTGCTAGACAATAATGCAAGTTGGCAAGTGTTTAAGAGTGACCAACAAATCATCAATTTCTTACAAGAGGAAGATGAGTTCTCAACTAAAAAGTAGGAAAAGTTAGAATAGTAGTACGGTGATCAAGTGGTACAGCTAAGAACCAACAAATTTCCAACATGACTTGTGACTTTAGAGTCTATCTTCAATTCTAATGATCAATTTAGGAAGGAGAAAGAAAACATCCAAGTCAAGGGAGAGGATTAGAGCCCATCTCGGTTGGAGAAGGAAAGTAACTTCAAATTAGTAAAGTGGTAACCGAGCAAGAAAGGTATGAATTCATGCAACTTTCCAAGAGTTCCCGGATGTATTTTCTTGGAGCTATGAAGAATTGAGAGGTTTTAATACCAAGCTAGCTCAACACACAATTGAACTAGATCCAAGTGCTAAGCCCATCGGAAAAAAATAGACCTGGTCAATCCACACATTGAGCTTCTCATGAAGAAGGAATTGAATAAGTTAATAGAGGAAAGTATCATATTCCCCATCAAGCATTCAAGATGGGTTACAAACTTGGTTCCGAGTTAGAAATAAGAGTGAAGAAATCAGGTTGTGTGTACACTTTAGAGATTTGAATAGAGCATCCCTCAAGGATCACTAGCCACTTCCTTCTATGGAGAATATTTTACAATTTGTTGCTGGCTCGAGAGGTTTTCATTGCTAGATGGTTATTTAGGGTATAATCAAATCATGGTAAAGGAAGATGATCAGTTCAAAATAGACTTCACCACCAAATGGGGAACCTATGCATATAGAAAATTGCCATTTGGGTTGTCTAACACTGGAGCTACTTTCCAAAGGGAAATGGATATGGCATTCAAGGGATTGATAAAAAAAATAGTGTTGATATACCTAGATGATATTACTATATTTTTTAAAAGTGTAGCAGACCATATCTTTCATTTGAGACAAGTGTTTCAAAGGTAGAAGATTTGGGGTATCCTTGAATCCCAAAAATGCATATTCCTAGCTCATGAAGGAAGGCAAGCTCATAGGCCACATTGTTTCCAAATAAGGGTTAGCAATTGATCCAGAGAGGGTTGAAGCAATAATAGCACTAACATTTCAAAGTCATAAGAAGGCTCTTCAAAGTTTCTTGGGAAGAATCAATTTTGTTCGAAGGTTTGTTCCAAACTTTGTAGCCCTTTTCAAGCCAATAACTATGATGTTGAAGAAAAGTGTGGCATTCAAATGGAAAGCTAAAGGTAAGGAAAGTTTTGAGGAAATAAAAGAAGCTATCTCATGGGATCCAACTCTCATTAACCTAGATTTCTCCAAAGACTTCATCCTTTATGCATTTGGCGGTGGTGATACAATTTCTGCAATTTTAGTATAGCAGAATGAAGAAAATGTAGAGCAGCCAATTGCCTTCTTTAGCCAAATCTTGGAGGACTATGAAGTAAGGTATTCCTTCATTGAGAAGCATGTTCTTGTAGTGATTAGGAGCTTGAAGAAATTTAAGCATCTAGTTTCAAACAACAAAGTTCAACTCTATGGTTTCTCATGTGGGAGTTATAGACTTCCTCCTTAACAAAGATCTAAATGAAAAATGTGCAAGGTGGATTACTCATGGCATGGAGTATGACATTGAGATAAAATTCACCAAGATGGTCCGAGGAAAGGGATTATGTGAGCAATTTGCTTTAAGTCAACCAATTGAAGCAAGCAAAGAGAAGAATGTTGTTTTGGTGCTGTAAGACAGCCAAGAACAAAAAGATGTTCAAGAAGAAAATGGTGGTGTGCTCAGTCCTTGCTAGACCCAAGACATAATGCACTTCTAAAAATAGGCCTATGCCATCCAGAGATGAACAAAGCCAAAATAGACACTTTAGATTGAAGGCTATTCCATATGCACTTGTTGATGGTTTTTGTTCAAAAAGATATCGAATGAATGTTGTTGAGATGCATTGGGAAAAATTAGATTGTGAAAATGTTAGAAGAGTTCCATGATGGATCAGCTAGGGGTCATTTTTCTCCAAGAGTGATAGCTCTCAAGATCAAGAAGGTTGGTTATTATTAGCCCAAAGTGTTTATTGATTGTTATGCATGGATGAAGAGGTGCAAGAATTGTGCATTCTTCACAAGCAAAGAGAGGTTAGCAGCACTTCCATTGCACCCAATCTCAGTTGACCAGCCATTCATGCAATGGGGTTTGGAATTCATTGGATTCATTAATCCAAACTCAAGCCAAGGGCATAAATGGATTCTAACAACAACAGACTACTTCACCAAATGGACTAGGTGGTGGCAATCAAAGAGGCAAATGAATCTAGCATTCTAGACTTCTATGAGGGGATCACAACCAGATTTGGTATACCCGCCACTATAATATCAGATAATGCATTGGCATTCATAGGATCAAAGGTAACTGAATGCGATGTTAGAAACAAGATCTATTTGAGCACTTCATCAAATTATTACCCTCAAGGTAATGGCCAAGATGAGTCCATGAGAAATAATCTATTAAGGATCATCAAGAGGACTCTTGATGAGAATAAGAGGACTTGGCACACTAAGATCAAATCAGCTCTATGGGCTGATAGGATAAGTCTCAAGAGATCCACAGGTAACTCTCCATTCAGACTTGTTTATGGAAAGAGGAAATCTTGCCTATATCACTTGAGTTGCCAACATTGGAACTCATGACGCAATTGGAATTGTTGGAGTGTGAGCCCATGGACGTTAGATATGCATAATTGATAAAACTCCAAGAAATCGAGAGCGTGCAACCCAATCAATGGAAAAGGACAAAGCATTGATCAAGAGAAGGTTTGATATGAAATCTAAGGCTAGAACTTTCCAAGTTGGAGATTTAGTGTTGAAATGGGATGTAGACCGAGAAAAGCCAAGAAGGCATTTAAAATTTGGTGCCATTGGAGTGGCCCCTACATGGTCACAAAATGTAAAATCAACAATGCCTTCTAATTGTCTACATTGGATGGTGAGGAAATGTAGATTCTAGTTAATGGAATCCATGTAAAGCATTGCTACTAGAAGGAAACTTCTCACCTTGTACATATTAGCTTAGATATTTTTTTCATTCCTCCAAGTGATTATGCACATTGTTTTGTTGTAGCTTATATTTGCATTTCCATAAGTGCTTTGGCACAGGTTTTGTTGCCCCAAGGATGCATCTTTTGCAGATCATGTTCTAGGTCAAAGTAATTTTCTACTCTCACAATCTTCATCTTAGAGATTTTCTAATGAATTGATAGTAAAAAGTAGTTGAGTTCATGACTCCATACCCAATGGATTGCTTCAGGAATCTGGTCACTTCATCTAGCAAGCAGATGACCCCTCTAAGTCACCAAAATTGTTATCCAAAATAAGCCCATGCTTGTTTTGGTTAACTTGCCTTCATTCTTCCTTCCTTTTTCTGCAGGAATATTTTTGTAACTTTAAAGCACTCAAAAGTTCCTGGAGATGGCTTCATCAAATAGGATTTTTCTTCCCCTTTCCAGAAAGGTAAAGAAGTCCTAACTCCTTGTATTTTTTGAGTTATGGCTCGATGGAGTTTATAGTGAAAATTTTCCCTAGGTGGGTCCATGGAGCTAAGGAAGAAATTTTTCCAAAGGAGATTGTGGGTCAGCGGAAAGCGGAAGACTTTTGATACTTAGTATTTTTGGCTAAGAGGGCACAAAGGTAATTTTGGCAGTGGAGCAACAAAGGCATAAAGGAAGAAAATTTGCCTAAGGTCCGAGGAGGACACGTGGCTACATATTAAGCAAAGCGAGAAGGTGGAGGATTAGAGGGAATTTGGAACTTAACCCTTTTTCATTCCAAAGGGAAAAAGTCACAAGGTGACCCGCACTTCCGCTAGAGACCAAAAGTCAAAGTCAAAGCAAGAAGTGGGGTTGCATGTGCAGGAGGTATTTTAAACTTTAACGTTTTTGTGCTTTTAGCACAAAAGTGATCTTTGGACCCATGAAGCCCTTTTAACACCACGTGGAACTTTTCCCCTATGGGGCCACAGTTTTTTGAGACTTTTTGTAAATTTTGCAAAAAAGGGAAAAAAGGAAAGGTTGAGCCTGTGGACCCGTTTTCACCATTTTTGCCCTAATTTGGCCACAGAATTTCAAAAGGTCATATCTTTCGATCTAGTGGTCAAAATTCATTAAATTTGGTACCATTGGAAAGATATCAACATCCTCTACACCATGGAAGCTTCAATTTTGAGTTTTAGGAAAATTTGGAGGGAGAAAATTGAAGAAACATCTCTAGCACGAAAAAATGTAGAACTAACCCCCAACCACCAAAATTGATGAAGTATGGCATTTTTTCTTCTCAAAGCATGACCGAATGCATCGAAAAATGGATTTTGAGGGTGCCCTTGTTATTTTAATGAATCTTATCGGTGGTTGGAGATGTCGAATCAATTTTCCCACGTTTTTTCACCTTTCTTTGTTTTGTTTGATCGATATATGCCAAATTTTGGCTCATTTGAAGGTGTGGAAAATTATTTCTTGTTTTGCAGACTCCCCTCTTCCCTTTGGCAATTGAATTCATGGAGTTTATCATACCTTCTATTAAAATTGCATGTATTTTTACCTTATGGCCATTTGTAACATGTTGTATCGATCTGTAGGGAAATAATACACGCATGTGGGTGATTTTTACCCCATTTTTGTCTTCATTGTTCTTAGTTGATCTTCTATTACAAGATTGGTTATTTGTGTTTGGCTATTGCATGCAAATTTCTAGTTTGTGTTTACCAGCAAAACAATTGTTCATCACTCCTTTGGTGTATCACCATTTTTTACTTAGTTTTGTTTCCTTTTGCATCTTTTAACTCTGTCTCCTTGGAATCTAGAGTAGGATTTAGCATTGAACCTCTGCAAAATTCATGCATACACCTAAATAAAGGGGTAAGAACCAGCTTTCTCTGGAGAGTTTTCTCACCTTGCAAGGTCCCACACCTTGGAGAAAACTCAATGTTTTGCAATCACACTAAATGACCTAATTCTAGACTATAGATACGAAGGTCACTTATGGGGTCTTTGTAGATTTGCACTAAAAGAAAGAAAATCACATAAGTTCACTTTACATTAGAGGGAGGATCCTTTTATAATCTAATATAATTATATTTTTAGAAAGAAGAGGAGAGATTATATAATACACTATATCAAGAATATTCTTATAATATGTCTTTTCATCATTCTCCCCTTTAGAAGAATAATGAAGCTCAAAATATTCTACACTTATAACACTCATCCCAAAACCATATTATGAAGCATATTCTATAGTCTCATCTATCACAATAATGACACACCACTATGAATTATAGGTTATCATTTAAAAATGCATACAATTTAAGTTTATCTTGTTTTCTAATTGGTACACTTCCTTAATCTCCAAGCATCAAGAAACTCTGTATTTCTGAATTGTATATTTGAGAATACATCAATGTAATCTGATGAGATTAGTAATATGAGGAAATATTAAGATTTTATTTGTCTAATGAACCACATGATTTCACTCTGGGACCGCTATAACAAATCTATTCTAGTCTACTACTTGTTTAACTCTATGTTTCATATTATTGTGGGGCTAGAAGCCAAATATCTAGATAAAATAATCTGCACAAGTGAAATGATAAACCTAATAAGATATAATAATGCTTTATGAATTATTTTTCTAATTTTACTAGGCAAATATTCAAAAAAATTATTACGTAATTCTCCCATATATCTCAGCCATCTTCTACGAAACTATGTCCAATGTAATCCTACTAAAATTTAATTTCTAATTGTACCAATTTATCATCATTTTAAGCTCTCCATGAAAATATATCCACGAAAAAAATTGGTATTGGTTTGTGTCTCTACTAAAACCTTAATGACATCTAATGCACTCATTTTTCATTTTGTCAATCAATTAAATTTAATCTCTAATATTTACAATACAGGAAGGTGCAGAGGTTACTAATTTATGCCACATGTGACCCATTTATAGATTAGTACTTTGTAGGGGAAGTGTTAGATCTAATAGTTTGAGGGAATGTATGATGTTTCGACCACCACATATCCATTAATTCAACATGTCACCCATCATTTACCTACAATATTTTAGAGGTGAGCTTAATGGTATCAAAAGGTTTGATTCACACATTGTTTCAACTTTTCCCTAATAAAATGTGTCACAAATTAGTGATCTATAAACATTTTAGGTTTCACAAATG
Source organism: Taxus wallichiana var. yunnanensis (assembly GCA_018340775.1). Lineage (NCBI taxonomy): Eukaryota > Viridiplantae > Streptophyta > Pinopsida > Cupressales > Taxaceae > Taxus > Taxus wallichiana. The sequence goes on along the minus strand of CM031236.1, from coordinate 278,386,185 downwards.
CTTTGAGATATTATTTCATTTCAATCACTTCCACATGTCTTACATGATAATTTTCACACATAAAATATCTAAGGATTTTGGAGATTATAAAAATTATTTTATGAATATAGGGGTGCCAATTACCGATTAGTTCTAAATGTCAATCATTAATAAGTGGTGCTAAAAACTATGAAAAGTGTTCAAGTTCCAAATAATTCTACATGATGTAGGAAATATGATAGCTGCCACATGTTAGCTATGAAAATGTTACTCTTAGATCACTAAGGAATTAGAAACCAAGAAAATCGACTAAGTTCTGTTATCCAAAATAAGCCCATGCTTATTTTGGTTAACTCCTCCTCCTTTTCCTTTGCTGGTACTTAAAATGGATTTTTTGCATGCTTCAGGAACTCAAAATTTTCTGGGTATGGCTTCATCAGATAGATAATTTTTTCACCTTTCTAGAAAGGTAAAGAAGTCATCCTAACTCCTTGTATTTTTTGAGTTATGGCTCGGTGGAGTTAGCAGTGAAAATTTCCCTGGGTGGGCCCACGGAGGTAAGGAGGAAATTTTTCTAGGGAATCTTGGGCCGTGGAGTGGGGAAAGAAATTTTTCCAAGGAAAATTGGTAGGTTGGTAGAGGCATGGAGAGAAATTCGGCACTTAGCCCTTTTGGGGTTAAAAGCACAAAGAAAAAAATTTGGCCCGTGGGGCCAAGAAGAAAGTATTGACACTTAGCCTCTTTGGCTAAAAACTCAAAATTCCAAAATCGGCCCGCAAGCCCGCAAAGGAGAAAATGGAGAAAAATTAGTTAAGGCCTCGTACATCAAACCGAGGGCACCACGTGCCATCAGAGGACCAGGAATCGAGAGTTTTAGGAAATTTTCCCAATTTGAAAAAAGAGGGAAAAAATCAGGATTTTGCCCCGCGAACCCATTTTTTGCCCTAAATCTTCAGAGGGCCATATCTTTCGACCCAGAGCTTGGATTTTCACGATCCTTATATCATTGGAAATATGTTGAAATCATCTACATGATGGACCCCTCAATTTTGAATTTTGATAGAGTTTGATGGGAAAATTTTGAAGAAATGTCTCTGGCATGGGAAAAAATGTAGAACCGGACCCCAACCACCAAAATTGATGAAGTATGGCATCTGTTTCTTCTCCAGCATGGCCGAATGCATCAAAAATGGATTTTTGAGGGTGCCCTTGCTATTTTAATGAATCTTGTTGGTGGTTGGAGATGTCAAATCAATTTACATATGTTTTTTCACCTTTCTTCGTTCTGTTTGATTGATAAAGCCAGATTTGGCTCATTTTTGAAATGGTTGGACCCCCTTGCTTTTGCAAGCTCTCTTTTCTTCCTTAGCAGGTAGATTTGTAGAATTTTAGACCTCCCATGGAGATTGTAACTCATTTTTGCCTCTTCGCCAATGGAACGTATTGTATCAAACTTGGAAATGATAATGTATGTTCTATGATCAATTTTCAATCCTCTCATGCATTTATTATTGTCTTCTGATATTTCATTGCATTCTAGTAATCTATGCATGTTTTGGTGTTGAATCTCCATGATCTATGTCAAATTTGCAAAGCAAGAAGTCCAACACTCCTTTGGTGTATCACCATTCTGTTTTTGCTTAGTTTTGTTTCCATTTCCATGTTTTCTCTCAACCATGTCTCCTTGGTAGTTTTAGAGTAGGAATTTTGAATCAGAACCTCTGCAAAAATTGCATGCATACACCTAAATAGAGGAGTAAGAACCAACTTCAATCTAGAGAGTTTTCCCCAATTGCAAAGGTCCCACACTTTGGGAAAACTCCATGTTGTGCATTCACACCGAATTGGCCATTTGTCTACATCAAATCTGAGGGTCAATTTGGGGGTCTTTGTGAATCGCATCAGTAGTTCCTAAAGAATTCAAATATAATTTATTGGCATGTTCCCTTATTTTCATGAACTAAAATTGATGGCATTTTTTTATAGAAAACAAATTATTTTCACATTTATTGAATGTATAAACATTTAGCTTCACTAATTCATCATGTATGCATGTTGCAATAGTTGTGAAATTGAAATAAGTATTTGCCAACATTTTTAAGAAACTCATAATGTTCATTTTCCTACTCTATAGAAGGATCAATGGCCTTATAAATGATTGTGCATGAATTCTAATATTTATAAACTTAGAAACATAATTTTGAAGATTAAAAAATATCTCAACTCGAAGCATACATAATTTACATTTTTGAACTCAAAATATAACTCAATAAGAAGGTAGAAACCATGAAAATATTAAGAGTTGACAAAAATACTATTTGTAAATCATATTTAATATAAAATGAAACTTAAATATGCATAGTGTGAAAACACATTCTTTGGAGAAAGAAAATACCAAATCTAATCTAAAATAGCTAAAATAAATTATCTCAGATCTCATCTTCTCTTAATCTTAGCTTAGAAAAGTTAAAAATTATTTCCTCTCTTTATTATTTATAAAAATTCTTATTCATATTTTTCATCATCATTTCCTCGAATCTTCAAAACTTCATATTGTTATGAATGAAAACCTTAAAAACATATAGTAAATTGTGTCTTATTTTCTATAGAAATTTATTTATTTTCACATATTACACTTCTCTTCTCTACCATTTTGAAAATATCTTTCCATTTTCATCATTTTGAACACTCGAGATATCATCCCTTTCATAGTCTTCCTAGATAGGTGATTTATGTCTTATTTTAGTAATCATGTTCTAGTGTCTATTTTTGGTCTTGCTTCCATAGGGTTCTAATCAACTATTGGGCCAACCACATGCATGTAAAACAACATGAATAGGTCAGTATGAGATAGGTATATTTCTATTAGCAGAGTTCATTATTTTTGTACACCACTTTCATTTAAGCTTTATGTTTAACATTTTCTTTTTATTTTGTGTTCTTTTTGATATTTTACTAAAGACCATATTATGTTTCATTATTGTAAAAATGATAATTAGTTGGGGCATTTATATACAATATATTTTTGTGCTTGCTAACCAATTTTTTTGTGCAGGTGGTTGTTGATGCAATATTCTCTGAGTCAATTCCTTAAAGGTCTTGATGTGAATTTTGTTATTTTAGAATTTGTCATGTGGGGTAAACCATTAAATTTGAGAGATTTCTATATTATAATAATTAGTCACCATATACTTTCCTTGTTTCTTCCCTATGTTCACACATTGTACTCATTATGTTTACTTTTCACACTATGTCTACTATTTTCTTCTTATTACATGATAATTATCCTTTCTTTTATTCAATCCGGACCTTCATTACTCACCATCATTTGCCTATTGTCTTATGCTCCCCATGATTTTCACCTTCTTAGATTAGGGTTTCCTTAAGTATAACACCATCACCCATGAGTGATGGAATTTTAAAAAAAAATCACAGTTAACACCATTCGCCATCTATGATGGCAACATGTATATATACCTCTATACTTTCTTGTTATTTTAACCAATCACCATTACAATGATTTTGTTATCACCAGTTTATTTATGAATCACAATAGAAGAAAGGGGTGAATAATTCATTTAAACCCTTCAAATAATTACAAATTAATCTTGTATTCACCATTAACACTCAAACATTTATTAAAGTGATCTTAACAATATGCAAGAACCATCCACAAGAGCATACTTATGAAATAGTACGCAATAACATAAAATATAAGTGTGAAACCCTCAAAGGGAAGAAAACCCATTGAATTTTTTTATATAACACAGATTAATTAAATTTAGTGAAGCTTCAACTTCACAAGGAGCATCAACCCCTAGTTTAGTAGAGCACTAACCCCTAATTTAGTGAAGTAAAAACTCCGAGAAGGATGATACAACCCCTAAGGTGATCAAGAACAAAAAAACACTTTTAGATGAAGATATCTAAAGTATTGATTCTTTTACAACTGATGGATATCACTAATTCATCTCACTGACCTTTTAAACCCTCTTCAAATAGTCCTCCTCCCAACTTGCTCAAACTTGATCAAACATGAACTTATTTTGGCACAAACCCTTAAGTTAAAGACTTGGAAAATTATTCATACTTTTACACACTCTCTCAGCTCTATCTTTATGTTCTTAGCACTCTTTCATTCTCTCACCTAGCTAGCATTTTCCACTCTCTTTCAAATAGTTCTAATTGAAACAAAAATGCACTTTTGTGTGAATCTCAACTCAATCACACAACAAAGGTAGGTCCTAATAAAATAGATAGCTCATACAAACATAATAACATAACAATACACTCATAAAAATTCATAAAATGGACCCATGTAGGTCGACCATGCACCAAGATAACTAAACAATCCCAAAAAGGTCTGAACCCCATCACCAAGCTCAACAAAGACATCCAAATACATAAACATGCTTGGTAAAGCCTCCAAAGGATTTACACATGTAAAAAAATTTATAATAATATCATCCATTCTCACACCATTTTTGGACAAATCATTTTCTACATAACACTACCAAGTAGGACCATTTCCTACTCAAAACATCCACTTCCAGGAACCAGTCTTCACCTATGAAGCTCAAGATCACAAAAGAACATGTAAACTATAACTGGTAACCACTAATTAGAAATACGTTGACCTTTATAAAAACTTCCATGATTTCTAGACCTCGTGAAACATCTATCAATTCACACCATACCTCTTTTCTCTTGAAAAATTAAATTACTTAGAAAGTAGTTTTAGAAACTCAACTAGTTTACACCCTTTATATCACTTTCAAGACATATAAAATATTTTAATACGACAATACTTAATCCTTATTAACTCTTAAATAGATATAAAGCATATTTAGAGACCTAAATTCAATATCTCTACCCTTGTCTACCCACGTGCAGATATTTTTCTATGGTCCTCTCTAGGTCCCCATTTAATTAAATCCATCCCCATCAATATTCAATAAAATACCCACTTATTATCGTATCATCATTAATCCTTATTAATTCACATTAATCAATAAGTTCGCATTAATTTATTAATATGCATATCGCTAACTTTCCCTAATCAACTTGCTATTTAGGATGCTTTTATCCTAAATATAAATCCCTATGATTTTTCTACCCATTCCTATCTTCTAACTACCCATGATTCATCCTTAAACAACCTAATCCCACACATAAGCTTTAAAGTGTTTTTCCCTCCTTAAAAACACAAAATATTGACCTAAATAAAAAAACTCCATGCCATTGGGGAAAGTTTCCCCATGGTGTGCGGCATCTTAGCGCACTCTTCATCGACCCTATAAGACTGGGGTTTTCTTTCCAAAAACAACACAAAAACACACAAGAGCATCTCATCTCTTATTTTCTTGCACTCTGGATCAATCTTTGAACCGTAGCATCCCAAAATCTTCTTACAGCCCTTGGAGGCTCGTTTTGATCATCTACATAACTACAGGAGGTTTTACATTTATTTTTATGCTATCTATATCATTTCTATTGTTATCTTGTTTAATCTAACATTTCAGGTCCAACATCACTCGTAACTTCATTATTAGGTTGTTTTATCAAGTATTTTTACTAGTAGGTTATGTTTTTTATCTTGTTTCTCTTTGGTCTTACTATAAATCTTTGTGATCACCGTCACCCACTGAGTCACAATCGACTCGACCCTCCAAAACCTGTGTTTTCTACTTCTAGAGCCATCTCCAACCTCTGCATGTGTTTTTTCTCTTCCCCAACTTGCTAAACCACCATCTAGTCTCTCTGTTGCATTAAAATTAGTCTATTTACATCCCGATTATTATTGCTTCACCACAGTCACTGTCACCTAGGGTACTAATTCCCACCTATTCTTCTCAATCTCTATTTTATATAATTTTTTTCTTTCTTCTCCATCATATTCCTTCTATAGGTTAACTCCATCATCCACATGTTTCTACTGATTACTAGATTGTATTTAGATATATTTCAGACTACATATTTAACTTTTTGTTTCAAATCCTCACTTCCAAGTCATCGTCGACTTGCTTTTGCATAGTTTGGGTCACCGTCAACTCAAACTTGGTATCATTTAACTTCTGCATTCATTTCAATCTAATCAAAGTATATAAATCAAATATTAGTTACTTTTAGATTCAATAAAACCTTTGTTTCTACATGCACTCTTCTTATTGATCTTTTACTTCATTCTTAATTTAAAAGCTGGGGTTAACATCCATGAAAGGAGGGTCACACTTCAGAGCCAATTTTTTTTTGGGGAAACCCAGCATATCTTATCAAATAATTTTTCTATTTCGAAAGTCTTATTTTCAGGTTCATTATACTCAACAAGGATCAATTACTTGGTGCCCATCCATCCACGTATATCATGCTTTTGAGGTACTATAAACCCTCCATATTATAAGTTGTTAGTTTCTTTTAGTAGCTAGCTTATTAATTTGAGTACGAACAAAGAAACTTGGTCAACATTCTTGGCACGCTCGGTGGGACAACCCCTTAGGTGATCCCTTTTCATTTATTTTCTATTTTTATAACTTTTTTTGTTATGTACTAACACTACAATGCGAGGCCCTGCTTCTTCCTTGCTCATGTTGGTCCGTATGTTGAATTTCTCTTCACTAAATTTGAGATAAAAAGGAAATGATTTATCAAGATATTCCTCATATTTCCTTATTTTATGCTTTCATAATTATATTTCCCTTTCATGCATGTTTCCTCATTGAAAGATCACACTTTCATTTGCTTTAAAAAAACCTTTTTTATTTCATCCTATTTGCTTACATAGTGTAAGTATGAGTTAACATTTTACATGGCACATTCCTCACACAATCCAAATTCACACATTTAAATTAACACATCTGAACATCCTCCTACCTAGTAGGACTGATTAGTATTTCATCACCAAACTAGAAGCCGTCGACACTCCCCTAGCCATAAATATCCTAAAACAAGACATAGAATTCCTTCTCTTAGGTACCCTGTTATCCATCCCCTTTTCTATTTTTCACACTTTCTTAATTTAAAAACAAAAATAAAAAATAATTATCTACTTGATTTTCTTGATTTAAAGATGGAACCAAACTTTCCCCCAAGGATTTCTACATAAACATCTACCATGATCAATATCTCATCCTTGTCTCTTTCTAGCCCTATCTATGACTACTTTCTCCATAAGTCCATCTCTCGATCATATCAACTAGTAGATCCTATTCCATCCCCATTGCCTTATACCATCCTGCTCCATCTAAAATCACCATGCCTATCCCACCTATTGACATTCCCATCCCTCATGTATCAGATCTTCCCATCCAATCCCAACCATCTTATCATGTTCCTCCTTCCCAATATCATACACCCCATACACCAATATGTTTTTCATGACTACTCTACACTTTCAAATAACCCTTTCCTAACCCACCACAAAAAAACTCATTTTCATCAACCACACTAAACAAATATAACCCATTTTCAATCAAAACCATACATTAGAAACCTCCTTTCATATCTATCCCACTTATCTCATCATCACCTACTCCCATCCTTGATATTGTGCCTATGGATCCTTCAAGAGCTATCCCTGCATCAACCATATCCACCATTTCCTTACCTACCACCTTAACTTCCACTACTTCTCTCATATCTACATCCAGTCCTACTCTTACCACATCCACATTGGCTTTGATTACACCCACCTCTTCATCCACACCTATCCTACCCCAACTTACTATGACTATCCCATTATCCATATATATCCCAAACACACCCATCACTACACTTATATCTACTATGCCAACAAATCCACCTGTATATGTCTTGACATCATTATCACACATTTCTTTACCCATGCCCACATCCACCATTCTAGCATGAACATCTAGAATAAAACCAATCATACCTCCTCATTCCACAAACATATCCACAATGTTTTCTCAAATATCTAACACGAACACTGAAGGCACTCCTACCTCTTCTACAAAACCCCTCATTTCTACCTCAAACAATCCAAAACATGGCTGATCTCCCTCTCACATAGACTTCATTAACCGCATGATCCAAACACCCTTATTCTATCGACACCTATGTGCGTCATCAAATGTAAACCAACATATACCTCATCTAACTAATTGGATACTACTCCCCCATCCACATATATTCCACCATTACCCATCATACCATCCATAGAATCAATCTCAGTCCCTCTTTCTGCACTTCTACCTACACCTACCACATCGACCATCATAACCACATCTCCTACATCATCATATTCTCCTCCCACATCCTTTGAAGAATATTGGAGAGAAATACAACTTGTAGAAACCATAGGTGACCCTCCTATCTCACCAGAAATTTCTTCACCTTCCTTAGATCAAATCATGCAAAAATTACTTCCCCCATCAACCACAACATCATCTTCAGATCCACCAGTTGAAATCATTTTCATCCCTTCCAAGGGTACTCCTTCACAAACCAAATCTAAAAACCTTATAACCATTCCATAGTGGTCCTTGTGCCCCCACATAAATATAGACATTCCTCAAGCTAAGATCAAACCTACATCATCCATCTTGGGGCCACATCCATCTATCTTAGGACCACCTCCTTTATCACAATCAAAAAAAATCCAAATCCAAATAGTCTCGACTCCCTCTTAGGACCAAACACTTCATTAAGAAAACTCCAATCCACCCACCAATCCACACCGAAATCATCCAAACCTTTTTCTTTCAATACACCATTCACCATCAAAATTGAAAACAAAACATGTAGATCTTGAAATAATCCACCCCATCCTTGACATTAGAACATCTCCTAGGCAAGTGCACTAATATGGGGGTAAAAAGAGTGGCAAAAAAAACCAAAATGAATGAAACGTGATCGCGTTTTTGCAATAACATGATTGCATTATGTTTTCCAAGTCTGTAACATTCTCGTGTTATAATGTGTATGCATTTTTAGAGCTTGAAGGAGCCATATTTACTAAAATAAACATTAAGTATAATATTTCTTTTATTATTTCTTTATACTTAACATTTCCTTCTTTATACTTAAGATTTCTTTTATTATTTCCTTATACTTCAAATTTATTTTAGTATAAAGAAATAATAAAAGAAATATTATACTTTAAATTTGTTTTCGTAAATATAAGAAGTTTGGGTCACTTTGCACTGATGGAAGTGGTCCCATAGCTCTGATAATTATAATCTAGAAGATAGTTTTTCTAAATATAATATTGTCATTACTTACTCATATTTAGAATTTATGCAATGACCTAAAAATTTTAGGCCATATATATTGTAGTTGGTCATTTTGTTGGGAAAACTTATAGTCATTTCGTAGGTGTTTTGAACTTGGATTGGATTTTTCTCTACCAATATTTGAATTAATACGAGTTTCAAAATTTGGTCCATAATTTGCTTTAGTGACCACAAATCATCTCTATGATGCTTGTCTACTTCTTACTAAAGCTGAGATCCTCACTTCGTAGATAGAGAATTACTCCCTAAGTGGGATTCTGTCTATACCAAAATGAGGTGATTATTATGTGCCTCCTCCTTAAGTTTTGATCACACTACTAGGTTTTGAATGAGTTTTTATGAATAGTACCAAGTGAATTTCATCAAGTGAACTCAAATTATTTCTCATTCTTAGAAACAGGGTGCTCCATATAAAGATCGTCCCTTCACCTTTCCCGGCTCTGAAATCATCCTTTCATGGAATCAAATTCAATATTATCATACATTTATTTTCTCATATGTATCTCCGGAGATAGGAAATGCCTTAATACTTCACACATGATGGCCTTTGATACCTTGATGCCATGACTAGGTCATTTTAGATTGTTCCTTGGATAGATTTTGGTACAATGACAAAGTTAGGATATGATGATCATCACCTCACTCCTTGAGCTTCACATTTAACCTTTAAATATGATGAATCCTTAATGATTAAATTTATTCACTAAGATTAAACACAGGTGTAAGCATGCTTATGGTACATGGACACATTTTTTTCTCAAGTTTCTCCTCATGGAAATGGGTTTCCTCCTCCAATTTAAGGGATGAATCCTTGAATGAAATTTGAGTTTGAGTTACATGTTCTTGAACTCCATACTTCAATGAAACACTAAAAATAATATTTTACGATCAATGAAAATATTCTAAAAATATAATTTGGCCTGTAACTAAAAATTTAGGTCCTATTTCATTTTGAAATTATAGGGGCATTTGAAGATTTTGTATTACCTAAAGAAATATTTAAGCCTTGAATTAATGTTGATTATTCAAAATCATATATTATTATAATATCCTTCCAATTATTTTATTTTTTTATCCTAATTCTTTTGAATCATTGGAATCATCCAGAGAAGCTCACTTTTACCATTTAGCTTTCATTCCCTGCACTGAAAATTCGATCTTAAACAAATGACTCTTGAATGATTTTGTTAGTTCCTAAATTTTCCTAAATTTATTTAGAAATATTAAATTATCTCTAACATCACCCTCATATGCTTTATATTTTCTCTAAAAACACATCGAAGGGTGTTCAATTAGCTACGTAATGGCCAAACATTGCCTTTTTAGGCCTTTAGAGGAAGTAATCTCTCATGAAAACTAAATGAGTTGAACTATCACCTTAGACACTATTCCCTACACACTGAAACAAAATTGATGATCTTATTAGGAATTTACTTTGTGTCATGGTTTAAGGGTTTATGGTTTCGGTTTAGGGATTAGGGCTCAAGGTTCGGGGTTTATGACCGAGGGTTTAGGGCTCGGTGGTCAAGGGTTTGACTCGGGGTTTAGGGTTTATTGTTTAGGGACCATGGTTCAAGTTTTAGGTTTTATGTTTTAGGGGTCATAATTTAGGATTTAGGGTTTATATTTTATGGTTTATGGCTTAGGGTTAAGGGTTGAGGGTTTAAATATAGGGTTTAGGGTTTAGCGATCGGGATTAGGGTGTTGGGTTCAAGGCTTATGGTTTAGGTTTTAGGGTTTTGGGATTAGGGTTTAGGAATCATGGTTTAGGGATTATAGCTCAGGGTTTAGGGTTTGGAGTTATGTGTGTAAAGTTTATGGTTTAGAGCTCGGGGATCTTTATTTAGGGTTTAAGGTTTAGGGTTAAGGGATTAGGGTTGAGGTTTATGGTTTACGGTTTAGGGTTTATGATTTAATGTTTAGGTGTTAGGTTTTATTATTTTTGTTTTAGTGTTTAGGGTTTAGGGATAATGCTTAAGGGTTTAGGTTTAGGTTGTAGAATTTAGGGTTTAATTTTTAATGTTTAAGGCTCAAGGTTTGAGTTTAGGGTTTAAGGTTTAGGTTTTAGGGCTCAAGGTTTATGGTTTAGTATTCGGGGTTTAGGTTTTTGGGTTTAGGGCTCACATTTAGGTTTTAGGGATCAAGGTTTAGGGTTTAGGTTTATGAATCAAGGTTAAGGGCTCAAGGAACCTTGAAGATTGTTTGAAATCCCCTGTAGTCTATAGTAGTGATTAAAAATTGAATAGTTGTCTTGATATTCGGACTATAAGGATTGGAAAACCTCATATGTTTTCTAGTAGGTCTCATGAGTGAGTTCATCTTTTGGAATATCAATATTAGGACCATATTTCCTAGTATCATGCCTAGAACCATAATTGAGTCTACTTGTACAATTATATTTTTATAAGAGGTGGGACAAGTAACTAAATATATATGGCATGTAACTTGTTCCTTTCAATGCATATTACACATCTCTTCCAAACCTATTTCCCCACATATACTTGCGCTCTTGAATGCCGATTTCTTCGCACACCGAAACAAATTTCATATTTCTCATATTTCCATGTATGGTATTATGCAATCCAGGATAACCCATTGAAATATGGGAGTATAACTACCTACTCATATTCACATTCATGATTCACTTTCATACATATTCATATTCACAAGAACATCTTCTTCCTTGAAAGATTTTTTTGTCTAACTAATTTGGTAATTATTATGCATACTCCAAAAACTTCACATTTATCATGACATATATGGTCTTTGCCGCATAGACGTTCAACATTGGAGTGAAAACTATATTTATCATTATAAATGGAAGTGAAGTAACAATGTCTCTTTATATAAAATGATTGAGGACTACTGGGAGTCTCAGAGAACGATAAGACATTCGCAAATCATCAGTGTCTAAATCATAATGTCGTTGCATCTCGGAGAAACATTTTCAAAAAATTGGAGTAATTCATCTTGGAAAATAAAATTGAACCTCATAAATCTTCTCAAATTTCCATCTTACACAAGCACTTGACATATCAAGCTTTTTTTCTTTGAAATAAACCTTTGTTCCTAACGACTTGCAAATGAAATAATTATTCAAAAGAACATCAAAAGGATAAAATATGCTTGGTTTCCTAATCCGTTAGATCCAAAAATACCAATGGACTTGTTATTATCAATTTATAACACTCTTGGAGCTCCAAATATTTCACAAGCTATAGAAAAAGGAGATATATATATTGGGTAATATTTCTTTGTACCGAATTGTTCTTGGATAGCTTGCATTTCCCTACTTCAAAATATGAACAAATGAGAGGAATAAAATTGTGATGAATCTCTTTGAAAGTTCTTCCTATGAAGTAGATGAACCCTTTTAAGTTGAATATTCTCTATCAATACTAATAAGAATGGGAAAGACACACAAAATTACAGTGATTGAAATAGTTGACATTCGATGGGAAAAAGAAGACAAGTGTATGGGGTAACATTTTTTTGTGCAAGCTTCCCATAGGGAAGGGGTTACTTAGAAAAGGGTTGGACCAGATTATTCTTACATATATGAAATTTCCCTCCAAAATTATTTTACCAAATTACACACACACATCAGATGTCTTGGTAAATGCTTGTGTGTTAATTTATCTCATTTGATAAGGATTCTTATAACATAAATAAACCTAGAATTGAGTTATAGAACTTAGGATTCTTTGTCAAGTCACACCATTATGGAGAATAATCTAATATCATTGCAGTTATAAAACATTCAATATTTCCAATTCCTAATTATTTTCCTCCTAAATCCTTATGAAGCTCCCGTAATTAGTCAAAGAAGTCAATGTTCTCAATTTTACTTCTCATTCCTTGCAGACTGAAAGCTTGTTGTTGAACATAATATCCATTAATGAACAAAATAGTATAGGCCTATGAGTTTAGGGTTTAGGTTTTAGGGTTTAGGGTTTATGGTTTAGGGCTTAGGGTACATGGTTTAGGGTTTAGGACTCAGGGATCAGGGTGTAGGGTTCAAGGCTTAGGGTTTAGGGCTTAGGGTTCATGGTTCGGGGTTTATGGCTTTGGGCTTAGGGATTGAAGGTATGGGTTTACGTTTTATGGTTTAGAACTCAAGGCTCTAAATTTAGGGTTTAGGGCTTAGGGATTAGGGATCAAGGCTCAAGGTTTAGTGTTTGGGGTTTAGGTTTTATAGATTAGGGTTAAGGGTTTAGGGTTTAGGGTTTAGGGTTCGAGGATTTATTGTTCGGCATTTAGGATTTATTATTTTTATGTAGGATTTAAGGTTTATAGTTTAGGGTTTAGGTCTTAGGGTTAAGGGTGGAGGGTTTAGGGTTTAGATTGTAGAGTTCATGGTTTATATTTTTCAGCTCAAGGTTTAGGGTTTATGGTTTAGAGTCTATGGTTTATGGATTAGGGTTTAGGGTAAGGATTTGGTGTTTAGGGTTTAGGGTTTAGGTTTTAGGGGTCAAGATTTAGGGTTGAGGATTTAGTTTTTGGGTTTTAGGGTTTAAATTTTAACATTTAGGTGTCGATGTTTGTGGTTTGGGGTTTAGGTTTTAGGGATTAGGGATCGGGGTTTAGGGCTTGAGTCCCCGGTGGTGTAGGGTCATGGATCACGGGTAAGGGATGAATTTTTAAGGTTTAGGGTTTAGGGATTAAGCTTTAGGGTTTAGTTTTTAGGGTTTAGGGATTGAGGTTTAGGGTTTAGAGTTTTTATTTTAGAATTTAAATGCTAAAATACTTAGGTGAATGTTGAAATCCTTAAAATCCTTGAAATCCTTAAATGCTTGAAAAAAATTATCTCCTTAACTATGACTCATGGATCTATGAGACTAGTTCCATAAGGTGTAGAGTAACCCTAATTTATTATATTTACTAAATTAAATTTAAATTATAAGAAATAATAAAATATAAATAATAATAAATGAAAAAAATTTACTTTAACATTTATTTTGTAAATATAAGTATGCCAAAGGCACATATAATGTCTATATTAGGCGAGAGCATGTATGCGTTATAATGCATACACATTTTTCATTTTCCTTTTACCAATGCATGTTTCTAGGTTTGGATCTAGTTTGGATCCCCAAGCACGAGGCATGGACCTACACAAACTTAAAAACAATGTTTTTTGAAAGAAAATGTAAAATGCCACTTTTGTAATGATAAATCAATATAAAATGATAAACTAATTTTAAAAACTTATACTATGACGTGGAACAAAGTTTCTTCTTTCTAAAAATATATTTTTTCAAATTTTATGACTAATATAGGGTTTCCATATTATTTATTTTCTACTTTGCCTTTTATAGATATTTTTTAAGTTTAAACATGTTTATCTTTTGTCATGTATCTTTTTTTCAACTCATCAAAATTGAATGCAATTTTTTAGGCACAAAATAGGACTAATTCTATACATATTTTAAATAAAAATAATTTTTGATATTTTTTGAGGTAGTTGAGAGGGGGCACAATCAGACTCCGTTATTTTCAATATTTAAAATTTATGTAGAAAAAAATCATTAAGAAAATACTCAGCTGAAAAATTCTAAACAAAAATCTAGTACAAACTAGATTCTCCTACCTATATTTCTTCCCAATTGTTTTCAAAAATACTAAATTGTGTTAAAAATGGTGGGGGCAAAAATTCACTCTATTATGTTTTTAAATGAAAACAAGAGCACATATTTGTATTTTCATTATTTAACCCACTTAGAATTGTTTTTTTCAATAAAATTTAGTAGTTTAGAAACTAGACTCAAAAATTTACGACTCATGTTTATACAACATCTTGCAATTTTGAGTGTAAATATTTCAAAAACTCATACATGTTGAAGATTTATATTTTTCATAAAAATACATCAACTTAAGACCCCCTTTGTCCCCCAAATTGGTGTACTTACCCTCTGCCACATATATCAAATCATATGTGGAAGTCTTGTGACATCTACTTCAAATTTATTCCATCACCCTTCGTCTTATCATAGCCTTTGATGCGAGACCATCGGAAGCCATCACGGTTCAACCCCATCACATTTTTTCCTACCATCATACCTTGGGTTATAACACCGAACAGTGTAAGACAATACAAACCATCATCCAAAGCATCTCAAGGACTCTCCTTATTTGTCTACCATCTCATCCATAGTTGATTCCACTTCCATTTCCACCTCTCCATCTATAGGAGCCACTAGGCCTTCTCCTTCATCCACCACTTCTTCACTTACCACCCCTCTTAGTGAGGGTCCTCCCTTATTAATGGATATAGTTTTCCTTGATACATCATTCCTATGATCTTTAACACTATACAACATATATATTTGAAAAACCTTCATGAGATCCCATCACATTTCATCCAAAATCTACTAGCTCACCCAAATATCTCTACCTATGGGAGTACCTTCTTCTAGCTATTGATTCTTCCACATATTCTTTCTCATCATCCTATCCCTACAAATTTTTGAAGTCGGATGGCTTCATTATAGGATCTACTTGCTTGCGGATTAGATACTCTCCATACTTTGAGTTATCTTATCCTATCTAGCTCATCTCAACCAATCATATCAACCAATTTTTATCCGTCATCGTCTCCTCTTTAGACCACCTTCATGACCATATTTGTGTTCCCCTTGAAAGCACCCTAGATCTATCTAAATCCCACCCTTGGGGCTGTATAATCTCATCCTAAAATCACATTAGTAACTATTGCTCTTGTTTTCCCAAGAAAATGTGTATTTGCTCAAGATTTTGATCCTTAATTGACTTATCTCAACCTACCTAAACTCAAATTTGTCTTGACCTAACCTTTCCATCTATCTTTTTACAAGAAATCCCTATATAAGACAAGGGGGTCTCATTGGTCTTGTTAATCCTAGGTCTTAAAAACAACATCTTACTGCAACTGAATATTTCACTACATGTGTGGAAGTAATTGGCCCTATGCACAAATATGGGGATAAAAAAGAGGACACAAATCCACTTTTGGCCATTTCTCCCTAATGACCTCGCGTTATGGCTCAAGTAAATTTTAACGTGAATAGGTAATTTAGGGCTCACGTTATAATGTGATCATGTTCAAGGTCAAATTTTCCAACCCTAAATACACTCACATTATAATGTGCTTGCATTTTAAATCTAATAAAAAATAGTCAAAACTTGAGAGCTATTCATTTGCAAAAAAAAAAACAAAGCTAGCGAAACGTGAATGAGGAAAATTACACTCGTGTTTTAGAGAATTTTGCATCCTTGACACTTTGGGAACCTTGAATCAATGATGGAGGAGAGTGAAGAAGATCAGTCAATGTTGATTTTGGTTTTTTTCTTTGTAAATTTTTATTTTTTAGATAATTGTTGATTTGTTATTTTTTTATTTTCAGATGTTTCTTTACCTCCAAATCAATCCTGTCATCCCCCCAAATGAAGAGGAAGAAAAAAACATCCCTAGAACACCCCCTTCTATTGCCAGGCATCCTCCTAACACCCAACAACAAATTTTGGGGGAAATTGCAAACCACAAATTACAAATTTAGGGTTTAATAGAAACTTTAAACAACCCTTAATGCCACAAATCCTCATCATCAAAACCTAGCCACACCATTAGGATCATTGTTATCCAATAGTGAGAATGTGATAGGATAAATTAACACATGGGATAGTTTTAGAAACAAGTGACGTTATTTTTATTCAAATAAGTTGTCCTATGATGCGGTGAAAAATAAAAAATCACAAAGGATAAATTGTAGGCATTATTTACAGATCCCAAAACTAATGCACCATTACGATTAGATTATAGAATATTCCCCATACATTGGTGCAATCACACAGGGATTAAAATCAATTTTTAGGATAGGTGGTGGATGGTTTTTGACCAGCCACCTTCTAATAATTTTGAGGTGCCCCAATATTTCTTGAGGAAACTCTATTGTGAGTTCATTTTAAATGAAATACCTAAGCTGTTATAACATTAAATATTTTCGGGACAGAGGCCAAGGATCTCGCATGTGCAGGATAGGTCAGGGCACACCATTTATAGAACCATCTAGCTAGGCCCATTGTTCACCCTCATATTTATCATGTTTTAGTCACTTATACTATGATAGAGATAGTGGAGGTTTAGACCCTCAACTATATTAGATCATTGACTCATTCACTACTTTATCATGGCACTCATCTCTCCCTGTGGAAATGACACTGGTCCTTCAAGGGATAAAACATCTTTTAATATGGAGTTTCATGATTGTAGGAGCATAAGAATGTATGTGGTTGATGTGGCAAATGAACATTATAGCGAGACAACCGCTTACCCCACTAGAAAGATCCACATCCTCATGACGCAAGCAACATAGCCTCTAGAGGCAACTCCACAAGTTGAGCAAGGTGTCAGATTAAAGGAGGTACATCATGATTATGTGTTGTAGAATATTATCATCAAATATTATATACTATATTCCACATTTGGTATTGACCTTCGGGTAAAATTACATGATATTAGTTCCAATAGAATATATATTTTGTACAAAGTCTTATAATAAACCATCTTAATCAATTGTGAATGAAAATTAAAGAGACACCTATGTTTTTATAAAATTATATGGTCAAAGTATGAATCCAATGTCACATTCTTCTTCTTCACAAGTGAATCTCGGTATGGATTTGCATGCTGGTGAATTTACTAATGTAAGTTTTATTATTTTTATTAATCATATACATGAAGAGAACATGAACTATAGTTAACATATGAATTTACTAATGTGAGTTTTATTATTATTTTAGTTGATGACATCATTACAATCTCCTATTGAGATTCATCGATCATTAGATATCGGAGTTGATATGGCCATAGCTTCTATTGTCACTCTTACATAGGTATATGTGCTAGTAAAGTTATTTATATAATGAATTGATTGTATTAAATAACATCATTTATTATTATTTAATTACATTCACATGTGTATTCTAATTTTCTTCATCATGGTTGCCACAAGAGGAGTTTTCTACTCCATTTTGTGCATCTTGTTGGAATCCAAATTGATTCTCCTACTAGGGATGAACAACATCTCAAACCGACAGGATGCTTAGAGACAAACAAATCATTCTATAAGTCATTTTCTATACGGGGAGGGGATTGAACCGACTCTTTGTTACTCATGCGTTGGAGAAATGGATAGCACGTTACTAAGGGTTTTATCTACCCTCACTACTTTATGTTGTGCCTTCAACCAGGGTGAGAGGACCCATTCTATAACCCGTATTGGTGAAGGACATCAAGAGATCCTTAATTTTCATGAAAACCTTGAGAAAATATGATCAATACAACACAATCTAACTCTCACGAGTTGTCACACTAGAGAGTGGAGATGTTTTCTAGACAAGGTTTGGGTTACTAAAGACAATAATTGAAACTTGATTGTCTCTGCATATTTTGGCAAAGTGAAATTTGTTAAATATTTGTGGATACATAGTACAAATAGGGGTAGTTCATGTAGGATTTATCATTTGAGAAGTTTTTGGTGGGAAGTTAAGCAAGATAAAGTTGATTATACCAGATATTTGAGATCCTTTACAAATATTGGAACACTCACAGACAAAATGCTTCAAAATAGCCAAAATATTCCTTCAACTAGAAGGTGTGTATCAATGGAGGCCCAGAGATGCACGATTTCATACACTCTTCAAGAATTCAACACAAAGGCTCATGTTAAAGACTCAATTAAATGTTGGAAATCCCTGATTAGTCATGCCTAAGATACACTCATAGGCTAACAAACAATCTTTGTCAACATAATGAAAGTAAAGTGATTTTAAATTGTTTATTTCATTACAAGATGAAAGCTCTCTCATAATGAAATTGCAAATGCCACAATACTACACATGGATAAGATCTTGTGTGATTAGAGAGGATTTTAACATAAGATTGCAACAGGAACATGAAAAACTATTTGAAAACATTCTGAAATAAAAGCAAACACAATTATGCTCATGATCAACACAAATTCATTCAAGGTTCACTAGATTCATCAAGTAGGGAAAGTTTCTTCAACAATCTCAGAGCTTGTCAATGGTTATACACTTGCAACCATCTTGACATGATTAAATCTACAAACACAAGGAAATAAACAGGTTTCTCAGATGGTCTCTCGGGAAAATGGTTTTTCTCAAACTTTCTAAAAAAATTAACCCCCTTTGAGCATCTCCAATTCATGCCTTTATATCACTCACTTTACATCAAATATTTCCCCCAAAAGAATAATATTTGAGGAATACTTTGTTTGTTACATATTTGTTCCTAGAAAGTGATATTTAACAAATTTACACCCAAAAGTTGTCAGGTGTGACAAAATATAAGCTTTTCAATTTTTCCACCACTTTTTTTAACTAGGGTGTCCGGGTCATTCTCATAAATTTTTGGAGCATGCCCCTCCAATATTCTTAATCATTCTTTTACATGCTTTTTCTAAGAGAAAATGCTTTTTAATAATTTCAAGTGGCTCCATCCTTTGATCGATAAGCAATCCTATTTCTCTTTGAAAATCAACTTTTGCACTTCTCTGCATTTGTGCTTTCTCGGAAATGAGTGCTCCATGGATTATCAATAGGTGAGTAATTCACGATTCAAAACATTCAACAGATATCATATCGAATTAACCAAAAAGGATGAAGAGCTCAATCAAATCCCTTATATCCTCCACCTGTTTGAAAAATGAGACAGAGCAATAATGGTAAAAACTAGATGCATTCGAATCTCATGAGTGGGCCCTCATGGAGTCTTTGTAACTTCAAATTTGAGTGCCGTGACCATGTGGAAAAGATTCACATGTGGAAAAGTTGAAGAAGTGGTGCTCAGAATCTTGTGGGGTTCTTTTCACATTTTGTATCACTTAAGATAAATGAGTACTTTTAGACAATTGCTCTCCCACCGCTTTTGATATAGGCCCTTTAAATGGCTTTAAGGAGGGTGTTGATGGGGATGTGCGACTTACTTTATGACTTTTATTCTTTTTGAAAAAAATTCTAAGAATTTCCAAAATTTCCCACAGTGACCCACCTCTCCGCTTTTAACTTTGATCTTTGAGTCCCTAATGGATTTGTCCACAAGACTTAAGTATCCTCCACTTTATTCTTTATTTCAAAAAAAGCTAAAAACTTTAAATGCTCAAATGATGAACCGCCTCCCTCCTTTTGATGTTCAACAAATGGCTTTACATTGGGTAGTAAGAAATTGGATGCATTACTCACTTTTATACTTTATTTTCTTTTTCAAAACAAAGCTAAAATTAGAAAAATGCTCAAATGACCCACATGTCCCCACTTTTGAATTTTCAATTGACTCAAACATGTGACATTATTTGGTCCCAATGGAATCATAGCTCATTTTATAAATTTAGACCTTTTCACAAAAAAATCCAAAAACTTCAAAGTGCTCTCGATGATCCGCCTTCAACTTTTTTGAATTGATGGGAAAATTGCCATGTGTCCTTGTGGGCCTTAGGCATTTCCTTTTATAATTTTCATTCCTTTCACCATAATGACTTAAAACACAAAAATGGCCCGATTCCTAACAACCTCTCAATTTAAATGACAAGTGTACATTTGTATAAAAAGTAATAAGAAATTTGCCTGCCACTTCATCCATATTTGAAAGTAGCTAATTAGAAAATCATCAGAGCCACGTGAGCCCCAAATTTGAGAATTTTTTAGGAAATTGTGAAAAAAGTGACAAGTTCACCAAATAAACCTATCATGCCGCGTCCAATTAGATGATGAACACATATCAAATAGACGTTGAGACAAAATTAACAGGAAAACATGGCTTGGAAAAATAAAATTACAAAGGAGAAACCCCAAATTCACTCCAAAATTCAATTTTTTTCCCTCATGGCTAGAGAAATTTCAAATAATACCAAGCTAAATGTGATCCATGACCATAGAGAAGGATTAAAAATGACATACAAATGAAGGAAAGTTTTCATGCATCCATATAGGGAGATAGAAAATACTTCAAACCATGCAGACTGAGAAATTTAAATGACAAATAGGGTGAGATTAAATCGAGCACCAACATCGCTCTAACTCAGGGATGGGCACTCTCTTGAGTGCCACAAGAACAACATAACAGACCATGTGCCAAAAATCCATTGGGAAATGGAGTCAAGAACCGACCTCCAAAAAAAAGAAATAATAACCAACTTCCCAAGAACAAACCGAGAAACCAACAAAAACTAGTCACCAAGGACCAGGACAAACCAAAATAGAAAAAACACAAAAACAAAACAAACCAAAAGACTATACACTATACAATGATGCATACCTTGATTATGAGAAATCAATCAAGGAAATGTTTCAAGTTCTGTCATTAAAATCAACTCAAGCAATTCCCCATCTAGGTATTTTAAGAAAAAGGTGTGCTCACCAATCTAAATGTCAATAGAATAAGGGCCCATCCATAATGCATCAAACTTTCCATGTTTTCCTTATCCTCATGTCTTGTTATCCCATTAATAAAAAGCACCAGATCTCCCACACTGAAAACCTCTGGGAGTTACAAAGAATATTTTGGGTATCAAACAATTTCTTTCATTTTCTCCTAAACTTTCACATGTATTTGATGGGATTCTCTTCTCTCTTCATCTAATTCAATAATTTGATTGATCGATGCATCATAGGGACTAACCTTAGGGTCCTCCTTCTTTGATCTTGATAAATTGATAAGAAGATAATTACATATTTGGGGGAGTAGTAGAGCTTGAGTTCATACACCAATTCAAATGGATTTTTCCAGAGCTCTTTTAACAATAATTCTATCAGCCCAAACAACAAATTTCAAATCCATCACCCCACTTTCATTTTATTTATCTCCAAGGTCTTCTTGATTATTTCAAATAATTCTTGTTGTTTGATTCTCCTTCTCCATTACTTTAGGGATTATAATTTGAAGCATATGATAAATTGATCCCATACTCATGACACATGGCAATTACCAAAGGTTTTTCAAAGCTCATGGCATTATTTGATTCAATTATAATTTATCTCAACCTCGTAAATTTATAGGGAATAATCTTCTTGATCTCATTTATCTCAACTTTTGGGTTTCCTTTTTAGTGGGGATACCTTTTCCACCCATTTCTGAAGTAATTTTGTAGTTTGGATGTCCATATCAATATCCACTTTACCATTGGCAATTTTCTTGAAATTTCCATCCGATAGGATATCCTTAACCATGGTATGTGGAACCAATCTGATTTATGACTTTAGAGCTCAAAATATATGGCCTAAAGATTTTTGTCTCCTAAAAAGTAGAGGTCTCTCACATTTCTCCATGAAAGTATATTTCCAATTCTCTCCTAACCTTGTAATGCTTTACTAAAGAAAATTAATGGGTATTTCTTTCACCTCCTTCATCATCCTTTTGTAACATGATAGATCATATAGTATTCTCTAAAGAAAAGGAAAACATTTGGAAATCTTTTTATAATCAAGAGTTTCTAAAATAGGGCATTCTTCAATGCTTCCTTAATCCTAGTAAAGGCTTGAATAATTGCTTCTTCTTCCCATTTGATACTCTTTGATCTTTCTTCAACATGTTTGGTGATTGGGATAGTCAATTAAGCAAAAATTTGAAAATAAATCTCTAATAAAATTTATTTTCAAAAAAGGATTGAATCCCTTTTTGGTTCTTGGAATAGGAATTAGCTTTAATGGCTTCCACTCTCTCAAGGATCAATCATGACCCCTTCTTTTGACACAATATGTCCAAGAAATATTTTAGCCTTTTGAACTCTCAAATGACATTTCTTAGGATTTAACCAGATGAGATACCATATTCCTGCATCTTATCAACATCTTTTCTAAATGTTGCAGGTGATCACTTCTTTTCCTTGAAAAAAATTGTCACATCATCTGATACACAACAATGAAGTCATTTATATATATGAGAATGCTACATCCATTTCTCTTTGAAATGTGGCTCCAACATTCATCAGGCCAAAACAACATTCGACATACACATAGGTTCCCCATGGAGTGGTGAAAGCGTTTTGATTCTCTCTCGAAACTTTTCACAACCACTTGGTTATACCAAAAAAACCATCCAAAGTAGATAAAAATTCTGAACCTAGTAACCAATTGCAACATGTTATCCATATTTGGCAAGGGATAGTTATCTTTAATTGATGCCTTATTTAAATTTTCTAATTCAACACACAATCTTATATCCCCATTTTTATTTCGAATAGGTACCGGGTTTGCTACCCATGAGGAGTATCTTGTAGGCTATATAATTCCTCCATCCCTTAACTTTTTCAACTCTTCTTGCATTTTTAGAAAAAATGGATTAATTGGTCTTTTTCTACCTAAATGGCTTGGCATTAGCTTCATGGGTATTTCATGTTGAAAAAGGTCTTTCCATATATGCTTGAAGATTCTATAATATGACCAAGCCAAAATCCTGGTACTTTTTAGTAATTGGACATATGATACATTTTCTTCTCTATTCAAGTTGTTGCCTGCCTAGCCATATTTCCTAGGTTTATCCTTTTTGCCAGGTCATATTCTTCAACATCCTCGAGGAGGACATGACATGTGTCTATTAATAATGCAATGCGATCAACATTATCAAAATTTGATTCCAATGCATGCAACCAAACCTTTGGGAATAGTATTAGTTTTCAATTGGATAATGTCCTTACCAAATAAGGTCTCTTTTCCTTCATTTGCACAAACCATTGGTTCCCAGTCCATACTTTGATTGGAAAATTCTCCTTTATTTTTAGAAACCTTTGGACTTGAGCATCATCTTCAAAAACACTGTCAATGCTTGATATTATTCGAGGACAAATGGCCTGGTCAATATTTCAATATCATATTCACAATAGGGAGACATTGTACAATTTTCAAACCTAGATCCCAATACTACCAATTTTTCTGCTATAATATTATAGCTCCTATCATGATGTATTATATTGAAAGAATCAAACATTTCAATGAAGTCCCAAACTGCATGCTTATATTGTTTCATTCTTTGATTCTTTGTTGCATACAGTTTTCTAACTTGCTTGACTATCATCAACTGAATCTCCTTTAACAAAAATGTCTCTAACACCATATTTCCATGCAATCCTTAGACCCAAGAGTAGTGCTTCATACTCAACAATATTGTTTGTGCACTCAAAATTGAGTTTAAAAGAAAATTTAAACTCCTCTTGGCTTGGAGATATCAAGACAACACCAACACCATTACCAAATCTAGAACATGCTCCATCAAACATTAGAGTCCAAGGAGAACCAACCTACTTAGGATACTTGCACTCATCAATTTTATGCTCCTTACAATCAGCATATCCCACAAAGTTATCAACATCAACATCTATGTACAATACTTCATAAGAAGCATTGTTAGGGTCCTCAATGAGATGTAACATTTTCTTCTCACCATATAACTTCACAAGGTTCCCTCAATTGGTATGGTTGCATAAGACATGTCCATTTGCACACTTCCACCCACACTAGCTGCCCATTTTCTAGATAATAACATCCCCATTTGGCAGGATAGTCCACAATAACCACATTCATGGTTAAGCATTTTCCTAGATAAGCTGCTAGTTGTACTACCATTCCTTTGACATATCCAATTACTGGCACTTCTCTTGAATCCATAGTAGTACATTTCCCAAAAGTTGTTGTTACCTTGATATTTAACTCATTCATTACCTCAAGAGGCATTACATTACATGAGGCTCCTGAATCAAACATGTAGTTATGTACCAGCCTATCTTTAATAATCAAAGTGGTAAAAATGGATCAACATCCAAATGAGATTCAACTAGAGAAGTTCCCAAATATACCTCAGATGATTCACCCAGTTCCTCCAATGCTTGTGGTATTTCTGATTCTACAATAATAGGAGGAATCTCTACATTATTAACACTTTTTCCCTGAGTAATATTTTCTTCCTTAAATCCCAAATATTTGAATGCCCTTTTCCTATGCTCAGGGATCTGAGTAATTCAACAATGGGAACAGTGACCTTGATCTAACTCAAGATTTGGGCTATGTCACAAGGAATATATTTGGGTAGGGCAGTATTAGGAGGAAGATTCACAATTTCATCTGATAGTATAGGAGTTTTCAGAGTCTGGGCATGGGCAGGAGTACAAGTTTTATTTGGGGTAATTAGGCCTTTCCAGATGTATCTTTCTTAGGGTTTCCTTGGGATATTGGTAAGAACTGGAACTTTTGGCTTGGTTTGTGGCCCTCCCCTTTGACAACCTTACTTCTAGTGTTATATTCTTTCTCTGAGAAACTACTGCATTCATCAACAATTTCTGTCCTCTTCAGAAGGGATCCCTCCATCATATTTTTAATCATCAAGGCCCTTAAGTATTCAAAATCATGATTAGGTAGATCAAATTCTTGCACCATATCAATTTCAAAAGTATTAATAGGAGGAAGAGGTAATACCGGTGAACACAATCCCAAAAGTTTTCAATAGTTTTGGCACTTATCAATTCAGTTGAGGTTTCCCCCTGCCATGAGTTTGCAGGGCATTCCATCATGCACACATCATCATATGTCTCATCATCATCTACTTCCTCAACTTCTTGATCTACATCACATGGGGAGTGTGGTAAGAAACACCTATCACACCACTCAATAACATTGGCCTCCTCCAGTAGAAACCCTGGCAGTCAAAGGATCAGGAACCAATCTATTCTCCCTGGGTTGAGGTTATTTATTTCCTGATCCCATGAGCCCTTTCCCTCTGTCATCTAGTCTATGATCACCTCTGGGATGATTTCCAAATCTCTCTCTGACCTTGTGGCTTATGTTGACCTAGGAACTTTTTCCTATCCCTTTTTTCTGCTCTGGCTAGTTTATAGGATATCTCTTTAACTACTCCAGCCAAAGTTTTTACAACCTCTTCTAGATCCACAACTTTGCTGTTTGATTGAGGCTTTTAGGATTGATCAACTTAACACCTTCCCTCTTAGGAGGCTTTCCAACTACCTTAATATTATTCTCAATTTGTAAAGCCATAGTGAAGGCTTGCCTCAATGTTCTCGGGTTTTATCTCTTAAGTAATAAGCAACCTTTTTATCAAAAGCATCAGAATATTTTATCAAACAAGACTCATCACTTGGCCTTAGGATTATAGGTAGCCTATTCAAGGTCTTATTGAACCGAGTATTGAAATCATGGACAGATTCATTTGGATTTTTCTTTATATTTTCAAATTTAGATAAAAGGAACTTGGGATCTGTCTTATCCCCATATTGCAATCTAAAGGCATTTTTCATCTCATTCCATGAATCTATTGAATTATCTGGTAAATCCTTGTACCAATCACGTGCATCCTCCTCAAGAGTATGAATAAACAATTTTATATACACGTCTTCAAACTCAATTTCAAAATCTTCCATCATATTGACAAAGAGTCTTAAATGGTGGTCACTAGTGATGGCATTATTCCCTTGAAATTTTGGCAACCTATTTTTGACATCTTGTGGCACCATATTAGGATATCCATCCATACCTCTGAAATCTATAGGTCCAAAAGTGTTGACAAAAAAAGGAGGTCTAGGTGGAGGTTGGGCCATATTTCCTTGAGGTGGTGAATTTATAGGAGAAATCAAAATGATAGGGAATGAGGGGTCTTTGGAGAAGGAGTATAAATCTTTCAAAATAAATATTCTCTAATGACTTAAATTTCTTGGAAAACCCTATCAACCTTGGAAGAAACAAGGGAAAACTAAGAGGCACACTTTTAGACACAAATGATGGCCCCTCTCTAGTTGGAGAACTCAAATTTATATAAATATTACTTGGTTCAGAATCACTTGAAGATGTATGGTAATATTCAACCACAGATTGATCACCTTTAGAACTGATATCTCCTTTTTGATTCTTGATTTCCAACAACTTTCTAGACTTGTTTTCCTTAATTTTCTTTTCCTAGTTCTGGAAATAACTTTTAGTAGGATCCTAGTGAAGAAAGACCTTCTTCCCTCCAAATTTGCAAATATCGATGACAAATTTCACTTGACACAAGTTAAGACATTGGTAATCATCAAAATTTCAATTCAACATGGAGTCACCACTAAGGATTTTCACCTTAGTTGTGTAGATGCACTATAAGTAACTTGCCAAGTGTCTATCAATGCTTAATTTTTGCAAAATCTTAACAGATCCGACCTTCCTTTACCCACATTTATCACTATTGATGCAAATTTAGTGCAATAACCACTAGAAACTAGAAATACTACACAATGAACTTGTAATCTTGCACAAATCTTACAAATCTCAACAAAGGATGACATTTAAACAACGTATTTGCACTTAAATCATGTAAGAAACATTACAGGGGTCGTATGTGTATGCATTTGTAAAAAAAAATAGTCCTTGGGTGTTAATGCCACAAAAAGGTCACCATATGTTCAAATAATCCTTTGTGTTGTGCCATAATGTTCAAATAATCCTCCGATGCAATTAAATAATAACGCAAATAATGCCACTTTGGCCATTTGTTGGTATCCAAATTGATTCTCAAATAATGAGGGTTGGCAAACATCACGAAAAATGATAGGATGCTTAGAGATAGAAAAATCATGATATAAGTCATTTTGTAGTCGGGGAGGGGATTCAACTGACTCTTTGTCACTCAAGGCATTGGAGAAATGGATAGCACCTTACTAAGGGTTTGATCTACCCTCACTACTTTAGGTTGTGCCTTCAACCAGGGTGAGAGGACCCATTCTGTAACCCATGTTGGTGAAGGATATCAAGAGATCCTTCTTTGCACAATTTTCATGAAAACCTTGAGAAAATATGATCAATACAACACAATCTAACTCTCATGAGTTGTCACACTAGAGAGTGGAGATGTTTCTAGACAAGGTTTGGGTTACTAAAGACAATAATTGAAACTTGATTGTCTTTGCATATTTTGGCAATGAAATTTGTTAAAATTTGTGGATACACAATACAAACAAGGGTAGTTCATGTAGGATTTATCATTTGAGAAGTTTTTTGGTGGGAAGTTAAAGATAAAGTTGATTATACTAGATATTTGAGAGCCTTTACAAATATTGGAACACTCAGAAAAAATGCTTCAAAATAGCCAAAATATTCCTTCAACTAGAAGGTGTGTATCAATGGAGGCCCAGAGATGCATGATTTCATACACTCTTCAAGAATTCAACACAAAGGCTCATGTTAAAGACTCAATTAAATGTTGAAATCCCTTGATTAGTCATGCCTAAGATACACTCATAGGCTAACAAACAATCTTTATCAACATAGTGAAAGTAAAGTGATTTTAAATTGTTTATTTCATTACAAGATGAAAGCTCTTCTCATAATGAAATTACAAATGCCACAATACTACCACATGGATAAGATCTTGTGTGATTCAGAGGGATTTTAACATAAGATTGCAATAAGAACATGAAAAACTATTTGAAAACATTCTAAAATAAAAGAAAACACAATTATGCTCATGATCAACACAAATTCATTCAAGGTTCACTAGATTCATCAACAGAGGGAGAGTTTCTTCAACAATCTAGAGCTTGTCAATGGTTGTACACTTGCAACCATCTTGACATGATTAAATCTAAAACACGGGAAATAAACAGGTTTCTCAGACGGTCTCTCGGGAAAATGGTTTTTCTCAAACTTTCTCAGAAAAATTAAACCCCTTTTGGCATCTCAAATTCATGCTCATTGCATTTATATCATTTCACTTTCACTCATCCCAAATTTTCCCCCCAAAAGAATAATATTGAGGAATACTTTGTTTGTTATGATTTGTTCCAGAAAGTGATATTTAACAAATTTACACCCAAAAGCTGCCAAGTGTACAAAAGATAAGATTTTTCAATTATTTCCACTCAGTTTTTTTTAACTGGGGCATTCATTGTCATCTCCTCTGGTAGCATGTCCATCCTCTTTAGAGCTTGTAGCTTCCTTCTCCACATCCTTTTCCTCTGCATCTTTCTCTACTGATAATTTTTTTCTGTAGGTGCCCGAGTAACTCTGTTTCAAAACTTCAACTTTGCACTTCTCATATTTACAAATCGAGCTCCACAATCAATTTGATTGCACTTCACTAAAAAAAAATGATGAGAGACCATGGAATTAACAAAAAAGATGAAATCAATTGAATCCCTTAAGGTCCTAGTTTGCATAGGAGCAATAATGGTGGCAAAACCAGATGCATTATATCACAGCCATTAACTCTGTCTTTCACAACTTCAAATTTGAGCCATCCACGTGGAAAATATTTGAGTTGAAGCGGGTCTAGGGGTGCTTTTCACATTTTGTATCACTTAAAGAAAATGAGTACTTTTAGACAATTTGGCCCACCCACCCACTTTTAATATAGGCCCTACACGTGGCTTTCTGGGCATCGATGGGGCTATGGCTTACTTTATGACTTTTATTCTTTTTCAAAACAAAGATGAGAATCTCAAAATGCCCCAAGACCGTGCCTCTCCTCTTTTAACTTTTGATGATGTACCCCCAAGTGAGTCGTGGATCACTTTTATACTTTTACCTCATTTCAAAACAGATTTTAAAAACTCCAAAGTGCTCGTGACCGCCTCCCACTTTTGATGTAGACTCAACACGTGGCTTTACTTGGGCATTAGTGGGGCCACACTTCACTTTTATACTTTATTCCTTTTTCATAACAAAGCTAAAAGTTACAAAAACCTCTGGTGACCCACCTCCCCGCTTTGAATTTTCAATGTTGACTCAAACATGTGACATTAATTGGTCCCCCGCGGAGTCGTGGATCATTTTATAACTTTACTCCTTTTCACAAAAACAAATCCAAAAACTTCAAAGTGCTCCGATAGCCCACCTTCCCACTTTTGACTTAAAAGTGGCCATGTGTCCTCTTGTGGGCCTTAGGCATTTCTTTTACCTTTTTACTCTTTTTTCCATAATCCTTAAAACACAAAAAGGCCCACTTTCCCTGCAACTGCTCAACTTATGACACGTGTACACCTTCGGGGAAAAAATAAGAAATTTTTCTACCACTTCATAATTTTGACTAGCCAATTAGAAATCAATGGAGCCATGGGGCCAATTTGACATTTT
Organism: Taxus wallichiana var. yunnanensis; assembly: GCA_018340775.1. Taxonomy (NCBI): domain Eukaryota; kingdom Viridiplantae; phylum Streptophyta; class Pinopsida; order Cupressales; family Taxaceae; genus Taxus; species Taxus wallichiana. The sequence goes on along the minus strand of CM031236.1, from coordinate 278,355,853 downwards.
TTGCAAAAGTGACAAAAGTGACAAGTTCACCAAATAAACCCACCATGCCTTGTCCAATTAGAGATGAACACATATCTGTAGATGTTGAGATAAAATTTTGACAGGAAAACACGACCGTGGAAAAATAAAATGTAGGGGAAACTTCACCATTCGTACCATAATTCAAAATGTTCCTCATGGACAGAGAAATTGCAAATAATACATGGCTAAATGTGATCCATGACCATAGAGAAGGATTAAAAATGGCATACAAATGAAGGAGAAATTTTTCACGCACATCCATATAGGAGACAGAAAATACTTCAAAGATCATTAAATAGCATTAAGTATTTATTTTTATGTATTGTCATTTTATATATGTTATTAATTATATACTAATGTGTATGTTGTTTATTTATATTAATAGATTGATCTACAAGCATACTATGAGCGGAGGAGATCCGATCAAACTAATAGGGGAATTCCAATTATGTTCCTAAGTCATCTTCTAGGAACCCAAAGAGAACTAAATTATTTGATGATAGGGTCCGTAGTTTAGATGTATATGGATTTTGTTTGTTTTCCTTCATGGCATATTGGCATAGATGTATACAAATTTATGTTTTGTCTATGTATATCATTGTATATGCCTACATGGATTTGTTAAGACATTGATTTTGATCAAATTTTGTATGCTATCAAGAATTTTTGAAATAATATAATATATGTGAAAATATTGTTTTAAAAATTGTATGTAAGTGGATTAGTATGATATCATGTATGTATGTTATTTTAATATGTATTATTAGTGTTAATTTATTTTATGTTTTAAACATGGGAATTAAAATCCATATGTAACTAATTTTAAATTTTTCAAAGTTGTAATATAATCATTTAATTCCATCAATTATAATAATATAATGTTCATTTTAATGTTATTGACTTCTTGGAATCTCAATAATTCAAATGAAATGTATGTAATGAGATAACACAATATTACATTAAGTATAATAATTAAATTATAACTGTAGAGAGAAAGAGATAGAGGGAATGTAAGAGGGGTAGACATAGAAAGAGATAACACGGGTGAGAGAAAGAGATAGAAAATGTGAGAGAGTGATATATAGAGAAATATTGAATGAGACTATGAGAGAAAGAGAGAGTGGGAGAGAGAGAGAAAAGAGAAACAAAGAGATATGTTGTCGGATACTTAATATTTTACATTAAGTGTTCAAAAATTCAATATAATTAAGATTTAATAGTATGATCAAAGTTCAAAACATTCAATATACTCTAGATTTCACATTACATCTATGATATATAAATATTATATTCTTTATGTTTCATCCATTTAATTTTTTTGTTGCGATGGTGGCCATAAAACATGTATATAGGGATCTCGTAAAGGACCTATTTAATTAGGATGATTTTAACTTACCGATGATAACTAAAGAGGTCAGTCCACCAAGTTGGTTCTTGTATTCATATTATTCAAAAAAAAATTATAATCATCATTAAGGATGCGGGAAGGAGACAATGTTGTGCCTTAATAGTTTCTAGGAAAGGATGATCTTTGAAATTTCAAGCTATGCAATTTATAGTTACAAATTTTTCTATTAGTATTGAACATCACCGAGATAGTATCTCATTAATAAATTATATGTAGGATGAGATATATCCAAATTTAACTAAATAGCTTCTTTCCTTGGCCAATTGCGATGATCCCAAATAATTACCTCAAATGTTCTTAATATCCTTTGAATATTTTATTTTCAATAAAATACAAGGATCTTTTTATAGTTTGGACTCCAATGTTGAACATCTATGTGGCAACGACCATATCTGTCATGAGAAATGTGAAGTTTCTAGAGTATGCATAATCCTTACCAAGTTAGTGAGACAAATAGGAACTTTGACATGGAAGAAGAGGTTCTTTTGAATATGAACATGTATTAGAACAAAATGGCTTGCACAGAGATTGTTGTGTTCTCATCCCACATTTAAAATTGAATCATGAAGGTACACATTTGCACACCAGAGAGAGAGAGAGAGAGAGAGAGAGAGAGAAAGAGATATTTAGAGTGAGAGTGAGAGAGTGTGTGTGAGAGAATGAAAGAAAGAAAGAGAGAGTGTGATAACTAAAAAGTTTAGTCCATTGGTTGGTTCTTACATTCATATTATCAAAAATCACCTTCTAATCATCCTTAATAATGTAGGAAGGATTCAATGTTGTTGCTTAATAGTTTCTAGGACAAAATGCTCTTTTTGGTCTCTAGGATCTTAAGGGACTACGTTCGGATGAAGTATCATAAAAGCAAAGGCTCCATCTCGCACCAAAAATATCCTCCACAAGAATTTACAAAGCCACTTAGACTGTTGGCGCTAAGTGCCATCATTTTTAAAATATTACATGTGTGTCTTACACTAACTTAAACTACACTATTTTACACATTTGCAAATAATAGAACATTGAGAGAACCGAAAGGAGATGGAGAAAACCAAGATATGATTTTGTAGAGGGTCCCCACATGGAAGTGTCGATTAAATGATACATCTCTAGGTACCATGGAGACTGCGACATCGCCGTCGAAGTTACAATGTTTTTGTTCCTAGGATCTTAAGGGACTACACTCGGATGAATTAGCCCGTAAGAAATGGTACCATCTGTTCGTGCCAATGTTGCACATGCCATGCTTTGCTAAGGAGAAATTCGTTTTTTCCCTGTTTCTGAGAAAAATGGCTTTGGATCTTCCCATCCTTTGAATTTGATGAAAAAAACTCATATCTATGTTTAAATTCTTTGAGTTGTTCATTTTTTCTCCATTCTTGCACCATTTTGAGGAATCTCTAAGTTTTCCTGCGTTTTTCCCTAATATTTCCTTTTCAAACGCCTTTGCTATTTTTTCCATTTTCGGCCTTTGGAGCTCAAAATTTTTTGATTTATACTTATTTTCCCTCAAAAATCCCTTGCCATGGTCATAAATTGCTTTGAATCACTTTCCATTTGTCCTTTGATTGAAAATTTCTTCACCCATGAAGGAAAAATCAATTTTGGGCATCCTTTGCCCATCAAATCAGTAGCTCAAAATCTTCTCCTACGTGGCCATTTGTGATTGGAAAAGGTTTGGTGGGTCTGCTCGAGCAACTTAGCATTTTTGTATTTTTGGCAAAAGGTCTAAATTGTCCCCGTAAGTCTGCAGGCCCTTAGCCAATCAGAGGGTGACACATGGTAGTTAGAAAAGTCAAAACAGTGGAGGGGCTGAGCTATGGAGGCACGGTGGAAAAATTTCCTTTGGTGAAAAGGAGTTAAAGTATGAAATGAGAGCGTAGGCCCTCAGCCAATCAGAAGGTGACATGTGGCAGGGAAAGGCGGAGGTGCAGGAGTGTGGAGGAAATGGTGAAAAGTTTCCTTTGTGGAAAATGTTGTTAAAATAGAAATGAGAGTGCAGCCCTTGGCAATTAGAAGGTGACATGTGGCAGGGAAAGGTGGAGGTGTGGGAGTGCGGAGGAAATGGTGAAAATTTTCCTTTGTGGAAAATGTTGTTAAAATATAAATAAGAGCGTTGCCCGTAGCCAATCAGGTGAGGACACGTGTCTTGCGGGAGGGCGGAGCTATGGAGGAAAACGGAAAAATTTCCTTTTTCCAAAAAGAGGAAAAATGTTTAAAATTGAGCCATGACTCTGTATCCAGTCATATTGTGCCACGTGTCAGGCCCAAATCTCAACGACAGAGTGGCGGAGGAAATCGAGAAATTTTGCAAATTTTCAAAAAGGTTGGAAAAAGGTAGAAAAGCAACCCCAGAGCCCATTTTGGCTTATTTGTGCCACATGGAGGGCTTAGATTAAAGGGAGAAAGGAAAATTGATGGCAACTATACATTTTGTCATTTTTACCACCATTTTGGCTCCAGGAAGTGTGGAAATGCGTTTTTGCATCGATTTTGATCGATTTTTTTGCCAATTCGTGTCATTTTGGCTTGCAGGGTCTGAATCAATCATTTTGGAGGGTCAATTTGTAGATCCAAGGCACATTTCAAAATGCTTTTTTGCTCTAGTTCATGCAAAATGTGAAATATCAAATCCAAATTGCAGAGAAAAGTTGCAGAATGGAAATTTGAAGGGGAAAAGGATGAAATGATGGAAGAGGAAGATGTTGCAGGTGCCAAAGGAAGAATACATGCTCCCATGACAAGGAATGATGAAGATTTGTAATAATTTGCTTTTTTGAATGCCTGGCATCTCCTCCTCGCAAAATTGGTTAAGTGTCACTTTCAGAAAGTCATGAGTGAATTTGTAACAAACTAAGATGCCATAGGATATTCTTTTCTTGGGAAAGAAGGATCAATTGTAATGGAATGTTATATATTGCATATATTTTACATGTAAAAGGGGGAGAAACTTAGAATTTCATGGAAAAAATCTGGAAGAAGCCCATTCTCTGAGAAACCACCTAAGAACCATTTCTAATTCCTTTTTGCATCAGATTTGTATCATGTTGAGTTGGTTTTAGTTGTAAAGCCATCAACAAGCTCTAAGATTGTTCTTGAAACATTCCCCTGTGATAAATTTGATCATTTCTGGATTATTTTGTGTTGTTTGTAGTGCCCACACTTTTATAGCTTAATAGCTTGTTGTTTCTTTTCTCATAGACATGTTTTGATAGATTTTTGTTATATTGTGGACATTCGGGCGTATAGCTTAATTTTGTTATCTGTGCATAATCTTGCATAACATTTTAATGGCTTGTGTTTATCGGCAAGATAGGTGTTCTTCATTCCTCGGTGCATCACCTTTGTTAGTTTAGGTTTATTTTTATGCATCTTCTTACCCTGTCTCCTTGGCAAGTTAGATTAGATTTTGAGTAAACCCTCTGCATTTTTTTCGTGTGCATCTGAATAGAGGAATAGGAACCGGCCTTCATCCGGAGAGCTTTTCCGATTTCACAAGGTCCCACACTTGGGAAAAGCTCCATGTTATGCAATCGCACTGAGAGTCTCAACCCATCGAGTTGCAGACATTCAGGGGTGTTGTGATTCACCATCAACAATTAGTATTTATTAGTAGAAGAAAATGTTATCATTTTGAAATTGAACATCCCTTGAAAAGTATCATGGATTTGATGTTATAAAAAAATATATATAGTCCATTAATTTAGAAATTTTAGAAATTTTATTTTCATCTAATAGTTATGTATTTTCTTAAAATTTTACTTCCTTATAAAAAAATGGAAATATCAACCATACAAGTTCTTTTCTTTAGATAATGCCTCATGTAATATCTTTATGTTAGTGTTAATTATTCATTTAAAAAGTTATATCCTGCAACTTATTATCAAAATCATTTAACTATATCTATTTATATGATATACGTATGTATGTATATATATAAAGTAATCTTTTAGAATTATAAGCATGTTAAATATTGATATATATATATATATATATATATATATATGCGAGATAAATTATTTCTGTATTGATAGTAAATAACTAGTAAAAATAAAAAAATAAATAGAGTATTGTTTTAAGTGAAAGTAGCAATATATATATATATATATATATATATATATATATATACATATGTATATATATTACATATATATTATATGTTAAAAAAACTTAAACAAATTTTCAACAAAAAGAATAGTAGGAAACTATAATATGTATTGGGGGAGGGTGACACCCTCCCCTAATTGCTATGCAACCCCTCTCCTTACCCAACAGCTCCCACGTCCCCACGATGTGGCCTACTCCCCACACCACCACCACCTCCCCCTTCATTCACCGCCTCCCCTCCCGTACTCGACTCCTTGTCACGTTGGCACCCGTAGCACCCCATGCGTCATGCGGCTGCTCTTTCACCCCCATAACCTTCCTCCCACATGTCTCTGTCTCCCTTGTTCCACCGTCACCCCACTCCCCATCCACACCACCTGTCCCCTTCACCACGCACAGTCCTCCTTCCTCAAACTCCGCAACCATCTCTAAAAAAACAATAATATTAATAACAATACAATAAATATAAACAAAGGTGCATTCCAAAAAAATAAAAGAGAAGAGAAATCGTTCTGGTTTTGTAGAAATTTCCAAACTAATATCATGTTGGTTTGATGAAACTCCATAGTTTTTCCCCAACCTGCACATAACAAACACAATAAAAAAATTGAGAAGAGATGAATAGGAGGAAGAACATAAGAAAAATTAGGTCTTATTTAGAAAAAAAAAAAGAGATAGATCAAAGGCTGAGTTGGATTTAATCCTATGGCTCCCAATTAACCCTACATTCTTTTGGGTAATGTATTTTAAATGTGAATGGGAAAATAAAGTTTAAGGAGTTGGTGTGTGGATGGATATAATAAAAGGAGGAGAAAACTCTAATTAACTTAAAAAGGGGTGTAGAGTCATATTAGGGTGTTCATAATAAATCTAATAATAATTAATTAAATGAAATTTTTTTCTTCGGGCTAGTGATTGAGAAATTTGGTAAAATCAATTTAGGTAAAATAATTAATTTTCAGAAATTGGTTTGTATCGTTTGTTTTAGTATTATTAGTAGTAATCAATCCTTTCAAGAAAAAAAACAAAAATTTTACCCCAAATTTTTAGTAACTTTTGGTTTGGTTCGTTGTCAGGAATGGGCACGACAATTGGTATCGAGAGCGGAGGATCACACACGCGGACCACTAGGGTAACTAATTAAAATAGTTAATGGTAATTTTAACAACACTACAATAAATAAATGAATTAAAATAATAATAATTATTATTAGTTAAAAAAATCATCCGTAACCATTAAATTTTACATTAATAACTCCTTCGCTCACCTCGTGCACAAGGAAGATGGCACCCAAGAGGGGATGATCAACTAGAAGATTAGGGCATGGTGTACCTATGCGGTAGCAGTAGCACCCAAATTTGGGCCTCGGATATTAGAGGCCTTGCACCAGCTGATAGGCGTTGTGGAGCAAAGATCTACCACCACCGCAGAGATGAGAGAGAGGAGATTCCATTGGGAGAGGCGAGGAGCCGATTGGTGAGGATGTGAATTGAGCCGCTAGAGCATGATACACCAAGGTAGGGAGAGGTCACGTAGCCCTCCGTTCATCATGAGAGGGTAGCCTTGTTCACATGTCATAGCCACTCTCACGAGTCTCGAGGGACCATTCGAGGATAGGTGACCCCCTTCGCTGTTGGACTACATCGCTAGGATCGAGATACAAGCAGTGTGATCAGGGATCTTCTTTGCTTGTAGCCGCCCACCTACACTAGCTCTACAAATGGCTTTGGGGCTGAGTCATGGCTCCTTAGCTTGGATAGTTGCTTTGGCTTGCACTCTTACGAGAGCAACATCAAGGCAAGATTCGTCATACACCTCCTCGAGGCGTAGCAGGCATTTGGTGGAGGAATTAGGAGTGGAAGCTCCATATGAATTGAGAGACAGTGACCTAGGAGTTATTTGAGGAGCAATTCAGGGCTTGTTATATGTCAGAGCACTTCATGCAAAAGAGGATAGATGAGTTTCATGACTTACGACAAGGATCTGGCACAGTAGCGTAGTATGAGAGTAGGTTCTTAGATCTTCTACAGTATGTGGACTACATGCAAGATGAGAAATTGTAGGTTAACAAGTTTATTCAAGGCCTTAATGTAGATATAGCAGGAGCAGTTAGGATGTTATTTCCTCCCACACTTGAGAAGGCCGTTGAGAAGGCTACTTAGGTGAGGAGAATAGGACTAAGGCACATGAGCATCATGATAGAAATAAGAGAAAGTTTTAGGAAAGGATATAGGCCTTTCAGAGTCAAAGGTCACGGGGTATTGCACCACCCCCTAGAGGAGGATTTTGGCTTCCGCCAGTGCCCACAAGTGCTCCACCACACTCACAGCGATAGACATAGTAGCAGGGCCACCCATAGTAGGGGCTAGACAAACACAGGATTTGAAAGAGTTGTTTCTAGAGGAGGTTTTGGTGGAGCCGGGGATGGGAGGTGGGTACTCGGCGGGCATAGCGGCTCACACATGCAGTCTACTGCTGGTTGGACTGATAGGATGAGTACACCAGTAGTACGGGAGGGAACTCATCTCAGAGGGGTGTAGTAGGATGTTTTATTTGTGGATCTCTTGATCACTATGTGTGCATGTGCCCACACAAACCCAATACCATGGATACACGAGAGTGATAGATCCAATCATATGGTGGGTGATATGGGACGTGCCCATCATGTATATGCAATGGTTGACAACCACCAGGTCGAGCATCAGGCCACAATCATTGAGATGACAGGTACTATCAGGGGTATTTCTGTCTCAATACTTTTTGATTCAGGTGCTTCAGATTCCTTTATATCACCTTCTATAGTGGACCAGTGTGGGCTAGTGGTGGCTAGGCAACCAGATAGTTGGTAGGTTGAGTTGGCCTCTGGGGCCAAACTCACCGTGGACTCGTATGTGGAGAGTTGTGTACTTGATTTAGGAGCCTTCTCCACTACTCTTGACCTCTGAGTTATTCCTTTAGGATCCTATCAGGTAGTGTTGGGTATGGATTGGCTCGAGGCTCATCAAGCTAAGGTGGATTGCAGAAATAAGGCCATTGAGTGTTAGGATGATCTTTGGAGTGTAGTTGTGATATATGGAATGTAGAGGCCTATCTCCTTACGCATGATATCGGCTAGGCAACTCAAGTGGAGCATGTATAAGGGTTGCTTGGGTTATTTGCTATCACCATCGGTGATCGATCCGAGAGCACTCTAGAGAACTCGGCCTTAGATGATCATGTAGTTTTGAGGGAGTATGTAGATGTGATCTTCTAGGGTTACCACCCTACATAGAGGTAGATTTCACCATTGATTTAGTACCTAGATCAGCACTAGTTTCTAGGGAACCTTATCGAATGATGACCCCATAGTTTCATGAGCTCAAGATCGAGTTAGAGAAGTTGTTGGATAAGGGTATCATTCACCCTAGTGTATCTCCTTGGGGAGCATCAGTCATATTTGTGAAGAAGAAGGATGGTTCTCTTAGACTTTGTGTAGACTTCAGAAGCTCAACAAAGTCACAATAAAGAACCGTTATCCACTCCCTAGGATTGATGACTTGTTTGATCAGATGCGGGGAGTGAGAGTGTTCTCCAAAATTGATCTCAAGTCAGGATATCATCAGTTGTGCATTTCAGATGTAGACATTCATAAGACAATGTTTCACACACGTTACGGGCATTATGAGTTCACAGTGGTTCCATTTGGTTTGACCAATGCCCCAGTTGTCTTCATGAGCCTCATGAATGGAGTATTCAAGACCTTTTGGATCGCTTTGTCTTAGTGTTCCCGATGACATATTAATTTATTCTTGTTCGAGGAGGAACATGAGAAGCATTTGAGAGACAGGTACTTCAGGTTTTGAGAGAGCAAAAGTTGTATAGGAACTTGGAAAAATGCATCTTCTTTTAGTCAAACATTCAAGTACTTGGGTCATATCATATCAAGCGAGGTATCTCCGTAGATCCCTCTAAGATACGAGCTATCTTGTACTAGCTAGCACCCACATCAGCTACGAGGTAAGGAGTTTCATGGGTTTGGCGAGGGGTATTACCCGAGTTCATATAGGACTTTTCTAGGATTGCTCACCTATCACTTCTCTTCGGAGGAATGGGAAGAAGTTTGATTGGTCGAGAGAAATGTCAGCAGGCCTTTCAATTGCTTAAGGAAAGGTTAACCATGGCACCCATCTTAGAAGTTCCAAACTAGACAGAGGATTTTTTTGTTTGTACCGATGCATCACTATAGGGTTTGGGAGTAGTTCTTATGCGGGAGCATCAAAGTTATTGCTTTTGAGTCTCGTAACCTAAAGGACTACGAGCTTAACTATCCTACTTATGACTTGGAGCTCGTAGTATTTTTCCATGCCTTAGTGCATTGGCGACATTTCCTTTTTGGTAGGCCTTTCATTTTGAGGACGGATCATAGGAGTTTGTAGCATATCTTCTCACGGCCCAACCTCAACGCTCGTCAACAAGTCTTTGGATGGAGTTCCTATGTGATTATGACATGGAGGTTTAGTATATCAAAGGGAAGGAAAATTTTGTTACAGATGCACTTAGTAGATGATGACATGTGCTTGATTCTTTGACACTTGATCTGATTTGAGAGGTAGGATTCTTGAGCACCTTCAGAGGACATATTTTATGAGGGAGCTAGACAGATGTTGGAGTCATAGGGTTCTTTAGAGGGCAGATATTCTGGGTGTGTTTTAGAGGTAGATGGTTTGCTTTGGTTCCATAGGCACATCTACATGCCTAAGTCAGGTGATCTGCATAACTTCATCCTCACAAAGGCTCATCAAGCCCCATATATGCACATCTAGGATTAAAGAAAATGCATGCCGATCTCGAGGGAGTTATATTATTGGTCAGGTCTTTGACGGGACATAGAATATTTTGTTTCATGATGCCTTGAGTGTCAGAGGGTTAAGGCAAAGCATTCACATCCCACATGACTTTTACACCCTCATGATATTCCTCAATGGAAATGGGATGTGATTTCCATGGATTTCATAGTCAGAATTCCTATGTCTTCTTATCATCATGACACCATTATGGTCACTATGGATAAGTAAACCAAGGTTGCACATTTTTCACCAACCAAGGTCACCTATAATGCTCAGGCCATTGCCAAGGTATTTATGGAGGACATTGTTAGGTTGCATGGGATTCGAAGACCATCATCAATGATAGGGATACTATTTACACTTCAGCTTTTCTGGACTTCTTTTCGTGCCACTCTAGGTACTCAAATTAATTTTAGTTTAGCTTATCATCTAGAGACAGATGGGAAAATAGAGAGGGTTAATCAGGTGTTGGAGGACATGTTAAGAATGTATGTCATGGATCAGCAAAGTAGAAATGGGAAGATTATTTGCATCTAGTTGAGTTTGCCTATAACTTGTGACTATCATAGTTCCATTGGTATGGCTCCTTACAAGGATTTGTATGGATAACCTTGTAGGACACCTTTGAGTTGGGATAGACTAGATGACAGGATTATTCTGGGACCGGCCTACCTTCAAGATTTAGAGCAGCAAGTTGTTCTGATTAGACATGACTTCTTGAGTAGGATAGAGCACGCCGAGAGAAGCGAGATCATGAGACACCAAGAGGATTGATCGTCACTTCTCGAGTGGGTGACAAAGTCTTCGAGAGTTCATCCACATAAGATTCCAATCCGTTATGGAAAGGGTTCTAAGCTATCGCCTCATTTTTGGGGCCTTTTGATATTTTAGAGGTCATCGATCCAGTTGCCTATCGCCTAGCTTTGCCACCACGCCTTGCATGGGCCCACGATGTATTTCATGTTTTTGTACTACGTAGATATGTACCTGATGCTTCTCATGTTTTGGATTGGTGAATTACAGGTAGAGGATGGAGGATAGTGAGCTGGAGCCCTTATGCATACTGGGAGCACCGAGAGGTTGGCCCTTCGGGGTCGAGACTTGGACTAGGTTAGAGTACAGTGGGACTAATATGACGAGACAATTGACTACTTGGGAGGATGCGATACCTTTGAGGGCTAGATATCCCTATCTCTTTTAAAGTGAATTCCAAGAGGAAGTCTAATTTTAGTAGAGCGTAATGTAGTGCCCACACTTTTTATAGCTCATTAGCTTGTTGTTTCTTTTCTCATAGATATGTTTGTGATTGAGTTTTGTTATATTGTGGACATTCGGGTATAACGCCAATTCAAATTAATTTCTATGTCATTTCATTATCTTATGATGTCATGGATAGTAATGGATATGATGTTGTGTTTGGAACATAATTATATTGATGGATAGTTGTTGCTTGTTGAATTCTATGGTTATATGTCACTTTATCATCTTGTCTAACTTTTGGAATATTGAGTATAATTGTGCACGTTGTCACATTTTAATTTTAGTAGGATGTTAGGTTAGTTTAGAACTTATTGATATCTTCTTTGTGTCATTGATTTATATTGTATCGGATAGGTGCAGTTAATGTGTGCAATAATTGTGCGGTGACGGAGTTTACGAGGAGAATGTGGGATTGGCCAGCTATACAACCTTGCCAAGCAGCCCCACGGGTGAGTCTAGCCATGTTCATTGTGTGAAGCCTTAGTATAGGATATTATTATTTTGGGCACTATGAGTGACCCCAATTTTTGTAATGTATTGTACCTTGAGTTATTAATTTCGTTTAGGGTAATTAGATATGTTGTAAACTTGTTTTAGTAGATAATAATCCCACTTTCATTAAAAATTTGATTTTTTTAATGATTCACTAAATCACAAGGGTTTAGGGTCACATGTGAGACCCTTGGTTGGTCCTCACACCCTCTACCCTTGTGTCAAAAATGCAAAACCCGAAATTAGGTTATTTTGGGCATTTTTTTGGGACCTTTTTAGCTTGGGAGTTCCCTAACATAAAAATGAGCCCTTGGACCCTACCTAATGGGTGGGGGTTATTTTCAAGGCTAGAGGGAGTTTTCCTCCCTTTTACCTCTTGTTTGGTCACATCCATGTAAGGGATGTGGATTTGAGTGCTTATTAAAAGTTTCACTAATTTTGTCTTGCTAACATTTAGGGGATTTTGGGAGAAGAGGGCAAAAAGACAATTTTACCCTTTCTCTCTTTTGTTTTGGCATCTTTGACCTTGAAGAAGGAGAGGGGTGACACATGTCACCCCCTCATTTGTGAGGATTCTTGCTTGCTCCTCTTCAAATTCCCCTTCATGGGAAAAGAGAGGGACTTTTTTTTTGAACTTCTTGCTTGGGATGCTTGTGGAATTTGGAGCTTGAGATTGGCTTGAGTCAAGGAGTGGAGAAATTTGAAGTTGGAGAGCTTTTTGGAGAGCTTTCCTTGAGGTAGGCTCTTATGTCTTTTGTTTGTGTTGCATTTATCTTAGTTGTTAGATGGGCTGCATGATTTTGTTATTTTTGCATGTGAAATTTGGTTGTTGTTTGTTTGTTTCTTTTCTCCCTCCATCATATGGCATGATGGGGTTTTGGAGTGTGTGGGGAAGAGAGGGAATTTTCCCTCTCAATCCTCAAGGCTTGATGGATAAGCCTTGTAGGGTCTTAGTGTTTCCCCTCAAATGGTTGAGGCTAAGAAGTTGATTCATTTAGCCTGAATCTCCTTCCCCATTCTTGGTAAGGAAACCCCTTTGGGGTTTGAAAATTCTTCCACTAAGGACTTGGAGAAAGGGTGGAGGAATAAGGAGGGTTTTGATTGAATTTAGGAGCAATAAGGAGGGTATGGATATTTTTTCTTTGTGCAAGCATTTTGGAATATAACTTTTGGAGAACTTTCTCCTCTCTTCCCCACTTTTGAGGAAGAACATGGGTTCTCCTCCTTGTAAATTTTGGAGTCTTGTTTTGTATTTATCCCATTTTTGTGTGCTTGTATCATTGTTAGTTCACCCTCCATCTTGTGCAAGTTTTGGTTAGTTGACCTCTTTCCCATGGGCTTGGGGGAGGCTAGCATGCATCCCAACCTTGGGAGAGGCATGTAATGATGCCTATGGTTGGGTGGCAAACAAGCTCTTTCTCCTTGTTGGTTTTCTCGAAGGCATCAAGTTTGGAGCTCAAGGTTGATAGTTGGTGTTGTTGGAGTCCTGTTTGGCTTCTTCTCTCTCTTTGGGGACATTACCTCCTTGTATCTTTTGGTCAAGGCTTTGTGGAAACTTGCACTTCTTGTAAAACCCTTATTTTGTAAATTTCATTCTTATAAATTTGAGTCATTATTGATTTAGCAATCTCCTTAAACATCTTGTAAGAGACTTGTAACTCATTTAAGGAGTAGTTATGTATGTTGTGAAAGCATGTTAAACATTGAATTTAAGACTCTTGAAAGTGAAATTTGGTAACCCTTATTGGAATGAAAAGCTGTTTTTTTAAAGCATGCCCCTTCAAAAGAAAATATCAAAATTATTGGGTATCTTGTTAGTGTGTGCAAATCTGAAAATCAGAAATATGCCTTGCTTTGGAAATGAAATTTTGGTTGTTACATGAAGTTAGTATTTATTAGTAGAAGAAAATGTTATCATTTTGAAATTGAACATCCCTTGTAAAAGTATCATGGATTTGATGTTATAAAAAAAAAAATATAGTCCATTAATTTAGAAATTTTAGAAATTGTATTCTCATCTCATACTTATGTATTTTCTCAAACTTTTACTTCCTTATAAAAAAAGGGAAATATCAACCATACAAGTTCTTTTCTTTAGATAATGCCTCATGTAATATCTTTATGTTAGTGTTAATTATTCATTTAAAAAGTTATATCCTATAACTTATTATAGAATCATTTAACTATATCTATTTATATGATATACATATGTACATATATATATAAAGTAATCTTTTAGAATTAGAAGCATGTTAAATATTGAAATATATATATATATATATATATATATATATATATATATATATATATATATATATATATATATATATATATATATGCGAGATAAATTATTTCTATATTGATAGTAAATAACTAATAAAAAGAAAAAAATAAATAGAGTATTGTTTTAAGCTGAAATTAGCTATATATATGCATACGTATGTATATATATTACATATATATTATATGTTAAAGAAAAAACTTAAACAAATTTTCAACAAAAAAAAAAGTAAGAAACTATAATATGTATTGGGGAGGGTTAGCCCTCCCCTCCCCCCATCCATCTGCGTCCCCCTCTCCTTACCCAATGGCTTCCCCTTCCCCATACTTGTAGCCTACTCTCCGCATCACCACCACATGCCCCCTCCATTCGCCACCTCCCTCATGTACTCTAACTCCTTATCACGCTGCCACCCGTAGCATCTCGTATCCCTGCGGCTTGCTTTCCCCCTCATGACCTCCCTCCCACGCATCCACCTCCCTATTCCACCATCGCCCCACTCCCCATAAGAACCACTGTCCCCCTTCACCACGCACGCAGTCCTCCTTCCTCAAACTCCGCAACCATCTCTAAAAAAACAATAATATTAATAACAATAATGCAATAAATATAAACGAAGGTGCGTTCCAAAAAAAAAAAGAGAAGAGAAACCGTTCTAGTTTTGTATAAATTTCCAAACCAATATCATGCTAGTTTGATGGAACTCCATAGTTGTTCCCAATCTGCACATAACAAAACACAATAAAAAAATGAGAAGAGATGAATAGAAGAAAGAACATAAGAGAAATTAGGTCTTATTTAGGCAAAAAAAAAAAGATAGATCAAAGGTGAGTTGGATTTAATCCTATGGATCACAATTAACTCTACATTATTTTAGGTAATGTATTTTAAATGTGAATGGGAAAATAAAGTTTAAGGGGCTGGTGTGTGGATGGATAAAATAAAAGGAGGAGAAAACTCTAATTAACTAAAAAAGGGGTGTAGAGTCATACTAGGGTGTTCCTAATAAATCTAATAATAATTAATAAAATAAAATTTGTCTTCGGGCTAGTGGTTGAGAAATTTGGTAAAATTAATTTAGGTAAAATAATTAATTTTCAGAAATCGGTTTGTATCATTAGTTTTAGTATTGTTAGTAGTAATTAATCCTTTTTAAAATTAAAAAAATTACCGCAATTTTTAGTAACTTCTAGTTTGGTTCGTTGTCCCGGAATTGGCATGACATTTTCTCTTGGAAAAATTTGCATACACTTATGTTTCAGAATGTTTTCAATTTGTGTTTCTTGCTCCTATTGCAATCTGGTGTTTGGAGTTTCTTTTGATCATGCAGATCTCATTCTTGTGATAGCTTAGTGGTATTTGCAATTCCAAGATCAGAAGAGCTTTCATCTGATGAAGGGATAAAAAAATTTAAACTCACTTTTCCTTCCTTGATATAGAGATTGTTTGTAAACCTATGGGTGCACCTTAGGTATGATAAAATAGAAATTTCTAGATACTTTGTTGGTTCATCTGCTTCAAGCTTTTGTGGCAGGTTGTCAAAGATTGTGTGGAAGAGTGCAAATCTAGGCCTCCATTTGGTGCACATATCCTGGTTGAAGGAATACCTTAACCTCTTTGAAGCATTTTGTTTTTTAGGTCTTACAAGTTTTTGCAAAGGTCCTCAAAGAATTTGGCAAATTCTGGTTAGTCTTGTCTAAAATCTCCCACCCAAAATTCATTCAAACAAACTAATCCTACCCATACTACCCCTGCTTTTCCCTGTGTATCAACAAAATAATCTAATCCATTTACAAAAATGCACAATGCAATCAGGATCACACCATGTCTCTAGTAGCCTCAGCCTTGTCTTGAAAGCATTTCCATCATTTAGTAGTGACAGCTCTGTTGAGTTTGAATAATGGAAAATTGATCATGTTTTCTCAAGGCTCTCTCCATACAATATGCATAGTATAAGGATATCTCCACCTCCTTCAAAAAAATAGAGGCTACAATATAGGTTCTCTTACCTTGGTTGAAAGGAACAACCTAAAATAGTGAGGATTAGATCAAATCATTTCAAGGTGCTACCCACTTCTTCAAAACCTGAATGCTAAAAAGTCAGATAGATTGCTTTCCGGCTATAAAACGACATACAAAATCATCTATATGCCTCGAGTATCTTTTTAGAATCCATGATGTTTCTTAGATTCTGAAGGATATTAAAACAGTACCAACACCATCCAACACTTAAACAGATCACACACATGCATTTACCAAGTCAAGTAAATGTGTTTCATGATCCATTTGGCGCCAAGTGCCATCATTTGAAAAATATTGCATTTGGCAGTCTTACACTGACTTAAACTACATTATTTTATGCATTTGCAAACAATAGAACACCGAGAGAACCAAAAGGAGATGGAGAAAAATGAGATATAATTTTGTATAGGGTCCCCACATGGAGGTGTAGGATAAAACAAGAAATCTCTAGGTGTCATGGAGACTGATATATCACCTGTCAAAGTTACAACATTATTTTGTATTCGGACTCTTAAGGAACTATGCAGACAAAGTAACCTCGAAGCAACGACACCATCTTGCACCCAAATAGAGCCTCCACAAGCATTTACTAGGCCACCTAGACCTATTGGCATAGTCCATTTTTTTGCTAAGAGTGACATTTTGCAAAATATTACATTTGACAGATCTTACACTATTTTTCAAATTTTCAAACAATAAAACACCGAGAGAACTAAAAGGATATGGAGAAAAACCAAGATACTACTTTGTAGAGTGTCGCAACACTGAGAGGTGTAGCATCAGATGAGACATATTATAGTTCTATGGAGAAATATAAATCACCCATTGAAGTTAGAGCCTTTTTCATTGTCGGGGCACTTAAGGGACTTTGCTCGGATGAAGTATCCTGAAAGAAACGACACCACCATGGACCAAAATAGATCCTCGATAAGAGTTTACCAGACACCAGGACATTTTGGCATAATCCGTTTGGCTCCAAGAGATATAATTTAAAAAATATTTCATTTGATAGTCTTACAATGACTTAAACTACGCTATTTTGTGAATTTGTAAACAATATAACACCAAGAGAACCAAAAAGAGATGGATAAAACCAAGATAGGATTTTGTAGAGTGTTACGATACGAGAGATGTAGGACAAATGAGACATCTCCGGATCCATAGAGACCGAGAAATCACCCATCGAATTTAGAGCCTTTTTGGTCTTAGGGCTCTTAAGGGACTATGCTAGGATGAAGTAGTCAGAAGCAATGCAGAACCATCCTACACAAAAACAGAGCCTCCATAAGCATTTACTGTGCCACCTAGACATATTTGCGTAGTTATTTTAGTGCTAAGAGCTAAGGTTTGTAAAATAATGGATTGGACAACCTCTCACTCTTTCTTCCTCTCATGTGTTTTCTCTCTCTCACACACACAATATCAATCTCAATCTCACTCTCTTTTCCTTTCTGAAACAAATTTCAAGTTTCTCATATTTCCATTTTGACACCTTGTGTCATATGTTCCTAACCTACATAATGTATTGAGCTCACCATGTTCTTGTTATTTGTTACTAAGTAGCACTATCAAAGTTTTAATATTCAAGGTACAATGATTACATTGACAAGGAAGTGGGAATGCACATTAGTCATGTTGATAGTAATATTTACCTTTTAAATCTAATTCTCCACTTTTATTTGCTTTTATCATCTTCCTCATCATACCGATAAATGATTTGATAGGGAGATTCCCTCTTCAATGGTGATACACCAAATATGAATATGATCCTTTAGAGTCATTCCTCATCCGACCATAATACCATTTGGAACTTTGTTGTTGGTAATGTTACATGGTCATTGTCCTTTTTGAGAGAGAAAGAAAAAGTTGAGGGAATGAAATATGAGGGAAATTACCATGAAAATATTCCAAGGTCTCATGCGATATGGAAATTATAATCATATCAAAAGGAGAACTAGAAATTATGATTAATCTATTTTAATGTTCTATCTACGAAGTAGATGAGCCATTTTTAGTTGAATACTCTTTGTCAATACTAATAAGATATATGAACCAAATTTCCTCTTGTTAGTTTTCAAACAACTTGAAATGCATATGGATTTAGAGGTCATAACACAAATTTACAAATATCTCTATCATTATAAATGGAATACAAGTAACAATGTCTCCATGTATCCAAGGATCAAGGAAAATGGTGTTTTTGGTAGGATTGAACATTCATGAATCATCGAGTGTAAGGCGAGTAATGTCATTACATTTTGGACGAAGGTGGGGTTGTTCTTGCGGATTATGGTTTAAGGAAGATGGGGTTGTGCCCTTATTATTTTTTTCTCATGGCATCATAGGTAGCCTTTCTGGTATTATCAGAGAGAACTCCCCATGCTTGTGTGATAATTTTAAAATCTCCCTCGGCTCCTAGGAACTTGTTTTTACCAAGATGCAATAACAAGGCTAATTTTCTATATTGTTTCTTAATGAGAGAAGAATCAGAGGAGGAGGTTACCTGTAAGATGGCATACTAGTTGATGAGGCCTAAAGATAGTTTAGAATGAGCAACAAGGTGCACCTCAATGAAAGTTATCATGGGTGACAATCCCTTGAGGGTAGGGTACAACTTGTAAGCATTATGGGAAAACTTGTAGCTTCCTCCCACATCAACTTCCATCAAAAACTTATCTCCATTCTTCATACCACCATCTTCTACACTACAAGGATCGACAAACCTCATATATTTCTGGTAGGTCTCATCACTGAGTTCATCTTTTGGAATATCAATATTAGGACCAACCAATATTTTTCATTCCTTAGCTTCTCTTAGCTTTGAGAATAATAAATTATCTACTAATAGTGTCAACCATGTGAAGGTGGAAGATTTTTGGCACCACTAACCTACATAAACATGTTAGTAAACAATTAAATAGAATTTTAAAACCTACACAATTTAAAAACAAAATAATTAAAGTAAATATTCAAATTAAATTCATGTAGATGTACATATCTTGAATCTTAAGTGAACATACCTTTGACTTGAGAAAGTATGCCACTTGGTAGGCTCAAGGGTAGTTTTGTGTATCTTCATTTGTACAAATTCAATCCAATGAACCATCTGGGTCCAATCTAATTTTTAGGTGTCAAGTATTTCTTCATGGTAAAACTCATGAAATTTCCACAAGACCTTATTGCATGGTCTACCTCCATATTTAATCAATTGAACATTAGATGCAACAACTAGGTGAGAATAATGAAGAATATTTCTACGAGTTTCAAATTCACAAATAACCACAATAGAATTATTTATTGGGTATCTTCTTAGCCATGTTCTAGTAATAACCAAAGACCCTGTAGGATATTCTAGGCCTTTTCCATCTATGATTGGGGCTATCAATTTATTTTTTTCCTCAACACGACGACACAAATAATATTTTTTTCCTTCTTTATTATATTCTTCGCATCAACCAAAAAAAACATGACGTACATCACATTGTAAAAAAATCATTAGTTTCAATAATTGATTCATTTATATGTTCCCTAACTTGAGAAAAATATAAATTTTTACAAAGTAATGCAAATATTTAATACCGGTTGCACTAGATCGATATATGGTGAAATTCAATTATCAGCTTCTCTCACTGTGAGTTGTAGAGCTAGTGGAGGTTGATAGGTGTTGAATAGATATAATTTTCTACGCCACCATTCATCAACCCACTCTTTTAACTCACATTCATCCCAAAATGAATACATAAATGAAGAGAAACAACATGTCATTTTCCTTGTATAAATAGTCCATGAATCTTAATTTGAACTTCTAAAAGAGTGCAATTCATTAGATCCCATTAGTGTACTGCAATCTTCAAATTTTGCAAAATTAACTTCTTCTACCAACCAAAAATACCTACGAACTATAGAATTACCTCATTACCTAGACCCATTGTTGAGTTACACCATTCTACAATGGATTTTGCATCAATCAACTTGGCACCATATTTGTACTTCAATTCTTCTCTTGTTAGGGATCTTTTAACACATGCTCTTGCACCATCATGTTCTCCTTTTCCATGTCCGACCTCATTGAAATTCCAAAAATTTTGAACACCGCTATTCCTATGCATCCTAATAAACCGATAAAAAATTCACACATTCTTGACTTATGAAGTATAAGTATCTGACCATATGATGTGTTTATCAAATATGATGTTTTTGTTATTCAAATTTCCATAGAATATATTGAAACAACCTTATACAAACTTTGATGAATGTCCATGATCATCACTAATATAGAAATGGTATTCCCTCAAAATCTTTTTCTCTTCCCGTATCGTCGAGAGCATGAGTGAATATTATATGTACAAATATGGAAACCTGAATAGAGTAGTAGTATTGTGATTGCACTTCATTTTGTGGCTGTAGAGTATAGTTCTCTATAAAATAAAAATATGAAACTATGGTACCAAGAGGAAATGTGTCCTTTCATAACCTAAATTTATCATCTAACCATCGATCTTTTTGTGTATTTCATGCATATTCATACACTAGATTTTCTTGAAATATAGTGATAAAATTTGAAGCACTTATTTCATTACTCACTAATTCACACCTCTTGGATTCATTACCATCTTTTAAGTGTATGTCACCGACTTGTATTTAACAAAACTAACTAATTCATTTTTATTACATGTGTATTATTTGTGTGTATACATATTTTCATATGCTTCAAAGCACAACAACTATCACAAGTTCCTTCTAAACATGATTTGTTATAAAACAAATTTCCTTCTTCTCTTCTATAAAAACACTTGAGATGAATTATCTTGTTGATTTAGGTGAAAATTTATCATATAATCCTACAAAATATTCTTAATCTAAAACTTAACACATATATGTCAGAAAATATCATAATGCATAGTAAATTAAATATGGATCCTACAACAACAAGTAGTCTGTGAGTGATTTATTTTAACATAAAAAGGTTTTAACATTTCAAAATACCTTTGACTAATTTGTATTTCTGGATGAGCCTCTTTAAACTTATTAAAAAATTGTGTTTGTGTCATATCCAAAAAATGTTTAGGATGTGCTTCACGGTTTCTAGAACCAATTATTATTTTTAAAACATATTTTTGATTAGGTGAAACCCTTGTATTTATTTTCCAAAATTATTAAAAATTTTATTTTAACTCATCAACTATGTCTTTGTATTTTCATGGCAGTCTACTAGAGAATGCCCATAATTCATTATTATTTGTATCTTCAATTCTTTCACAACACTCGAGAGCTTGTATAGTGTTCTCTTGTTTATTCAGTAGTGCACTACTTGTTTTTCTAATTAAACAAGATATTTTTTGTTTATTTGCTTACTATATTTTATGTAGTAACACATCGAGTAACATTACTACCTTTGGTACGTGAGGTTTAACCTACTGATTGATATGCATTCATTAGATTTTTTACAATAGATTTTTCATTTTCGGTCTTAGATGTTCTTAGACCAAGGGTTTTCATTGTTGGTTTATAATTATTATTTTTCATCATTTCAACAAAAAATTGACATCTACCTATTTCATTTAAGTCATTAAAATATGTTTTCCATATCTGATTAGCTTTTCTTCTAAAAGTGCGTTGAAAAATCTTATTCGACATAGGATTTAAAATATTTTCATCAATCTCAAGTAAACGTTTGGGTGTTTCTGTAAAATTTTAATCTATGATTTCAATGGAATTCATTTTTAATATCATCTAAACATCATTCATTTTATATTTGTTGTTCATATTCATAATTTGGTAAAGAGTGTGTGTTTTCAATAAGTTTGGTCAATTTGGTGTAAAGATCTATGTTTAAACTTGAAATTGCATCATAATTCATTGAATATACATCATTCATTGACTTAGTTTTTATTTGAAGATATATGCACATAAATTTCATTTGGAAGAGATGACATACCTTCATATTCATCATCAATTTCATTTGTAAGAGATGACATACCTTCATCTTCATGTGTTGATTTATTTTTTCACGTATTTTTGCATTCACTTTCTTTTTCTTTTTTATTTCTTCTTTCTTGGATTTGTTGGATGATATATGATTTTTGGAAACATCTTCAATCTCTCTTAAAGACGTATTCAATTTATTTTTTTCATGCCCTTTTTTCATCCGGTCCCTTTGTTTTTGCAATTGCTCGAGTGATTGCTTTTTTGGTTTCCTCCCCATAATTCTCAAAAATACCTTCACCACTACAAAATAATTCAAATAAAATGTTAGTGACTGTTAGGAATATAATAAACAGTTGAAACACAATTAAATATATCAAATAATGCTTAAATATTTCACAAAACAATCTCTATATCACATAAACTATACAAAATTGTTAACAAGAATCAAAATGTGTAGGAATTTGCAAAAAAACCCGTGACCAGTGGGACCAATATCAAATATTATTTTTGTCTTATTGGGGTTGACTTTCTATTTTAAGCAATCCATAACACGAGCGTGTTATAACGCACTCACGTTATAACATGAGTGCATTATAATGCGAGTGCCTTATATTTCGCTCACATTTCATCTTGTTGGGGTTTAGAACACCCAATCCAAAGGCTTGGATTTGCCTTGGATTTCAAACCATAGGTTTGGAATTTTTTCTGCATGATTAAAGCTGTGTTTGATAAAAAAACATCTAAATTTCACATGTGCACCCCAATATCTCGTGCATTAAAACATAATATTCAAAAATAAATTATACTACAATGTCAAGCTCAATTTTACCTTGATGACGATATAATTATTTATAAAATATGATTACTTTAAGGCTTTCATCCATAATTTTTTTTATTAGTGCCTTTTTTTTTCTTGCAAAAACCTATGCATATATTTTGGTGCGCAATTTATGATTTTTTCATTCAATTTTTATTTTGAATATGGTTTTTCTAAACTCCATTCTACATGCACTGAAAAATACTAAAAATTCTTTTTCTCAAAGTTATGGGGGTACACACACAAATATTTCATTTTCAAGATATGTACACTTTGAAGATCAATAGAAAACTATATATTCATCCAAAAATTATGAAAAATTAGTCGGGCATCATACATGGTGTTACCTAACTTTCTATCTACTTAAGGGATTGAAAAAAACTTTATATAACTCAAACAATGAAGGGTGCACACACAATAGGTTCTTATATTTTTTCACAAAAATAGACATAATTTGTGTACGCACCTCATTTGACCCTCTTAATCTTAACCATTTTAAAAAATAATATTTTAGAAACTAGATTCGATATCTACGGTACTTATACTTATCAGCCTTGCCAATTTTTGAGCATATGCATGTCGAATTATTCGATGAAGTTTAGGTTTCACTGATTTTAGGAAAAGGTGTCCCTTTTTAACCCCCTTTTGTTCCCCATCTCCATTCACTTACCTAATTCCCTTCACTTCAACCAAATCTAGTCCAATCATTAACTTTATCTACCAAGACATCATTTGCCGCATTTACGTTACTCGCAAATTCATCATGGAAAACAAAAATTCATTTAAAAACAAATATCTTAAGAAGATTTGTGACTCATTTAACATCTAACTCAGCTTCTCTTCTCCATACTATCCTCAAGCTAACAAATGCCAAGCCGAAGCCACTAACAAAACTCTTCAAAACATTCTTGCAAAAAACTATTGACTAGTCAAGACATAATTAGCATCTTCATCTCCCCTTCGCTCTATGGGATTATTAGAATAACATATGCAATTTCACAAGGGTTACCCCATTTTCACTTGTGTACAGTTCTAAATCCATCCTCCCTCTCAAATTTCAAATTTCATCTTTGTGTGTGTCCCTTCACGACTTCATCTCTAATGAATACTATCACTAAGGACATCTAGCACTCGCTTTTGAGTTGTTAGATGAGTTCCACTTTATCACTCTTGAAAACCATCATGTTTATCAAGAGCGCATAAAATGTTCTTATAATAAGCACATCAAAGAACACGACTTTAATGTCAGTGACCTTGTTCTCAAAGAAAATCAAAATGTCACTACTCTAGAAAGGATCCAACACAAAAAAATTTCCTCTAAATGGATTGGACCATACATTATCATGCATAAGTATGGTTTGAAACCTATCGATCACCACCTCGATGGTAAATCAAAGTTGGATCCTCTTAACACATTTCACTTGTGAGCATTTTGCTATCATCATCTCTTCCAACGAGCTCTTAGGCATATCCTTAGATCATCCCTCCATCATTACCCTCTTCCATATTTCATCGTAGTGATTTGGAATTATTTTGTCTTCTGGTCACTTTCATAGATATGACCTTAAATATTAGTACCACGGATCTACTTGTAGAATATTCCTTATTGATAGGTTCTTCCATCTCATGAGAAATCTCGTGATCATTACATCCTTCACCCTCTCATTTTCCTATTGGAACCATGCAAAGGTTTTAGGGAGTCTCTTGTATATTGATTTTCCTCCTAAGTGGTCTACTTATCTATTCCTGTGATCTTCCCATGTCAAAATAAAAATCAAAGGATAATCAAATACAAAGTCAAAACGCTCAAAAATAGACTTTTCCCACAAAGGATAGTTTTTAATCAAAAAAAAAAAAAAATCAAAGTCAAATCAAATCAAATAAATAGACCGATCCCTCAAAGGACGGATATTATATATGTTATCTTTTACCATAGCATATGAATAATGGATACTATTTTTATCATGACAAAAAGGCTTCCGAATTGATCAACATTCCATTTTATCAGCATCCTAAGAAATATTTCCCGAATTGATCAACTTTCATTTACCATTTCTCTTCCCCCTTTCCAAGAGCTAAGGCATATATTAAGGGAAGACCACTCACATAGAACCATCTTTCCCATATATAAGTTACATCTCAAACCCCTTTTTCATGTTGACATTAGGTCTATGAGTCCATCCCATCCTTGTCTCTTTATGATTTGATATAACTAACTAGCATTGGTTACATTATAACATCATGTTTTGGTCACATGTGCCTTGCATTATTCAGATCCCCTCTTGTTTACCTCTCAAAGGTGATTGGAGGCATCTTTCCTCGTGTTCGTTCTTCGATATATGATGTAGCATCGTTCGTACCCATGGGTCGCTATTATTGATTTTTGTTTTATTCTAAACCCCTTTTCCATCCAAATTTTTCATCTCTCCTTTTTTCTATTTCAACCACATCCTTCTCTATCTATTTACCTACTCATGTCTACACCCATAATTCATTATGACTATTTTATTCTTAAAGCACCCTTATTACATTTAAAATTTATCATCACATTTAAATATAAACTATGACATCATCATTAAACACAACATCACATCCAACATCATAGTCTAACAATCCAAGTAAAAGTAAATCATTTCATCTTATACTTTTACCATCATCATCAAATATAAGTAAAACATGCAATCAATCCTAATCAATACCACATATCCACATACATCATCATTGACATGATAAATAAAATAATCAACATTACACAATGCACATATGTTAAATCAAAAAAATATATATATAATACATATATATATATATATATATATCATCAAAATCAAGTGTATAAATACATCATTTCCCTCTAATGGGGCTCTCTCAAAGCAAAGATATCAGTAAAACTAGAAAAGTGAATGTTAAAGAACTAATATCCACCCCATGCATGGTACTAGATCCATCTATAAACCTCTCCTCCATGCTTAACCCCTCTCTCGATGTGGATAAGCCACACTTGTCATGCTCCTAGATTCCTAGCTCCACCTTCCGCTCTCCTCTATAGATGCTCCCAATATCGTAGTATCTTTGAAAACTTGTTGATCATGATACCCTTATAATACTTAGCCTTTGTGGCTAAGGTTGTGTATCGATCAATGGAAATCATACTAGGAGGCATCATATTTCCTCATTCCTATGGTGTTTTCTATCCTCCACACCCGCAGCCTTCCTCGTGAATGGGTATGGTAGCAAGATCTCAAATATCATACCCTATAGGCCTCCCTCTACTAGCCGTATGAGTCCCTATCCCATAAAAATGCATCCCTCTCATGGATTGCATTTTCTCTCTCCACCCTCATCCGGTCTAACTTCACAAAGTGAAGCATTCTAACTTTGCAGTCTCTCCAGCTCCTCCATCTCTACCTCCCAGAGATGCATCTCCCCCAATCTCCATCTCCTCTACCTCCTCCTCTCCTCCCTCTACAACCACCCTAGCTTCCCAGATGGTGGTCATCCAATCAACCACATCCCTCTCTCGACTCCTACATCATCGTCCCCAATGTAGTCTCCTCCTCTAATGGATCTTCCATAATAGGTCTCACAACTCCTATCCATCTCCTCCCACCTATACAAAATAGGATCATGAGGTATAGTCTGGATGACCCAAAAAAATTTCATCACACTTCATCAAAATCAATGACTTGATCATCTCTGGATATCTCCCATTAATCCATCATGTTTGCCTTATCTTGGAAAACTCTACATCTACCCTAGGCCATGTCGAAAGTTTCATATAAGGTGTCTTCTAATTTGATCACTCTAACTCGCAAACCCATCAACATAAAAATACTACTGCTTTCCCCTATCTCCATAATATTGATCAGCTCCTCCATCTCAAAATTCCACCACCAACTCTATATGGTGTCTTATGACCCATGGAAGCCCCCAGTGGCCAAATGAAAATGATGTGCTCATAGGAATGAAGCAAGATAATCCAACATGACCTCCTTCTACCTACCTTATATATTGATAGCTTGTGGTACACATGAGCTAGAAAGGAAGTCCCAAAAGAGAACATTATCTAGTGCTCAACAATATCTTCCACCACACTAGCTGAGCGATAATGGAAATGAAGCTCCATCCGAGTCCAAGAAAGAATAACAAGACAAACTGCCATCATACCAAGCAGATCAACTGGTTGCAAGGTATCCATGCCTTAAACCTAGATCTCATATGAAAATGCCCCTAAAGAAAATCTGATGTGGGGTGCATCGGCTCCAAATAGTTGTGTCAAAACCACTATTGTGTTATCAGATGTGATGGGAACTATCTCGTTGCCCCCAGTATAGACAATCTCTCAATCCTATACACATCCTCTAAGATGATGGTCATGTCCCCGTGTCCGAACCAAAAGTTCCATGTCTTCAAGTCCCATCTCTCCACTAAAGTGATCATCAACCCCACATCTCATGAGATCCTCGATAATTTTTGAACCCACCTAACCCCAACTATAGCCAAGTGATCCCACTCAGCATCTGTAACATCTCCTCTAATATGATCATAATGGAAGGCACATTTATCAAATAAAGGGTCTCTCTGGCTGTAATCACAAATAGAACATAAAAATATTAGTTTAAAAACCCCAAATCCAATCAAATTCCATTAAATTTCATTAAAAATCCAATTTATTCCTGAATATAATTAATCCAATCCTATTCAATGTTGACCTGTCAAGGTCGACATGTGTTTTAGGTCGATCATCACCTTAGGCCTAGTCAACTTTGGGACGTCACCACCAACCACCCCTAACATCATCCACTTTTTTCTAAAAAAAATGCAAAAAAATAAATGAAATATAAAATTAAACTAAAAAAATCTTGAGTTTTATTACTCACCATCCTCCACACCCTCTAGTGTTTCCTTAGCTCTGTGGCCTCCATTTCTCAATTTTCTCTTGATTGCTTTGATATCTCTCATCAATTTTACGCATGTAAAATGAGCATCGTCCAAGCCCTAGGCTTATATAGCCACCAACACCTTGTCGCCGACCCCTTGGGTCACCATCGATTGGACTTATGGTAGGCTTCAGTAGCCTTTTTTTGGCTTCCTCGATATTTGTTCATGACATCTTCTTGGGCATTATTCAAATTCCACATTTTTCGCCATCATTATTTTCCTTTAGGGATATTTTGTTTCAATATTTTGATCCTATCCTTTTGCAATCTCAAATTCCACCTTTATGGCCATACTTATTCCCTCTTCAAGAATTTTATTTTTACAATCCTATCCAATTTGCACACAAAGTCCACCTTGTGGCCATACTTCTCTCCCCCTTGGGGCATAATTTTTCACTACTCACCTTTTCAGCCTTCTCTGTGTCTGTGTTGGGGCACCATTATTTTCATCCTCGTCCCTTGCAAACACATAGTTTTTCACTCAATTCCTTGTGTATGAAGGATTTTACATAATTTTCACATTTAGTTGTGCATACTTTGATGCTC
Organism: Taxus wallichiana var. yunnanensis; assembly: GCA_018340775.1. Taxonomy (NCBI): domain Eukaryota; kingdom Viridiplantae; phylum Streptophyta; class Pinopsida; order Cupressales; family Taxaceae; genus Taxus; species Taxus wallichiana. Next base: position 278,327,211 of record CM031236.1, on the reverse strand, counting down.
TCTCATGACCCCATGATCATTTCAGCTTACATCCATTTGAGAGATTTCCCATTGGATTCTCTCTTTTTGCAATGATTTTCACCCACTAACTGGCCTATAAAGCACTATTCACAGGTCTCCATTGAGATCATGATCATTCCTATACCTATGTGATATCAAAATTATCTCCATAGTTTTTATTTTTATTGTGATCCTTTTTTCTTGGGGCATCTTTCCTTACGCTATCCTTTTACCCATCTTTCTTCACCCACCCGCCTTCATCATCTACCTTTTCAAAAGCATCATCGATTCCCATTGACGTCATCTATCCCCATTTGAGGGAGAGATCATCATCAACCTTCTGTCAATATTCATCATACTCCTCTTCTCTCACTATTTTTGTCTCATGGCTTGCTAGCACAAACCACTCAACAAAAAGGGGCAAATGTAGACACCTAAATTCAATATCTCTACCCTTGTCTTCCCACATGCACATATTTTTCTATGGTCCTATCTAGGTCCCCCTTTAATTAAATCCATCCCCTTCAATATTTAATAAAATTCCCACTTATTATCCTATCATCATTAATCCTTATTAATTCACATTAATTAATTAATTCCCATTAATTAATTAATATCCATATCCCTAACTTTCCCTAATCAACTTGCTATTTAGGACACTTTTATCCTAAATATAAATCCCTATGCTTTTTCTACCCATTCCTATCTTCTAACTACCCATGATTCATCCTTAAACAACCTAATCCTACACATAAGCTTTAAAGCACTTTTCCTCCTTAAAAACATGAAATCCAAACCTAAAACAAAAATCAATCCCATTGGGGAAAGTTTCCACGTGGTCAGTGGTGACTCAACCTAGTCATCATCGACCCTATAAGGCTGAGGTATTTCTTTCAAAAAAACAAGGAAAACATACATACACGTCTCATCTATTATTTTATTGCACTCTGTGGAATCAATATTCAAACCGAGCATCCCGATAATCTTCTCGCAACCCTTCAGAGGGTCATTTAGATCATCTTCATAATTACGGGAGGTTTTGCATTGATTTTTATGTTATCTATATCATTTTTATTGCTATCTTGTTTAATCTAACATCAGTAGGTACAACAAAACTCGTGACTTCATTATCAGGTTATTCTATGAGTGTTTTTACTTGCAGTTACATTTTTCAACTTTTTCTCTTCCGCCTTACTCCAACTCGCCACATGCACCATCACCTGTGATGAGTCCCCATCGAATCAGCCCTTCTAGTAATCGTGTTTTCTAATTTTAGAGAAATCTCCAACCTCTCGCATGTGTTCTATCTCTACCCCAACTTTCTAAATCACCATCTAATCTCTATTTTACACTAAAATCACTCTATCTACATCCATGTCATCATTGCTTCACCATGGTCACCATCGACTAGGCTCCTAATTCCCAACCTATCCTTCTCAATCTTTTTTTCTATCATTTTTGGATTCTTCTCCTCAAATTCCTTTTGCAGATTGACTCCAACATCCACATGTTTTTATAGTTACCATATTTCATCGAGATCTATGTCACCTACATATTTAAGATCAACACTCCAAGGTAATCGTCAACCTACTTTTCTACATAGTTTGGGTAACCTTCAACCCAAACCAGGTATCATTTAATTTTTGTTCATTTCAATCCAATCAATATCTTGTTCAAATCTTAGTTAATTTAAGATTCAAGTAGCATCTCTCTGTTTCTTCATGTAGTCTGTTTACTCATATTTTACTTAAATTTTTATTTAAAAACACGGATCGACATCTTCCAAAGGAATGTCACACTTCTTAGATCCACATTTTTCGTGAAACTCTTGCATATCTAATTATTCTTCTATTTAGACATTCTTATTTACAAGTTCATCAACCAAAATACTAATTAGTTATCAGTGCACGTCCATCCACGTATATCACACTTCCGAGGTATTGTAAACTCTCCTATTAGAAGTTCGCTAATTTATTTTGGTGTCTATCTTATTAATTTGAGTATGAAGCGAAGAAACTTGGTCAACAACATCATATAGTGCATAATATCGGTCTTAAATCCACCTTTTTTAGCCAATGCGGTCATGTCTTGAAGCAATCAAAATGGTTCAACATGTGACCTCATCCATGAAAAAAATTAGTACACATTAAGAGCTTAAAAACATGAAACATCTCACATTGGATGTGTAAAACACCCTCAAGTAAGTTGTACTCCTTCATCATGCCCACAAGTTCTCAAACACTTCCATTTTCCAACACTACTAAACTTCCCTTTTAGGCCTAAAAATAGTGTTTAAACATAGAAAAAACTTCTCCTCTAGGACCTAATTTATGACATGAAACTATCATGGACATCTAGTAAAATACCAAGATTTCATAAATGATTATTTATTCATTAGGTTCAATAGACAATATTTACACAAATAGAAATTATTCAAAAATAAGCCTTTTTGAGTGGGACCAACATAATGTCCCAAGCTCTAATATACCTCTTTCTAAATATGGAGGAGTCCTCTAAAACCTCAAATCATCACATTTGAAATAATAATCCATTTGTTTCTCATATGAATACATTTTCCTCCATCAATTATAACCTAGAGTTTCATGGCAATAAAAAGTGTCTTACCTTATTAAAATTGCTCATAAATGTTTGAGACACATTTGACCTAATTCTAGTTGTGAGATATTCTTAAATACATAACTCAAAATTCCTGAAAGGATCATCTTACCATTCAAACTTTAAATATGCAAACCATGAGCATTTCTCTCACTTCAAGCTAGAAAACACGTACCTAAGAAACTTGTTTTAGTTTAACGTTTTTATCTTGTAAAATTCTCAACATGGAAACCTGAAATTTTCCCCATAGTATCATGACACTCCCTACTAACATCTCCAATATTTACCCAAGTGATAAATATCTTTGCATATTTACCACCACTATGCCTCAAGGTTTTACATAGTTGAGGCCAAAATCAAGTAGAAAACACTATAGCTTAACATTAAGCCCGGTCTAAAAGGCCCCGGAAACCATGAGACATCATTTATAACTCACCTACATGCTTTTATGATCGATCACACATATCTCTATAACTGATTATCATTCTCCATTTGTCCTCCAAGCACCTAGACTAGGTATAGATGAGCACCTATAAATGGGTCTTCAACCTACACATGTACTCCTAATCTCATGTGAGTGTCTTAACACACTCATAACATGCTCTCCATGCCTATGACATGCTCCTCAAGTCAACATGGAACTCAAACCAATATGTACCATCACGTGGCCCAGCTTAGGCCACATGTTTAGGCCTACTATGGAAAACCATTCTCACTGATTCCATTCTTGTCATCATGCCACAACCTGATTTTCATTGTCATAATCATGCCAAGAATCTCCTAGAATTCATCCATCATATTTTTGTCATTAAAGAGATTTTACATCAATAATACCACTTAAAATAACTCATGCCAATAATATCCCAATTTTTAATTGATGGAAAACCACCTAGTTGTTCTAAAACTTTTTACATTACTGAAAAAGAATACAATTGAACATGGTCTTCATCAAACATGGTCTTTCCTTCCTTAAACTTTGTTTTTGTCTTCATCATAGCTTGAAAACATTATAGCAAGTCCTTGGGTAGATGTATCTCACTCATGCCAAACAGATTTTGATCATGAAATAGTACTCAAAATAATCTTGAATCCTAATCATGCCTATAATAAGTGAGGATATCATAATATAGACTGAACTTCACCATTCATGAATTGTTCACAAATTTAATACCTAAATCACTTCTGTAGAGACATTTTATACCATTTTCCCAAGATTCTCGTTATTTTTCAAGTACATATACATCATGAATCAACTCCTTGTAGCTCCCCTTGGAACCATATAATCCTTTTCTAACGGAAACACAAACATTTGAGCTCCTACCTTATTGTAGACACCTAAATTTGATTACATTCCTCTTAGCCCATGATCGGATAACCAACTTAAACATGAGAACCTAACCATGGCCCCCTTTCACCAAAAGTTAATAAGTAATTTAATTATTTTAATAATATTAAATACCCATCCTCACAATATCCATTATTTTATTACCTTAATCGATCTAATTTCCACCTCACTAGACACCTCACCCTAGACCTATTTTAGCATGTTTCCATAAATACAAATAACTAAGTCTTACTTGCCTTAATGAGATAAGATTTGGTCTAACCCTAAAATCAATTCCTAAGATATCTCTAACCACATTCCCACTCATTAGAATTGAAGCTTTTTTCCGATCCACGGGAACAAACCAACTTGGCCAAAGAAATTAGAAAGATCTACTCGTTATCCAAAATTCACCCTCAAGGTAATTTTGATAACATGCATCAAATTCTTTAGTCCTGTGCAAATAGATTGAGTCTGTGGTAAAAATTTCATGTTTCTAGGGTCCCCTCATATTTTTCTAACTCCCTGTCCAAGTAGAAGAGAGCAAGTTCGAGAAAATGTGAAAATTTTGCAAAACAAGCTCGGGCAGGAAAAATCATGAAAATGGCTAAGTCCTAGTCCTAGAAGCATTTGGGACAAGTGGGACAAAAAGGCGCGGATCGGCGAAATGAGCACAAAGCGGCCCTAAGCAATTGGGACATCTGGGACAAAAGTACGCGGCGGGTGCGAAAAGCCGATCTGCCAAAAGAGAAAATTGGCTAATCTACTGAGAGGGTCGCTTTGGGGATGTGGGACAAAAGGATGCGAACCGGCCAATCCTGGGCGAGTAATGAGTCAAGGCAAAAAATGATGCTGGGACGCGGGCCAAAAACGCTGTGGAACCTGGCCGAACTGGCGAATGAGAACTTTGTCCCGGGAACAGCTTGGGACAAAAGGGCACGAACCGGCCGAACCAAGTGAATTTTTCCCAGACGGTCCGAAATCAAATGGGACATATGGGTCATGAAGACGCGAACCTAGGCCTAACAGTGCGAAATGGGAACAAGCGATCAGAAACAACAGGACATTTGGGACAAATGGGTGCGAACCGCCAGTCCCAAAATCAGCACAAGGAGCACTTTGTGCTAAATGGGACAAAGGGATGCGCGGGACGCTTAAAAGTCGAAAATGGCCGAAGGCAGGGAAGAAAAGTCAACGTTTTGTCCGGAAACTTCAAACGGCCATAACTTTTGACTCCGAGCTCCGATTTTCATAAAATTGGACTTTCTTAATTTTAATGAGGGTAGATATATTTAAATAAAATAAACATATTCGGCTCCGGTCAGTCAATGCTCATTCCTGTCAAATGACAGAAAACGCCCGCGACCCAAAATAGCTGCCCACACTCAGAAGGCCATAACTTTTGCATTTCTCAACGAAATCACACAAAATTGGTACCGTTGGAATCTTGGTTCCGAGCCCAATGCACAGCAATCAAGAAATTCTAGACTTGATCAGAAATTGATTAAGTTTTTTAAGGAAACGTGGCCTGGTTCAGAACAGTGTTTTATTTGGTAGCTGGGAGTGCAATTAAGAGGCATGGTCATCATTCCTTCTCTGCTGCAGCACATGGGACAGTATGGGGAGCCTTTTGCAAGTAATGTATACCCATTCCACTCAATTTAATGCCTCTTATAGGTGGTTGAAGGACAGATTTCGGGATTTTCATTTTCCCTTCTCTTTTCCTTCTCTTTTCTATAAATTGGAGTGTTGGGCTCATTGTAAAGGGGAGAGTTTTGGGTAACAAAGCTCCACAAAATTGTTTTGTGAAGCTGGCAGGTGTTGCAGGCCCTTGTAGTGGACTCCTTGCATGGTGATCCAGGGGCCCTTATCTTGTAATAGATTAAAGCGTGCATATCATGAAGCAATAAAATATCGGTTTGTGGATGTATCTTCCCCTCGCTTTGTGTTTTCTTGCATTCTCTCGCCCTTTAATCTTTCTACAAGTATATTGTGTCTATTTATTATGTTCTTGCAGGATTTCATTATCATTGTGTGTGCTTGGAATATTGTAGATGCATTTACTGGATTATGGTGAACTGTCATCACCTCTTCTAGTGTGCACTTTGCCTCTGTATTTCACACATTTGGAGATTACTCTCACACCCTCTTTTTCTGGTGTATCACCGCTTTAGTGTAGGCTTTCATTTTATGCATTCTCTCTCTCTGGTCCCTTGGAATTTTAGGTTAGAATAGCTAGTTTCTCCTGCATTAGAGTAGATTGTGGCAGGTAGTTTAGGAGCAAGAACCAGCTTTCTCTGGAGGTCTATCTCAAGTAGCAAGTCCCACAACTTGGAGATAGTACCCATGTTATCCAATCACACTGTGAGTTCAAATACATGCACAGGGGTGTTGTGATTCGGTGATAACACTACCCATTTTAGTAAATCTAGGGAATCCCACCTAAACCGACGCGGCGGTCAAATCTAAATTGATGCCGGTCAAGATGGAACCATCATCGGTTACCATGTATTCACCTTAGTAACTTTTTTTTTGAGATGTGGCACATTTCGAGGACTAGAGGACAAGATCAAAGCTAAATGGAAGCAGTAACTAGTATCTTTTCACACATCCATACATTCACACCTAGCACCAGGGAAAATACGAAGCATTGCACTCACGAAAGAATTCCAAGATTCACTACTACAAGACCAAATACTATCCTTCTGATCAACTACCATTACCATTCAGCCATCCAAATCTTACATCACAAGAAGTGTATCCCTAACTAGCATTGTTATTTCAAGTTAGTAGCTTTTGTTACTCCTGCTATTAATCTACACTTTACATGCTCATTCCTCATAGCTTACCAACACCGTAACTCCAGCCATTTCCTTACCCACACCTGCCAAATCACCCATCCTCACCTACTATTTATCCCGAATACAACTAAGACTTCTATAAACCTCCTTATCCACCCTACCATCTCTATCAAATCCAAAATCAAACCTTGTAATCAGATCTCTTTGAGTTTTGTAGACACCAACCTCACCGACGCCGGTTACCCATAACCGTCGTTGGTTTTACATAAACCATCACCAGTCATACCATATCAAAATTGGTCTCTGTGTTTTATACCCTACCCAAGAATAGAGCCAAACAACCTCCTACTTGATTGACCTAAACAACCTAGAATCAGACCCTAACTAGTTCCAGTACCTTGATAGTTACCTTATCCTTTAGATCCAACTATAGCCTAGCCTATTGTGATTAAATTTTCTTATTACACTTGAATGAGATACCTAAATCATATCAACTACAATATGACTTTACTTATTTCTCACATTAATTTGTTTTAAACAGTAGATTGACACCCATCTAGGAAGTATCACACTTCCGTAACTAGCATATGCTATGAGTCCCTTGTCATATATCATTTAACTTCTATTTTATGGTCTTGTTTTCTATTACATGTAGTTACTCCTAGCCAAAGGGAAGCTCTCACAACCGACATTGGATCTAGAAGTCAAAACACACGCAACAACCATCAACTGACCAACATAAACAACTATTCCTACTTGGTCCTTACCTCTACCTATTTCGTCTCAATAAAGTAAAGATAATGGTGAAACATTTTGGCATGTCTAGTGGGACCCATCAGTGGGTTCTATTGCATTTTCTTCATTTTTAGGTGAAATTTGTGTGTTTGTTTCCCTTTAAAAGGCTAACACAAGTAATTTTCTTCCATAGAAATCCTATCTTCCTTCTAATTGCTCTAAAAGAAATATTTCTCTTAGTGCATTTAAAAGGAACCATTCTTCTTTCTTGCATTCGACATTTAGTGAAAGAGCATACCCTCTCCTATTCATCATTTGCTTGATCGAACGTAATGTTTTCGATTTGGGATGAAAATTGGTTACATTAAATTTTAATTTGCTACATTTAGCTCACATTAAAATGAGGGAAACCAATGTGCCGGAAGTCATGTCTAGCTGATGGTTGACACAAAGAATCATAGAAAGCACATTCTCTCTCTCATTTTGTCTTACTAAACTAGACAAAATTGAAATATACACATCTTTTTTAAACAACATCTTACCCGGGAACACCTTTCCGCAATCACATGATCAGATTATTAAGTACTCCTAGCTCCTTACCTCGTCAGAGTCATTATCTTAGAGGACGGCCCACTCCTGCCATAACATAACCTGAAACCTCTCCTTTTAGATATCCTTCTTCAGGAAGCCTTCCTCATCAAAAAAATCTATTCTAAATTCATGAGTTAGTATTCTAAATAACATAATCTCAACACATTAAAAATCCCTTGTTAGGTATGTGTTTTTAGTGTTTTATTGATGTGTGTTTTGAGGTGTGAGGATATGCTTCTCCATTTTTCCATTTTGTTGCCTTGCACACTCCATAATCATAGTTGGAGTATTCTAACTTGTTTTAAGTGTGTTAGGACTTCATTGCATCATCTCCAGGACTTTGGGTTGATTTTTAATCCCACTAAAATTCACAACAATCTATTCTTCTACATTTTTAAAATGACAAGATGGCAGCCTTGTTCATAAAAGCCAAAGCCAAATCCTTTCCAAATGCACGGTGGAGGAAAGTGTGAGTGAACTAGTAGTTAGTGAGGGAGTGTAGGCAGAGGTGAAAATGGTTGTGCTTGGGATGGAGGTTTAGCTTTATAGGTGGAAATATTAAGTCCCCCATACGTTAGATTGGTGTGAGGGTGGGGATGGCCATAAGGAAAACATCACCAATGCAGATGTCATATCTCGGGATGTTGTTGATTCCCATACTCTTGTGGGTTGAGGAAGGTGTCGATATTGTATAGGCAGAATTCCCCTAGAGGGAGGCATTGAATAACACCTTCTAAGGGACCGTGAGTCGTTATGTTGGTAGTGGAGATAGATGGCTCACTAGATGATGGGGAAACAAGTGTATCAGCGATAGAGGCTATGCAGTGGGGATAACAAGGTTAGATGTGACAGAGGTAGTGGCGTTTTGGTGGATGGGCTTGTAGGTGAACGTGAAGTAATGATCGTGGAAAATTCCTTGATAGGTACAAGCACATCATTGGGCCGATATATCATGTTACAAGTCTTGAAAGGTTATGGGTCGGCGGGGATGGTGTAATTATGTCCCTCATGTTCAAATTTGAGGCAATGATGTAAATTTGAAGGGACACAACCCATGTGCATCCAGATCCGAGGTCAACCAAGGAACAAGTTATACTGGAACTCCCCTTATAGGACATAGATAAGTTCGAGATAGTGTAGGGATCCATGTGGACATGGAGAACACCGGTACCCAAGGTAGAGGTCATGGCATCATTAACGAGCACAAGCATAACCAAAGTTACGATGCATGTAATTGGTAGGTATCCAAATTTGGTCGTATGCATGGGAGCAGATGATGTTAATGCTAGTACCACAATTGATCATAACATGTTGTATGCGTATATTATTGATAAAGAAGAAGATGAAAACATTGGGGTCAAGATCATCACACTTGAAGGAGTGATCTCTTCATCTAAAAAGATCAAGGCAACCACTTGCAAGTATGTGGAGGTGTAGAGGAAGGTGATGATCTAGTGAGAGAGGCTATATGGTGAGGGGTAATGATGGAGGCTACGGGTGTGGGGTCATTTGGTAAGACTATAGATTGAAGGACCTCTATGAGGGCTTGACAATGTGACTTTAAGGTTTGGACAAGGTCATATAAAGACATTTTGAGGGGGGATTGGTGTAGTTGTTTTAGCATTGTGTGATGCGTGACCCCATTGGAAATAGGATATGCAGGACCTCAAATGGTGACTTTGGGTATGGGTGTGGATGGTATGTTGGGTACATGGTTGGTTGATGGGCTAGTTTCTTTTTCCTTGCCCTTATCTTTCTAAGCATGGGTGGCAATGTTGATCATGTTAATATGAGGGAGGTGGATGAAGAGGGTGTGTCATAGAAGGTATAGTGGCATGAGGGACAAAAACCTAGTGGGGGATATGATCCTTGTGAAATGAGTAGGGTGCATTGGCATTTTGGTGGTGGTTTGGCCAACTCTCTTATACGAACCATGTTAATCTCGAATCTCGGGGTGGATGAAAGAGTTGTGGGGTGGAGATTTTGGTCACCGAGGTAATGGGAGAATATCTATGGAAATTGGTCAAGGTGAAATGGGGTCCTCATAAGAAGATCATCATCATCAAAAAAACTTTCGCGAGGACATAATTGAACAAGGGAAGTTTTCAAATCCTTATAGTTCTCTACATCGTGTCCTTGCACACGTTGGTAGGTGCAAATTTTGGTTTGGCCAAACCTTTTGTTTTTTTGGTTTGAGTGGGTCATATGGTCTACAAGAGGTGGTAATGTGATGGAAAAAGTTTCGAGGAGAGTGGTTAAGATTTTGGCGTGGGATCCTACTAGTGGATCACAATGGGAGGTGAATGTGGGTTTGGGTACAGGTGTGGCTGATTGTGGAGGAAGAGGCTTTACTGGGGATGGGAATGGTTTAGTTTACTAGTTTGGTGTGTGGAGTTGTCTTAGGTCTTGGTTGCGATCTCTGCTTAGGTATAGGCATGGTAGAAGAGCTAGTGGCGGGATATTTGGTTGGTTTAACTACCTTATTGGAGGGTAGCGGTTTTTAGCTTTATTTTCACCTTTTTGGACATCGATGACATGGGTGTACAAGAAGTGGAAGGAAAAGTAGATGGTGGAAGAGGATAGGTTACCCACAGGGGTAACCGAGGGGCTGTGGAGGTGGGTGGTGTAGGTTGGGTAGAAGATGAGTGAAAGAGAAGAAAGTGTTATGGGTATTGAATAAGCTATGGATGGTAGTGGAGGTATGGATGGCAACAAGGTTATGGGTGATGGCGAAAGTTGTGTGGGTCACTTTGGTATGTTAAAGGAAATGGGTTAATGTATTATTTGTTTACTTGGTGGATAGGGTGAGGTCCTAGGATGGATGGAAGGGATGAAGGTGATAATGGCATGGTAGGCAAGGTTGGTGTATGAGGCCTAGGAGGTTGGATCTTCTTTTTTATGGGTTAGGGTAAATTTAGTGATAGTTTTGGAAGATGTGGCTAAATATAATATGATGGGTGGGTGAGTAAGGCTAGGCGTCAAGTATGTCCCCTAAGGTAGTGATAGGTTTAGGTAAGGGAGATGATATAGGTGAGGGTAGGTGTTTAGGTGTAGATGTATGTTGGGTTATGGGTAGAGGTGTGAGTTGGGCCATGGGTGGTGACATGGAAGGTGTTTTAATAGTCATAGTTGTGTTTGGTTTGGTCGCTTGAAACACTTTTGGATAGATGGTGGAGGTGTCCGCGAGTGACAGTTGCATTTGTGTTGAAATAGGAAGTAGAAGATGTCCCCAAAGTAAGGCTCTATCGACATAGTCCAAGAGATCGCCAAGTCTAAAGATGATGCTATTGTAAGTGGGGCCGATATGGATTGAGTGGAAATTCCAATAAAATGTGTTTGAGATATCGGGAAATGGCTGGCCTCGGACTATGTGGGTAAGAGAGACGAAAGTAGATCAATGGGCTCTTGAAGGTCTGATGGTGATTGGTCATTAAAGGACACGATACTTCTATAGGATCCTCCATGGGCATAGGAGAGGATGGGCTAGATGAGGTGAACTCTCATTGTGATGGTATAGGTAGTGGACATGCATCTTCTATGAGTAGGAGAGGTGCCACTGATAATTGCTCGAGAAATTTGAGGGGTCAAAGGTGGCATACTAATTATAGGCTCTTCCACAAGTGAAGAAGAAAATTAAGGGGGTTCCTTTGTTGGTGGAGGAGTAGATGAAATAGGTTCTTGTGCAAGTAGGGGAGCTTGGGCTAAAATTTTATCTATGGAAGGAACATGAGGCAATTGGGAAGCAAATCGATATGCCATTTAAAATAGAGTGGACGTCGTGGACATTGTTATCATTATTTGAAGTATCGCTTGACTTTATTGAAATATGGGGCATGATTAGAGAATGGCTTCTAGAATATGTGTAGGTTTTGGTTATTGGGTGCATTAGGGATATCTAGGACTAGATCTCCATTTTCTAACATTTCTTGGATGATATTCTTGTAGGTGATGTAGTTATTTTCGCTATGACCTTTGACATGATGATAGTTAAAAATTCATGTTACTTATACCACGCAGCCATGGGGCACTCAGTGGTCGAAAAAAGTATGTGGTTTTATAGGTGGAAGGGTGATGGCACCAACCTTAACAATATTTTCAAAAAAAGAAGAATAAAATTCCCTATCGAAGTGTACTTTCATTGTTCTCAACTAAACCGGAAAGCTTGAATGGGAGAGAGATTATAAGGAGGTTTAAGGTGGGTTTGATTGATGAGGGGGCCAGCCTTGAGAAATACGGAAATGGTGGATCCTTTGAATTTTGAATTATTTTTTGGGGTTTCGAAGATGAAGAAGCATCATTTGATTTAAACACGATGTTATTGTTACGAAATTGAATTTTCTTCTCTTCGATAACACGAATTTCCAATTTCCATGCCATGGTGAATGCCTCGTCAAAAGTGTGAAAGGTCTTTATCTACAGGGTTGGTGAGATGTTTCTTGCACAATCTCGAGTAAATAACTCTATGAGTTCAATTTGAGGTAATTGAAATGTGAGCTAGTTAACTAGGTTGCACTAGCGAGTGAAAAAGTCAACGATAGAATCATCATCGTACTATCGTGTGGAATAAAGATCAATCATGGTAACCTTCTTAACAATGTTGATGGATAAGTTATCTAAGAAGGCTTCGGCTACTTGAATAAATGACTAGATGGAGTGTCTTGGTAGCCCAATGTACCAGTCCAATGTAATTCCTATCATGGACATCAGGAAGTTCCAAAGGAATAAAGCATCATCATGGGTGATCGGGTAACACCCATGTTTGAAAGGCCACAAATGTTGTTCGGGTCTTCTTTACAATTGAAATGATTAAATTTTGGAATTTCCCAATGTATAGGGTATGGGAAAATAGGGATGAATGGATGAATGGGTTCATTAAAAATTTCATCGTAGGTGAGAGAATTGTGTGAACCGAAACCAATGATTCCAGTGTCTGCATCCTTTCCATCATTGATTTGATGAGGTCATTGGTAGGTTGTAGTGGAAGGGTTCCTCTTGTGGCATATGGGGCTGGTATTAAACCTATGACATGGGAGGAATTCTAGCATATAGTGATACCGAATACGGAGGTTGAGAATAGGGGACCGATATAGAGGGTATTTATTGAATGGGTGACAAACGAGATAGGGGGTTATTCATAGTATGTGTATGTAGGTGTGTTGGTCATACCGACTCTAGTAGCGATTAGGGGTAGTGTTTGTGGGATGGAGAGGATGAGATTCTAGAATGGAGTAGGGTCACCCGAAAACAAGGGCGATTGTGTTGTAATGTGTATTTGGGAGACAATGGGTGCGGATGGGGTTATAGTCTAGGTGGTCAATGAGGGGACAACGAGATAATATAGGTGTGACTTATCCGTAAAGCGTAGTCGTCATAGTAGGTATGGGTCCTATTTGTGAAACTCTTTTTGGGGGTGAAGCGAGGTGAATGTAATGTTGTATTATTAGGGGCTGATGTAGAAGTGGGAATAAGGGTAGGAGAGATGGATACAGGCATGCCATTTATCAACTAACTTGAGGATTCCTAGGTGGAAGAGTGGGAAAGGTAGAATTGTAAGGCTGCGAGATTCTAATCAAGGAGTTATGTAAATTCCTCGTTGTTTTGCGGTAATGGTGGTAGGTAGGGTTGGATCCATGGGTGACAGGATAGAGGGTGGTGAAGGACTAGGTGGGAGTGGTTGACAACTTGCATGAAATATAAGAGCGTTAGCTTGATTGCAAGTCAACACCATGTGAATGAATGTATATCAGGTGATGTTGTATCCTACAGATGACACAGGAAGTAGTGAGAATGAAGAAAACAAGTTTTTATAGGTGGATTTGGGTAATATATTAGTTGATATTCAATAAAATCTAAAACTCGTAGCCTCCCATAAGCCCATAGCTCTTTGTATAACTATACTGGGAATGCGGGCACCCATGGCTAAATAGAACTAACTCCACCATGCCAATCAATGCACATCAATCAAACACTAAAAACATGTACCTAAAAAAACTAAAAATGATAGTAGAATGCATCCATCAACAACACTACCAGCCTCATCTCCTCCAGATGGGCCCGATACACATCCCTGTAGCTCATACTGGTGCTATGGAAACTCAACTTTCCCAGCCCCTTGCCAAACATGGTCGATGTATCAACTCCTCAAATGCCTCTAATGAGATAGAATACACATGTGTCCCCACTATCGATCTTTGTAGGATCTTGTACACATGCTTCAGGGTGACTTTGATCTTAATAATCGGCAGATAGAAGCTAGTGGTCATTGAGTCCCTTACATCGATGAGATCGACCATCAAAATTTGATCCCATACTACATGCCAGAGCATCCGAACCTAATTAGGACAACCTCGGTAACATGGTGAAAATCATTGATGTCGCACTCCCTCGTACCTCCACGAGCAAGTGAGGTACCCTATCCCGCATCGTAGTTGGTCCATGTCCTATATTCAACCAATCACACACATTATTAACAGTTAATTTTACCCAACATTTACCTTCCAACCCTCCCTTCTTCTTGGTCCCTCACCCACTATCTATTTTAAAGTATTTACCCTAACCACTTTCCCTTTACCCTTCCTATACCTCACATACTTGTCACCCTAACTTTAGCACCGATTACTCGATCCGTCTTTGGTACATTCTAACTAACATCGGTTCCTTCATACTTGATTGATGTCGGCATATAAAGACTAATGTTGGCCATACCTTGACCGCGTCGGTCATTGGTACCACACCTAAACCCGAAACCTCAATTTCCTTTACCTAATTTCTTTCCCATTTTCCATATGAACCTACCCACACCTCACCTAAGTCCCTCCCCAACCCTTTTCCCCTACCTCCGACATTTCCCCCCCTCTTTCATTCATTTAACTATAAATTTCAAATTATTTTAACCTCCCTACCTCTACCTCTCTACATTTCCTTCTTCCTATCTCCAATATCAATGACATGATTAGATCTTACCTCGTCTTGACGTCACCTTTGTGGTGGCACGTCTATCCACTATGTTAGAGGTCCACCCACATCCTCTCATGCATCCACCATGTCCAAATCAATCTCCAACCTCTCTAACAATCACCTCCCTCTGCCCTAATCTCATGGACCCATCTACCTGGCTCTCCTCTCTAACTGGATCTCTCCACCTCAGCTTGGTATAACCCCATGTACTTTCCTCTCGACAAGGCACAAAATTCTCATGCTCTCATCATTTTCACAAAATCCAAAATGTACAAATGAATCTGTATTATACAGATTTTTCCTTTTTATATACCCACATCAACTTGACCGGCATCGGTTATACCTAAACCAAAATTGGTTTTGTGCCCTAGCACACCATGGTCGAGTTGTACCTAAACCGACATCGGTCGTATGCCCTAGAAAACCATGACCGGTTTACCTAGACCATCACCGGGTTCCGTATGGTGACATCGGTTACTTGTCATACTCCTATTAATGCCCTTTCCCCATTTTTGACCAAAATTCACCCTTCCCCACCACTGTTTGACCTTGACCTCATCACAACCTACCTACAAGACTACATTATCTATCCCTATCCTTAATGGCATTTAGGGACTTGTTAATTTACTCGTACCTTGGCCCTACTCATGTCGTGACCTCGCTACCTAGACCTTGAACATGTTAAGTGACCTATGAACTCATGTACTCACTATACCTTGTGACACTTTGTTACCCATGTTGTTTGACCTAATGACCTCGCCTTGCCTATTTTTATGTTGTTTATCCTGACATTGACCTTTGGTGTGCAGAACATACCTAAACATTCCTACACCCGCCCTACTTTTTTTTTCCACACCGTATCCTATGCCTTGGATATTGGAATCACTTCAACCTTGTTCGGATAAACCTATCGACATTGGACAATGTAGATTTTGCAAACTCTTCAACCTGGAGTCATGTCAAAGTTTATAACATGTGCGTGCATTTTGATGCCACTACCTTTGACCACTGGCCCATTTACTGTTTGCATGTTTTTGACCTCTACCCTTTCCCCCAGGTTTCCCACATCTACACTCCTTTTCACCACATCCACCTTTTATCAAACCACTCACCACTTCTGTCTTCCACCTCACCAGTTCCTAGTTTGAGGGGGATCACCTTCACCCACACATGGGGCACCCACTTCTTATTTTTGTTAGCATCGCTTACCAATACAAGCTACATGACAAAAAGGGGCAAATGTAGACACCTAAATTTGGTTACATTCCCCTTAGCCCCTGATTAGATAACCAACTTAAACATGGGCACCTAACCATGGCCCTCTTTCACGACATTAATAATTAATTTAATTAAATTAAATACCCATCCTCACAATATCCATTATTTTATTACCTTAATTGACCTAATTTCCACCTCACCTAGACACCTCATCTAGCCACCTCACCCTAGACCTATTCTTGGCATGTTTCCATAACTAACAATAACTAAGTCTTACTTTCCTTAATGAGCTAAGATTTGGTCTAACCCTAAAATCAATGCCTAAGATTTCTCTAACCACATTCCCGCTCATTAGAAGGGAAGATTCCATTTGTTCACGGGAACAAAAAACTTGGCCCAGGAAATTAGAAAGATCTACCCATTTTAGCAAATCTAGGGAATCCCACCTAAACCGACATCGGTTAAATCTAAACCAATGCTTTGGTCAAGATGGAACTGTCATCGGTTACCATTTATTCACCTTAGTAACCTTTTTTGAGAGGTTGGCACATTCGAGGACTAGAGGATGAGATCGAGCTACATGCGAGAAGAACCAGTATCTTTTCACACATCCAAAATTCACGCCCAACACCGGGACAAATCTAGGAGTGTTGCACTCATGGAAGCATTCCACGATCCACTACTATGGCACCAAATACCATCCTTCTGATCAACTACCATTACCATTCAGCCATCCATTCTACATCACAGTAAGTGTATCCCTAACCAACATTATTATTTCAGTTAGTAGCTTTTTTACTCCAGTTATTAATCTACACTTTGCATGCTCATTCTTCTATCCCTTACCAACCTGTAACTCCAACCATTTCCTTACCCACACCACTAAATCACCCATATTCTCCCGATATTCATCCACGAATACACACGATACTTCTATAAACCTCCTTATCCACCCTACTATCTCTATCAAATCCCGAGATCAAACCTTGTAATCAAATCTCTTTGACTTTTGTACACCTCGACCTCACCAACGTCGGTTACCCATAACAATCATCGGTTCTGCATAAACTATCAATGGTAATACCAAATCAATGTTGGTCTCGTGTTGTATACCTATTGCTAAAAAACAAGAGCTAAACAACATCCTACCAATTGACCTAAAAACCCAAAATCGGACACTGACTAGTCTTACTACCTTGAAAGTTACCTCATCCTTTATATCCAACTATAACCTAGCATGTTGTGATTGCATTCACTTATTATACTTGAATGAGATACCTAAATCATATCAACTATGGTAGGACTTTACTCATTTCTCGTATTAATTCATTTTAAGCGGTGGATTGACAACCATCTAGGAAGTATCACACTTCCCATAACTAGCATATGTTAGGCATTCAACTTTCATATATCATATAACTTCTCTTTTGTGGTCTTGTTTTCTATTACAGGTAGCTCCTCCCTAGCAAAAGGAATCTCTCACAACCGGCATTGGATCGAGAAGTCGAGAACATGAGCAACAACCATCAAGTGACCAGCATAAGCAGGTATTCCTTCTTGTCCCTTGCCTCTATCTGTTTCATCTCAATAAAGTAAATAAAACGGTGAAACAATTATATACAAGCCATGTGGATGAATTAGAACTATCATCATGTCCCTACTGAGAAAGTTTTTAGTATATTTTGGTCTTCTTTGAGTTCTATCACATCGATAGAGCCAATGATTATCTCCCTTTTAACTATAGTTGTAATCATGAATAACTCTAGCAATCTTTCCTCTTTAACACCTTTCACACCTAATTTATACCAAAAATAGCTTCACCTATCTTGGAGGAATTTCTCGAATTTGTATCATGTCATTTTCATTCCTTCACGGTCACAAAACCTTGATATAACACAATGAACTTAGCCTTGTATAGGATTTATCAATGTTATTATACATATCACTTTCGTTTTGTCTCATTAGGTCTTATAGACAACTAGAACTCCCAATTTAAGTACATAACCAGCTCCCCTACCTTGAGAATCATCTACGAGACCTATATAATCTCATTCATATCTCCAATGACATAACACAAATCATATCATCTTAAAGACTCACATGTTTCATTTGAAATTTCCTTTCCTTTCTCCATGCACTCTTAAATCATCCATAATATATCTTTAAGGAATCAAACCCTTTGAATATAGTGTTAACTAGCTTGCATGATATTGTAACATACCATTTTGATACGGAATAACCACCTATAGTACTTTGTTAGGATGTAGTTTTCACTTAAGGTGCAAGAAGTCCATCACACATATCTTATAAGAATTCTTGACCTCATATATTCTATGGGTTGAGGGTTCACAAGATCCCCCTCAACACAAACCATCTAGTAGAGCTTCTAAGCCTATAATACCTCATACACACATTTGAATCATTATAGCTACATTATAAATTAACTTTCAGAAAACATATTTAGCACTTAATTACTTCTACCTAGTGTTACTTGTCTTTATCATGCTCTAAATATTCATTCTAAGCATGAATATCCTAGTAACCCTTTATATCACCCCTTTTTCTTACTTGGTACTATACCACAAACTCCAAAACACAATGTAGGGGCTTGACACAGAGCCTAACAACTACTAAAGTCACCCTTACACTTCACATGCTTACTCTTGCCTTATGTTACTTCATACTATCTCTATGATCCCTAAACCCTCTTAAAAACCTTATAATATGGATTAACGACTATAAAAATAACTCTTAAAAACATTCAACTCATGACATACTTGGAGGAAATTATTTCTTCTTGCATCGATCCATAAATCTAATCTCTTTGTTTGTCGTTCACACCGGATTCATCTCTTTGATGAATGTACACTCTTAAACCATTTAAATATTTAAACAAGATTCAAAAGATCACTTTGTAGTCATTGTTAACAAAATAAAATACATAAGAAACACCATGTTTCTTTGCATATGATAGTCCTAATGTCTTTCTAATTCACCATTTTTTCTTCATGAAGCATAGCCAAACTTGATACACCTCATTTTGGGATTAAAAATAAACTCATCACTCAAAATACTTATTTTGGACACTTCTCTAGATCTCAACAAAACATCTACTATCTTGAAACAAGTCTTAGCAAAGAAAGACTCACTTATTACACTTCAAAGTCTTGTAGATCTCCAACCTTCTCTATACTGATCCCCATGAAGTATGAAAAATATAAATACATCATGAGTATGTATCGAGAACCAATGAGCCAAAAATAGACCATGTTAACTACCCTTCATACCTGTAGCAACTCATTTTAGTTCTCTATGAATAATTGTACCTTGTCAAGATGATAAAAACAATCATACCTTCCTTTTTCATCATCTAGATTATTTACACAACTTTTTGAACCAAGTTCAAGAGGTAAACATCCTCGCAATCAGAATATCCTTCCATATTCTTGTCGAAGACACCATTCTATACCTAGATAAGAACCTATAGATTTGTTGTCATGTATTTGAATTAAATACATATCGTATAGGATTTCACAAACCCCTGTCATGTTTTATAAAATTTTCAAACAACACTTATGTAATATGATCATGCATGACATCTAAATCATGAGTTATGAGCCAAAGAAGCACCTAAAATTTTAATCGAGTTATGAACATACCTCACAAGCATCAAATATCATTTTCTCGACATTATTTTATCAAGTCATCATATAGATGATTGACTTGCACTCCATGAATCAAACAACCTTCCATCATCACGATTACATGAAATTCCTTCAAAATCATTACAATCCTCCAATATCCTAGGAAACATACCTTATTACCATGAATACCCTTCTACAGTAGCATACTTAAAGTTCTTCATACTCCCCCTTCTCTCAATGCTTCATATGGGTAATTATGCCTCTAAGAAGCCTAGTAGAGACATATATCTTCATGATGAATCTAGAAGAGTGACTTGAAGAGGTCCCAAGCCCTCTTAGACACCTAAAACTCACCTCTTTCTTATTTCTTCCAATTTTCACTTTGATAAATTCCTTGATTTACATTCATACTAGCCCTTGGTGGGACATTATTGTTCACTCTTGGTTCCCAAGACCTGATTTGCCTTCTAGCATGCATATTAGGACCTTAAAAGCTCCTCTATTTCCTTATATGAAAATAAAATACCTAAAAATGACAAACTTTATTTCAATTGAAACACACAATACTTCTCTTACATTTGAATCCTACATTATCCCAATTTTGACTTGAAGGTTCATCTAAAAATTACCTAGCAATATTTCCTTTCTCATGAAAATTGTAAAAAACACATTGTTTGTTTTCTCATCACTTCTATCTCTCCCTCGACACTCATCCTTGATAGACCTTATACACTCCTTTTCCTATGACCAAAGTCATTACATGCATAATAGTATCCATTGAAATATCTTTCATACCTTGATGCATTTGGTTTCCTAATGGGATTTGTCTTCACATTTTCTTTGGTGGATTTTTCTTTCTTTCCTTCCTTGGTGCTTGGTCCTTCATCATCCTTTCTTGGAACACTATCTCCTAATCTCATTTCTTTTCCTTAGAATTCATCTACAAATCCAAGTCCTATTATAACTCTTGTACATCTCTCTGGCTTATTAGAAAATCATCAAAATCATTAGCACTCTTTTCAATTTTTTGGAATGATTTATACTTGCTAATTGCATAAGATAATTCTCTATTAAGAAATATCACTTCTTCCTCCTTGGATTTTCAGATTATATTCATGAAAGTCATTTGCGTTTATATCCTTTTGATTGTCTCATCCATATTTTGTGTTATATCCCAATGTTTCTCTGTAGAAACCAAATTTGGGTAACACTCCCTTAGTCCCCTTTAATAAATTAACATAATGTGTTCACCTAAACATGACCCCTTTACCCCGTATTCGTATTAATTTAATTACTTCCAATTGAATTAATGTTTATCCTCATGTTATTAATTAATTTAATTACTTAAATTAAGTTAATTTACACATCACCTAGATACCTCATCCTAGACCCATTCTAGGTGCATTTAACTCACGGTGACCAGCTCATCACTCTCAACACTAAGTCATCACTCCCAATGCTAAATCACCTCTTAACCTAACTAATCGAGACTTCTTCCTAAAACATAATTGGACTCATTATATGACCTTCATACCTTATATCACATGAACTCCACTTCCTAAGTGGACTCAATCAAAATCACACCAAAAATAGTAAAAAGATCTGCCTATTTTTGGAAAAATTTATGATTTCCGCCTTAACCAACACTAGTTATCCCTCAACTAATGTAAGTCACCTTAATCATCATTGGTTACCTTATATGCACTTTCAAAATTTTTTATATAGGTTGGTAATTTTGATTTCATAGATTTCTATAGCATTCAAGCACGAATAAGAGACTTCTCATCCTCAAGAAGATGAGATATCCTCAACCATGTGCACATAAAAGCACCTGAGGCTTGTACGAGGAATTATAATGTTCACAAGAACACTGGGATTATTTCCATGGCATTGACCATAAAATTTCTTCATGAATAAACTACTGCCTTCCTTCATCCACCAGACCTACAAATGCAAGTAAGTATGCTTGATTTTCATCATTCTATACTTGCTTAAAGTGTAGGTTCATTATATTTTGTTATTATATCTTATTCCTTCTTACCAATCTACCCATCCAACTACCCACGGTCAATGTCACGGTTCTCCGTGCACTGAACTTTATGCATTCCTGAGTCTTCTTGTCATTATTACAAGCCCAACCATCCTCTCTTAATTCTCTATGAAATCACAGAGAAGTCCAAAAACTAGTTTTATTTAATTACCACCAAATTTCCCCTAACGATGCTAGTCACCTTAACCGTTGTCAGGTCTCCCTCTTTACTGGGAATCGGTCACTAGTCGACGTCAGTCTCTAATTTTCTTGCCAACCTTCACCAAAATTCCTCCAACATCACCCAAATTCCACCCGAAATCACTAGATACCTTTTAGGCCTTACTTAACACCCATGTGACTGTCCCAACTCAAAACATACCTTTCATGATGCTTCAGACTAGTGTTAGCAATAGGACCTTCATTTCTTGTGTTTACTTTCATTAAAATTTATTAAACAAAGGATTTCTAGCCATTCGAGGAAGCATCACACTTCCCGGATCTAGCATTATTAGGTAGTCCTCTGACCCTTGCTATTTAATATCATTTGGTGGTCTTGTTTTGTTTCTACTGGGTAGTATTTCCTAGAAAGAAAGGAGTTCTCCACGAGTAGCTTAGATAAAATAAGTAACGTGTGGATTCAACCTACCAACTACATAATCACAAGTATTCTTCCTTGACTTTTTACCTTATCTATTTAAGTTCACAAAATTCGGTGAAACATTTTGGCACACTCGGTAGGACCCATAAGGAGTTATTTTGCATTTTTCATTCCTAGGTGAAATATTGTGTCTATTTCCTTTTGAAAGTAGTTCACATTAAATTTCTTCCTCTGGAACATTCTCTCTCTTCTACTTGTCTCATTGACACTCGTATTTTGGACTAAAAAGAACCATTATTTTCATTTTTGTATTGCATTAGTGAAATACATACTCTTTCTATTCATTATTTCTTTCATCAAATTTGATGGTTGACTAATTGAATCATAGTGCACACTCTCTTATCTACACCAAATGAAACAAAATAAATTAATCATTTTCTTAAGCAACATCCTACCCAGAAGAAGTTGTCAATGATCACATGATCAAAGGATTAACAATGGGCTCCAAACTGGTTTCTCTGTCCAGTCATTATCTCAGAGAAAGGACATATGTTGCCAAAACTTTACCTAAAACTATCCTTAGTTTTTGTATTTTCATAGGACACATTTTATCAAAACAAAAATCTACTCTATTCACAAGTCATTCGTAAATGGCATAATCCAGAACATAAAATCCACCACATAGGATTTCATGTTTTCTAGTTTTTGTTTGATCTGTGTTTTGAGGTGTGAGATCGTATTCTCTATTATTTTTTATTTAACAATCTATAATCATAGCTGGTGTATTCAAACTCTTTCTTAGTATTTTAGAGTAAATCATAGCCATACTCATGTTTTTGGGTTGGTCTTTTATTTGATCTAAATTACAAAATTCAATTTTCCCATCTTTTCCTAAATTTCACCATCGAGTTCTTGATCTAACCATCATCGGTTTACCTAAGCGTAGTTGGTTTCTGTTATTTTGGCCATTTTAACCAAAGTAGCATTCATCACAGTTCTGTTCTTTCTAGAGTTTCCTCAATTACCTCACCATATCTCTATGTCTTTGAAATCACTATCAAAGTCCAGATTTTGCTCCATTTTCATCATTTGTTTCCATTTACAAATATTTTTATTTTTCTACGGTAACCACCATCGGTCCTCTAACAGAATAACATTACCACTTGTCACCGACATCGGTTACCAACCACCATCGATTATTATGTTTTAATTTTGCAGTTAAAACAACAATAAGTTTTCACCTTTCAGAACTATTTTCTCCATTCCTTCTATGTTTTTGTGTCATCTACAGAGATCAAATTACCAGGTCTACTATAAGTCACATGGTTTTGACTCATAGTTAATCCAATACCCTCGTATTGCACGCTAGCCTTCAAACTCTCCCACATATCCCATCGTCACCTTCCATTGTATCACCTATGGATACCAATCATCCTATCACCATTAGCACTAGTGACAAGGAGTTCACAAAACTCCTAGATCAAAACCCCAATGTCTTATAATATTCCTTATCACAGTCATCCACTCATGAATCATTTGGGAAACTTATCTAGGACATGCTCGTATCAATCCCACCTATACTTACACCCACTTGTGCCTCCACCACTAATAGTATTACCATGGCCTGTCTCGACTTTACTAGTCTGTTGTTTCTCATCTTAATCCTACCTCATCAATATATGTTGTACCTATGACATCTATCACACCCATGGCATCAAAGTCACCCCTACGGCATCCACCATGCCTACATCCACCACCCTCAGTATAGGCATGCCCATTTCTTCCACTTCCTATATACCTATCACATCCCAACCACCTTTGGTGTCGACAACCCACACTCCCTTCCAAAACCTCATCCTCTCTATCCCCAGTCTCTTCCACCAATCGCTACTAGGGTATTTACATCCACCCCACCTATGTATACCTATCACCAACAACCACCTATTTCATCTACTACTTACTCTAATCGCCCTCCACCTGTATTCCCTCTCATATCCCTCCATCATAATTTTCTTATGCGGAACCACCACCACACCGGGATACCATCTACATCATATGAATCATAGTTACCCCCTCATAACTCGGAGGTTACCTATCATCACAACCCACCAATGAATTAATCAAAATGATGATGGACTAGATGTAGACATTAGAAGCATTTGTCCGAGGTTCACATAACTCTCTAACATATGATGAGATTTACAATGATCCCATTCACCCATCCATTCCTATTCACCCGTACCCTACACATTGGGAAATGCCAAAATTCAATTGGTTCAATAGAAAATAAGATCCATAACAAAACTTGTGGTCTTTTAAACATTTACATTACCTAATTTCTCACGATGATGTGTTACTCTATGCAGACATTTAAAATGTCATTGATGGGACCTGCTTTGGATTGGTATAGCTATTTACCTAGACATTCTATCCTCTC
Organism: Taxus wallichiana var. yunnanensis; assembly: GCA_018340775.1. Lineage (NCBI taxonomy): Eukaryota > Viridiplantae > Streptophyta > Pinopsida > Cupressales > Taxaceae > Taxus > Taxus wallichiana. The sequence goes on along the minus strand of CM031236.1, from coordinate 278,302,258 downwards.
ATTTAACCAAGTTTCTCAAGTTTTCCTTGACAACTTTTCTATCAATATTATCAAGAAAGTCACCATGACTGAATTATATTCCACACACAAATATGAAGATGAATCTAATGCAAATTTTATCACTCGATGGTGCAAAATGATTAAATAAATCACATTCCAATTACCTCGAGAAATTTAATATAATTGTTTACAGGGCTTTTCTTATACATATATCACCAAATCTCCATGTCCAAACCTTTCACAAATTTTACGAGGCATTTACCATGTCGGAAGCTAGAAATTTGTGCCCTTAAATAAACGAAGCTACAATTACGTAACAAAACAACTTTGTGTTAAAATAAAATGATACTTATTCTTCTTCTAAACCCCAAAATACCTATTCTAAAACCAAGGTGTTTGCTAATGCGATCCAACCAATCAAAACCTTCATCTAACCTCTCCCCCATCCAGACCTTTTAGTTTAGAAGAGAGAAACAAAATTACACCACCATCGAGAGAGCCTTACTCTGTTGTTTTGGAAAAAATCTTAAAAGTTGGAGCCATTACCCTTCCACCTATCAAACCACATACTAGTTTTGACCCTTCTCACCATGTTCTGCATGGTATAATGAAAACAATTACTGCAATTACCATCGCATTTGAGGTCATAGTGATGGTAACTGTATCACTTTCAAAAACATTGTCCAAGAAATGTTAGATAAAGGGGATCTCATCTTGGACAATCTGAATGCACCAGGCTAACCAAAACCTTCATATTTTCTGGAATCCATTCCCAAATCACACCCCCTCATCCAACCAAACTAGTGATTCCTTGGCCAATGATGGTAATATCCGTGAGGTTCATGTTATTTTTGACATCTTACCATCTCCTTTCGCACATTTTCCTCCTACTTCATATATTGAGTAAATTATTGCATGAACTCCTTCATCCATGGAGGAGTCCCCATCATGTTTCCTCTACCCAAGGAGGAGACTACTATACACACCAGTATAATTGTCCCATCTACTCCCCAACCTAATGGGAAACCTGTTGCACTTGTTCTCATACCTACAAAAGAGTCCATTTTTTCTCCTTCATTAAAAGAAGACCTTATCTAATCCACATTTCCTTCTCCCCAACATGTGGATGACCCATTGGAAGTGTCCCTTTGGGCTGAAGATAATTCTCCATCATCTTTCAAGGATCCACTTTATTTTATCTCATCTATTTTACCCATAGAGTTAGAAGCTAATCACTTCCCTGTTTCATAAGAACTATATTTATTTACAAGATTCATCATAAAATCAACATTGGTGCCTTATCTTTGCCACATCATTCTCATGTTTGGTGGACCACTTAGACTACGTTGATCACTCTATGATTTGGGGGAACCTTTGAATTCTGTTTCCACTCAAATGCAGATGTCATCCACTGATACTTCTACCATTTACCCCAAATTTATTGGAGCGACGAAATCTGTACACCTAAGGTAGTCATGACAAAATCTTCCACAACTACACCTCTACCATTACATCCAAAACCACGTACGCCTAAAAAACTTACTCCTTCGCCTATACCTAAAGCTACCCATACCTTGGGATTCATGGACATCAAACCTAGTATATCCTCTTGTCAAACTAGATTTAGCCACGTCCTCAAAAGCTAGTGTGAAGACTAGTCCATCACCTAAGAAGAAGACCCAACCTCTTACACTGCACACAATGGCTTTTCCCACTACCCCTATTTCACCTCCACCCCTTCCATTTATCCTAGTACCTCACCCATCAACTTTGACGAGGAAACCTCCTACTTGTAGTAAAATCAAATCCCAAAATCCCACCTCCTCATCTTGTCTCGTTACACCCAAATTACCTACATAACTTAAGCCTTCATCGTCACGTCACCGCATCTTTTTCTTGCCTATACCTACACCATTTCTAGTATCCTCACCATTGCCTAAAATATTCCATTCTCTTCAACCATTACCTTCCACCTTACCTCTTCCCACATCCTTTACCGCACCTCCATTATCACATTGACTAACTCATCCCCTTTTTCCATCTTTTGTCCTTCTACATCACACACTTCTCCTTCACCTTTACCCAAGAAGGTGCAACTAAAGTCCAAAAATCCACTACCCTCCAAAGAGGTAGTTAAATCTACACCACCTTCAACTGCTAGCTCATCTACTACATCTTTACCCAAGAAGGTGCAACCAAATTCCAAAAATCCACTGCCCTCCAAAGAGGTAGTTAAACCTACAACACCTTCAACCACTAGTTCATCTGCCACATCTTTACCCAAGAAGGTGCAATCCAAACCTAAAACCATACTACCTACTAAATAGGTGGTCAAACTGACTCAACCTCGATTCCACCTCCTGTGGCATCTCTCCCACAAAAATCACCCACATTTCCATCTAGACCCACACTTACTTCGCATTGTGATCCATTAGCATGGTCTTATGCCAATATCTTAGCTAACCTTTTGGAAACCTCTGTCATCACATTGCCACCACTTAGACCTTACGACCCACTCAAACCTAAACTAGAAGGGTTTGATGATATAAAATTTTTTGCTTACCATCATGTGTTAGGGCATGATGTGGAAAACTGTAAGGCTCTTAAGACTGTTCTTCTCCAACTATGTCCTCCCAAATAAAACTTTGATGATGATGATATTTTAGATGAGGACCCTATTTCACCTTCACCTGTCAACACATACCCTCGTCCCTTATCTCTCTAATGACCTTCATCTCCCCTAAACAACCCCTTTATCCTCCTCTAACATTCAAGAGCAATATGGTCCACATAAGCGAGCTAGCCAAACCTCTACAAAAATGTTAATGTCCTTAATTCTTTTTGTAAAACTAGTATATACCCTCACCATATTTTTTCTCATCCTCTCGCTACACCTATTACAACTCACTTTCTCCTTTACAACATATTATTATGGTTAACATTTACACTCGCTCCCGGAAAGACAAAGGAAAGGAAAAAACAACCATCCCATCTGCCAGTCTTTTACCCAATATCCCATCTCCACCTGCACCAAAAATCACCATCCATGGACCCACATACCCTTTTTCTGATGTGGTTTCCCATTGTACAATGATTAAACAATTACACAAGTATCCTCTCAAAATGTCTTTGTATGACCTAGTCTAAACCTCTCGGGTCTCATTGACAAGCTCTCGTTGAAGTCCTACAATCTATTGAGGTTTTACGTAATGACCCTACTCCTATGGCATCCATTATCACTCTTAACCATGTGGCCTCTCTTACCACATCATCTGCTTCTTCTACACCCACTACCACTCATCAAGTAGTCACTCCCAATTTCTTTGACAACGAGATTGTACCTCTCTAATCAGATGATCATGGTCCTACCCTATTAATTTCTATTTATGTTGATAATATACACATTCAATGTGTTATAATAGATGGTGGTGCCAATATGAACATCATTTCTTCCCATGCGTATAACCAAATGTGCATCCCCACTAATTACATACATAATAACCCAATTGTGTTGCATTCATTCAATGATGCCATGCCATTTACTCTTATAACTATCATTCTCCACATTCATGTGGGCCCCATACCATTCTAGAATTATTCTATGTCTTGGGGAGATCCAGTCTGACATGTTGTTTGGCTAACATTGGATGTACGCCATGGGTTAGTTTCAATCAACCTTACACCTTTGTCTAAAATTTTAACATAAAGGACAAAACTATACCATTGCTATCAAACCTTCACCATTTAAGACTGTAACATGCTATATCGACCCAATGTTGTCCTTATACAGTCAAGGAATCTACCACCGCTACCACTTCCCCTTCACCTATGGCCCCATCCACCATTTTTTCCACTACCTCTTCCACAAGAAGATCCTCTATTCTCACTACTCGCCACAACTTTTATAGCTAACCCATCAGCCAAACCATCTACTTCTCAAACAACTAATTCTTCTTATTCCCAACTAACAAGTGATTCATCCAATCCCACTACCCACATACCCACTACTAATCCCTTAGAAGGTGTTTATCAACACCTCACTCTGGGGAGTACCACATTTCTAACATTGACACATTCCTTACTACTTAAGAGAATGGCAACCTTCACCAAAATCCCTTCTATGATCACCTCATAGGCGATGTTTTCCCCTATGGTCCTCCCCAACTTATCACAAACTTAACTTATGGGGGACTTGATCCTTCTACCTACTCGCCCGAGCCACCTTCCCAAACTCAACCATTTTCCTCCAACCTTCAATCTCTAACCAACCGCCACTTCACCCACACCTTCCTCCATTGTTGTTCTTGAAGGGATTTAGATTTTGTTTATATGAAAATAGTCACCATATTGTCATCCCATGCACCACTCATAAGCATAAAAACCAAAATGGTGTTCCCTTTACCAAACCATCTCCCAAGAATGCAGTCAAACTCATTGAGGACTATACACCTTCTCCACCCCATTCACCAACTTCATCACCTTCACCTATAGAGTCTATGGATCCGTAATCCATTCCTCCCGATTTTTATTTTGTGAACACAATTTCCCTGACACCTTTAACTTATCAATGAGATGGTGAAGTTGCCTCTTCTCTTACCTTCCTATATTCTAACATGATCGATGATGATACACCTTCTATTAACGGCGTCTTAATTATCTCAATCACCTCCAAATCTACTAAAATCATATCAAATGTGTATATGATAAATGTGTCCAACAACGAACCTTCCAGGTCTATGACCTCATCCTATAAGAAAATCAACATGTAAAAAAGTAGAGAAAAGTAAATGGGGAAAATTTTCTCCTAATTAGATTAGACCTATATCATTACTCATACCTATGGATCAAGTGCTTATCATTTTCTTCACTCGAAGGTAAACTGAACCTAAGCCCCTCAATACCTTGTATCCTCAACCATTATATTATTGAATCATGTCTTAGATCACCTCATGTCTATTAAATGCTTTTGCCTTGAGCACCATTCACCTTCCACTTACCTATTTTAAGGATCAATGACTAAACAAGACTCATGTGATTACCCGTCACTTTTCAAACTTTTCTTCAATATGAGTACCATGGCTCTACTCATGGCATGATTCTCATGGATACTTTTTGTCCTTTTAGGATGGAATCCCATGGTTGTTCATCACTTAAAACCTCTCTTTCATAGCTAACCCCTGTGTGCTATGGTTTTATCTTCATAAAATATGCCTAAACTTCTTTATAGGATTTTCCATGACCTAAAAGTCCAAATAAAATTCAAAAGTAATATACGAGATCTTCAAATTAAAATTCCTTGAGTCAAAATTCTAGCAAAAAGATGACTCCCTCAAAATGAAATCTAATCTTTCTATCCGGCTACTATAAATAGACTACTCCCTTGAAGGATAGCTATAGAAAATTGGCCATACGACATATAATATTTCATTAAAAGAAGATTATTCCTGCAAAATAAAATAAAATAAAAATATTCTATAAAGAAAAAGATGGCATTTTCATCATGGACTTTCCTATTTTGATCTTAGGTCTCTTTCCAAAGAGGCATGTTGTTTCACACTAGGTTACACTAAACAAAATTTATTTACCTCACCTCCTTGCATGTTTAACCTTCCACCTACTCAAGGGGTATGCCACAAATGGGAAATTTCATGATCATGTGACCTTCTTCATCCTTCGAATAGTCAATCATGCAACACCTTTAGGGTTTTATGTTCACATGCCATCTTCGGTATGATATAATCATAATGGTTCTTATCAATTAGGCATATTTTTGTCTCCTCTTACCATTCACCTCTTTTCTTACTTATTGATTCTCCTACATAGGACTAGACCATCGACACCTACATTATGTCTGCTATGCCCTCAAACTACGAATGTAAATTTATCATTTAGTCGATAAGAAGATTTAAAACATTCCTTGGATCACTTTGAAATTGATCTAAGGATGAGTCGATACATGAGATAAGTTTAAAACTCTCAAAACTAGATTCTAGCTTATCAATAAGAAGTGAAAGTGAATTCTTGCAAGCCATAACATTTTAGTCCAATGAATCCAAGAGTAAAACTTATTTATCCCTAACAAGCATGATTTTCAACAATCAAGGAAACATACTGATTAAAATCACATGCCAATGCTTGTAATGTAAAAGAAAAATATAACGGTTTGTCAAGGTGTTACATACTTCCCTCCTAAAAAGAATCATTATCTTGATTATTATCTCATTTGAACATTGCATTAAGGATAATAAATTAATTCACTTTCTTAACATATGTTTTGCAACAATATCAGGATTTAAAGTTCGAGTAAATCAGCATTCACATAGTTGTTTATTTAAAAATAAATAGTTATATGCCCCAAAATGGCAGACTTATTGACATATAAAGATAAAATCACAAATTGTTATCATTCATCATAGTCAATTCTGATCAAATAAATATGGAAACACAATTTTTATTTCTTCTAGGTTTTCCCAAGTTGCACTTTCTTCATTGAAGTGGTCCCACTAGACCTTACTTTAACTTATTTCACAATTTCTTAAATACAACTGGAAAGTTTCCACCACTTGTATGGTTTTAACCATGATTATTCCTAGGTCTTGGACCTACAAGGAATTCCAATTTAACACATGTGATAAATCTAGAACATATTTCTTAAGCAAAGAAATATGGAAAACATCATGCATTCATGACAAAGCAGGAGGTAATGCTAAATGGTAAGCTACAGCTGTTGATTACTTCAACGATCTCAAAGGGTCCCATATAACGAGGCGATAGCTCGACACCTTGCTAAAAGTTATAGAGCTCTTTTTTAGTTTAACTTGAAGAAATACCTTCTCACCAAGTTTAAATTTCTTGTCAACCCACTTTAAATCAACATAACTCTTTTTGCCTATCTATTGATTCTTTCAAGTGCTCACAAATCATTTCAACTTGTTGTTCCATTTACGTAAGAATTCCAAGTCCAATTACCGCTCTATCCTCAATGTTGTCCTAACTAATAGGGGATCTGCATTTTCTTCCATATAATGCTTGAAAGGTTCCATCTTAAGAGAGGCATGATATGAGTTATTATATGCAAACTCCACTAGTGGAAGGTACTCTTCCAATTATACTCTTTGTTGATCCATGCAATACATTCGTAACATATCCTCTAAAACTTGATTAACTCTTTTAGTCTGTCCATCTGTTGTTGGATGATACACAAAAATTAAATTCAACTTAGTTCCTAGACTGTATTAAGTGTTTGCCAAAACCTTGATGTCATTCTAAGATCTCTATTTGTTATGATTAATTCAGGTACTCCATGTAATCTAAAAAATTTCGTGCACAAACCTTTTAGCTAGTACATGAGAATCATCCTAGACGTACACTAGATGCATCAATTATTATCATAAAGTCTCTATTAGGATGTATCACTAGAATAGGTGTTGAAGTTAATTTTTCCTTCAAAGTTTTGAATGCAATTTCACATTTCTCACTCCAAACAAACTTCTTATCCTTTTTTTGTAAATAAGTTATTAGTGCATCCACCTTAGAAAAATATTTTACAAAATTTCTATAGTAACTAGCAAGCCCCATAAAGCTTCTAACTTCATGTACATTCTTAAGTGCAAGCCACTCAGTTATAGCTACAATTTTAGAAGGATCTACAACAATCCCATTCTTACTTATTACATGTCCCAAATAGTGCACTTTTGTGTCATAAAAGAACATTTAGATAGATTACCATATAACCTTCTCTTTCTCAAGATTTCCAAAACTATATTTAAATGCTCATGGTGTTCCTCAATGCTTTTATAATATATGATAATGTCATCTAAGAATACAAGAAAAATTTTGTCTAAATATTCTTGAAAGATATTATTCATTAAATCCATAAATGTTGGAGGTGTATTTTTAATCCAAAAGGTAAAAGCGTGAACTCATAATGTCCATACCTAATTACGAAAGTTGTCTTATGAATTTCCTCATCCTTAATTCATATTTGATGATATCCAAATCAAAGATCTATCTTAGAATATACCGATGCTATATGCATCTGATCAAATAGATCATCAATTCTAGGGAGTGGGTATCTATTCTTGATCGTTGCTTTATTTAGCATTTTGTAATCAATGCAAAATCTAAGTGTTCCATCCTTCTTTTTCACAAAAATTATAGGTTCTCCCAAGGTGAAACACTTGGTCTAATCAAACCTTTAGAAAAAAATCTTGCAATTGAGCCTTGAGCTCTACTAATTCTATAGTAGTCATTCGATATGGTTCCTTAGAAATAGGCTCGATTTTAGGCTTGATCTCAATTGTGAAGTCAAACTCCATTTTGAGTCGAATCACAGTAACTCTTCCAGAAATACTTCACTAAAGTTTCATAACAGTGGATATTCTTCCATGACATTGTTATTCTCTTCAGTTGTTTCGTAATTTTTATTGCATGTAAGGTATGACCTTTATTTTTGGACTTTTTAAGTTGCATAGCTAATAGTTTTCTATCGAAATCTCATGTTTCACACCCTGAATCTCTGTTATTTTCTGTAGGTCATCTAAACAACTAATGTGTTTTTCAAAATAGTCCACTTTAGCCTTATGTTCTACTAACCAATTAACACCTATGATTACATCATAAGACCCGAAAGGTGCAACATAAAGATCAACTTCATTGAAAAGATAGGTAAGTCAAGGACTGCTCCAAAAAGACACATACTAACTATATGAACAACATTGTTTCCATAATGTACAATCCATGTTTTATCCATGTTTCCATCTTTTCGTTTTTAGTTTTTGATGCTAATTTACTAGAAATAAAATATTTAGTAGCTCACGGTGTCAAAAATAATAGTTATTCTCAAAGCATGCTTATCAGCTACTATAGTGTGTATCTTGTGCTACTGATTATGATCATCCTTTTTCAAAGGGCATTGATTTGTGTAAAGATATTTGCCATAGTTATAACAGCCTCCTACATGTCCCTTTCTAGGCTAAAATTTATTTCCAACCTTAGAGTTATCATTCGACCTCCATGGGACTTTTGTCCATTATTATTGATCTTGAAAAGTTGTTCCGTGCATTTCAAAGCCAAACTTGTTTATTGTTGCTTTCTTATTAGTATCGGATGAAAACTTAATTTTCAATCTGAATTTCTTCCATGGTCCTTTCTTAGGTGCAAGAGATGATGAAGATCATTTGAGGAGTTGGGGATTTTCTTCCTTACTTCCTCCTTATGAGCAGAAATTGGCTTTAATTTTTGTTCCAGATTTATGGCCTTTTCAACAACCCCTTCCATAATGGTTGGGCTGTAAACATCCACCTCTCCTCTTATAATGTGATTCAATCCCATGATGAATTTTCGTATCCCGAAATTTTCACCAGTTTTAATCGAGGTACATACTTAAGGAGTGTAGTAAACCACTCCAAATACTCGATTCTGATTAGCTTTCCTTGAGCTAAGTTATGGAATTGATCACTTTTTTATCATAGTAAAGTCATGGCAGCCAACATTGCCTAAAATAAGCTTTAAATTGATCCCATGTGATATTAGTTTCAAAAAGTTTAACTTCGCCTTATGTTTGTCCCACCATGAAGATGCATCATGGGAAAGCTGATATGCTCCCCATGTCGCCTTTTTTTTCTTCACGAGAAATTCCTTATTGCAATTATTTCTCCATTTTGTTGAGTAAATTCTCGGCTCCATCTCCTAATGTGGTGCCATCAAACTTTGGTGAGACTTATCCTTTTTATATCATTAGTGAGTTCAACTGCCCACCTATCCTTTTGTTCTTAGGTTGATCGGGTATGTTCACATTGTTATTATCAACACCTAAATTGGCGTTGTCCTTGGGAGGTTGTTGATTATTGTTACTAGTATCTTCTTCCTCCTCATTGCCCATTACTTGATGTTAAAGTACATCTAAATGATCTCTTGTGTCAACCGGGAAAAAAGGATCTCATCGAGTTTTTGGGTAGTTATTACTCCTTCCTCGGTGTAGAGGATTGTTTACAACATTCCCTCTTGTTCTAACCATTTTCTCGTTAACAAGAAAATTTAAGTTTCATCAAATTATGGACACAATAAGTCCAAGAGTTGTAACCTTCATCTCTCGATACCAAGATATAACATTATCATTTTAAGACTTTAGAAACAAGGGAATATTTTTTTTGAAACATAATGTTCTCTATTCTAAATAAAACATCATTTAGAACACACATTCCATGCCAATCAATCTCATAACAAATAACCATATGCAACTGTAATGACTCGGTATACTACCGATCTCTCATTCCATGACTCGAGTTACCAACCGATCTCTCATGTTAACTTAAAGTATAGAATACTTTATGTATACTACGTATAATTGGTTCTCCTACCCTATTCCATGTACTGAGTGATCTGTTTAAAGAACCTATCTGAATATTTGTTACCAATATTCATCTGACATCACGTTGCTTTAAACTAGGTGACATAGGACAATGCAACTAGCAGCTTGCAATACTTTGGCAAAAGATTTTCAACATACTATTCATGTTACTATTCCTAGATGGCATACTCATCATTTTGGAATACGTCCTTCACCTCACTCTTCTATTATCTAGAATGGTCTTTACTAACTATCGTCAGTCTACTTGCCCAAGGTTTTACCCTAGCCTTGGTTAGCAACATAATTTATTATAGGAAGGCACTCATGATGACTTAGGGTATATGGGCATACTCAACTGACCTAAGTCATCCAAATGTACCAAGGTACCGGATTCATAGAAAGCTACTACCTATCTAGAACATGCTACTAATTTGACCTAGAGAGAAACTAAGTTCAAGTCGAGATGTGTGTAGATCTAGATGAAAAAATATGGAAAGGTGTTGCCACATGTCAACTACAACACTTTGTATCCTTGAGAATTCCAGGGACTTCTCGAGGGTACAATCCTGTAGTTGGAATGTGCCAACATCTGTGAGAACTAATTCATCAAGATTTACATACCCCCTTAGTGGTCATTAATCATAATTAAATTGGATTAAGATTCAGATTACATCAACCATGCCTAACCCTAATTCCATCATTTATTAAGTTCTTTACCCATACTTATCCTAATTAGATATGGAGAACTTCATTAATCCATGTTTGCATTGTTGTTCATTAACATGGCATAACAAGCAGTTATCCCAAAAATAGGACAACAATCACCAAACGTTTAATTCTTAATGTAACCTAGTTGTCTAAATCAGGAGTGTCATCCACCTAGATTCAACTAGTGTGTACTTTATAAATGAAGTTATAAATATTAAATATCATAACCACTATTCATTTTATCTTTTTGTTCTTTGGGAGAGGAAGAGTATTGCTCTACATGGTTAGAGGTTAGGTTTAACATAACCTTTTTATCATTTGTTACTCATATAGTTTAATTGTATGCCCCAAGCATATTTCATTATTAAACTATAGTTGTGTAGTTAGAGAACAACATCTTTTGCAATATGACATGTTCATTATAATAAGGGAGATTATACTATCTCCTTAATCCAACTCATTATCTAATAACAACAATAGTATACAAATAGATATAAAGATTATGCCAAGATATCACTATTATTTCCGGCATAAAAGTACAAAATATTTCACACCAAAATTGGAGTCCAACACGAACCTTTCAATTAATGTTTTAAATATACATTTACAAGACAATGCAATTCGGACATTTTTCATATCAATCATAATTAAGATCTTAAAGAACAACACTTTTCTTTTTCCAATACAACTCAAGAATGAATCTAAATTATTTACATAAGATCCAGAATTAGATAAGTCAATGTGTCACAAAATTTCTTGCCTTCTTTTATCACTTATGATGTCCATCTGCAAAAATTGCTAGCACGGGTTAGTTTAATGAACCGAGCATAATAAGCACTAATCATTAAAGTGAAGTGTATTCCACTAATTGCTCCATTAAAAAAACTTTTCTTTAATGAAACAATTAATATAACATACAATTAATCATAAGTAATGTCATCTAGAAAATAAGTACAATTAAAGAGTCTGAATTCACTTTTAAGAAAAGAGCATAATATAATATGCAACACCTGCATTTATATCATATGGTTTAATTGATCCTATCAATTACTTTAAAACAATCAATGGGTCTTGTAATCTAATTGTTTCATAATTATGTAAGAATAGAAATACACATTTATCTTTTCTAAGCAGAGCAAAAGAAGTTAATTTCATCCTAGCTCATATTAGGATGATTCATCCTACCACTTAAGCAAAGAAGAAGAAACAATACATACTAATCCTTACACACTTCATCCTCCGAAATACCGAAACAGGTTTAGAACTCAAAACTCTACCTCAATCTAAAGATAACAATATAAGGATTCCATAAATAAAGAGATAACATCTACACAAGAATCTTGAATCAATCCAAGAAGAATAGGAGATCATAACAGTCCCCCACAAGTCAAAACTAACTCCCATATGTTAGAGGATAAAATTCAAAGATCTAAAACCAAATGTTCCACAATAAATTTTCCATCTCAAAGGAAGATCGAAAATAGAAAAGTTCAAACAAATGAATTTATCCAAACAATAGTAAGAAGGGATCTCTATTGAAAAATGTCCAAACCCAAATTCACTTCATTTATACTATGAAATGAATTTCCTTTTCTATTTCAACCTAGAAATTCTTTAACCGAGTTCCCAAAAGAGAACACAAAACCAAACACATAGTTAAAGAAAGCACACTTCAAATTTTCCATTACCAATCTAACAAACTGGTTTACCTATTTCCATTCACCCAACTCAAGTTCAAATTCAAATCTTTAGAACGAAATACATAATACAATCTCTAAAGATATCTTGTCCCCAATAGAACATATTCAATTCTCTTTCTAAAAGCTGGAAATTCGCTCAATGAATCCAATAAGGAATAGAAAACCACAAATAGTAAAATATATACAAGTTCAAAAGTAATCATGAACTCAAGAACTGAAATCCCATTACAAGGATTCAACACTCAATACAAGGAAGTAAGTAGTTCCCGATCCAATTAAGAACAATAATACTGAGAACAATTAAACAGAAATTCCTTAAATGATATTAAAGCTTTTCAAATCCTTAATACCAACAAAAATCTAGCTCATAATATATGTATAAAATCAAACATGTTGATTCCAAAACAAGTTCAAACATGCATGAAAGAAAGACCAAGTCTGAGTTTCAAACATGAGCTTCAAACAAAAGTTAAGAACTTCATAAGGCTCTAATACTGGCTCAGACAAACACGAAGTTAAAATATGAGCCTATAATGAAACATGAATCCCTAAATACCATCTCGGAAAAAAACACCAATTCTCTAATACAAGTTCAATTATTTTCAAATCCCTAAATAAGAATACAACTTCTAGCTTAGATTATATGTATGAAAAAAACTCATTGATTCGACTACTAGTTCAAATGACGCAAGTAGCCTTGAACATGAGTACAACATCGATCATGGAGCTTCAATGAAAGTTCAGAACAATACAAGCTCCAACTCAACTCAGAATAACACAAAGTTTAAATACAAGCTCCTAGAAAAACTTGAATGCTCCAATACAAGCTCAACAAAACATAAGACTACAATAGAGATTCAGAACCATACAAGCAACAAATGTCAATTCGAATGACCAATATCTCCGCTACAAATTCAAACGAAACACAAGCTCTAAAAATAGTTCAGAACAAAGCATAAGGCACCGAATGCCATTTCAGTCAACACAAACCTCAAATACAAGTTATAGACCTTCAAATATAAGTTCACATCAATACCACCATTAAACTAGCATAGATAAAGTTTCCCAAAAAATATCATTACTATGAAAATGGATTTACATTCCAAAAACCACAGAGATTTCATAAAAACATGCAAGTAAATAACCAGGAAAATATTGAAACTATTTATCTCATGAGAGAAGAATCGTTTTAAAGAATCATTTAGAAGAAAGAAAGAAATCTTAATGGGTAGAACCTATCATGCCTGATAGTGGCTCTATCAATTCGAAGGAAACTTCTAGCCGAGATTCCAACATTTTTTCTTCTCCACAACGGATCAACAATCAAACAAATTTTCTTCTAGTTCCTCTTATACATTCCCCGATCAAAAATAGACCAGAGAAACCAAAAATATCCAAGAAGAAGAAGTCAAATTGTTGGTTCAAAGATCCAGATAGCTCCATGAAAAAAATTTGTGAGACATGCAAAACCAAAAAAACTCTCACAAACCCACCTCTCGTGTTTCCAAGATGGTTTTCACACAAAAATGAGGTTCATAAATGCCATTACTCCTAATTCTCCCACTTATCTCTCCTTGCCACTACCTCCCAAAGTCGGCAGATACTAATTCCAAATCAACATGCAATTGCATACTTAGTGAAGCCTTCACCTAAGCCCCACTAAAGTTAACCATCCCTTTCCAAAAATGGCGGTACCACCTTGCATTAATACCCAATAAAATCAAATAAAATCCATTGGAACCATTGCCTTAGTGCCATGGGACCCTAGGTCCCTTTTAAATAGTTTAGGCTAGATTTCCAAAAACTTAGGCTAGTCTAACAATTAATCACCTTAGGTCTTAAACATTGCCATAGGTAATACCCACATTAGGTTAGATTAAATTCACTTCCATATAGTATTAGGCATTAGGTTAATATAGCCTAATATAACCTTAGCAAACTTTTCCCCTTATTCATTTAGCACTAGAGCTTAGGTTAGGTCACCCTCCAACTCCATAGAATAAGAAGCTTAGCTTAGATTATAACCCAATTAAATAGACATAGCTAGGAGTAGGCACTCTTACCTAACTTAGGATACCATTAGGATAGTCCTTTAGTTTTTAGGATCCTGATCCCCTTCATAGTCATAAGCAGACTATGATTTGTTTGCATTAATAATTTCTGTAGAGATCAATCCCAAAGACCCAAGCACAAACATACATCCGAACGAAGGCTCTTTCACACAAGACAATAGAATTTACAAAAATACAAAATTTCAGTCCACTATGCCTCTCAAACTACTGAATGTCAATTTATCGTTCGGTCCGATAAGAAGATTTAAAAGATTCCTTGGATCTTTGAAATTGATCAAAGGATGAGTCGGATACATGAGATAAGTTTCAACTCTCAAAACAATATTACAGACTTATCAATAAGAAGTGAAAGTGGATTCTTACAAGCCATAACATTTTAGTCCAATGAATCTAAGAGCAGAAATGATTTATCCATAACAAGCATGATTTTCAAAAATCAAGGAAACATACCTCATGACAATCACATGCCAACGCTTGTAATGAAAAGAGAAATATAACAATTTTTCGAAGGTATTACACTCACCTTTGTAACCTATGAAATATACCCTACTAATAATGTCCTTGGCCCTTGTCTTGTTTCCTGCCCTCTTACGTGCTACGAGACTTTGTCCTAGCATAGGTGTCATAATATGGAACACTATCCATGCACCTCCATGGGGGTATTTGTATATGTGTTGCAACCTAAGCCTATATGGCCACAACCTATGCCTGTGTAGTGGTCACTATCCCTGTAAACCTATCACATGTGCTTGTAGGGTAGATACCTATCCTCTATCCCCATCTCATCCCTGTGTGGGCACCTGTCCCTATGCTACCGAGGCATGTAGGGACATCACATAATCTGTAAAGTGGCTATCTTTTCCTCTCACCCTATCGGTTGTCCCTATAATATTACAATTTGTGCATGTAGGGTGGCCACCTGACCCTGTAATGTATCCCTCTGCACTATGATAGTAGCTAAATTAGGCTTCCCCTGGCCGGCGGTGCCACTCATATCTGTTTCACCCACCAATTGTTGCATTCATCGGTGACACCCACGTCATCAATCGGGTCTATCTACCACCCACTCCTCCTTCCTCCTTCGGTACACTCAGACATGGTGGAGACATGGGTCTCTCCATGTCATCTCTCCGCAGTCTTGTGGAATAGGTGGGGGCATGTTCTATCATAGTCCAAAATGTTGTCTAACCCTATCTACAGAATCATCTCACACTCCCCGACATGTCTCCCTATATCCATCTCAATAGTTGAAGCTCCTCTAACTCCTCATCCATACATTTGTATGATGGATAGTCAACATATGGTCTCCACACGATATCAACTACCGAAAGGCCATCCAATCACTTCCTATAGTATGACACATCATATGTGTCCCTCGCCACCCTCATATATCCAGTAGCATGGTACCCATCATCTCAAAACCACTCGAGGAAGCCACCCCCAAACTAATCATGTCATGGAAAACCATCTAGACACACACACACACAAACACAATGTGTTTGTATGCATGATAGTGTAATAAATAAGTACAATAGATTGAAAAATATCCACAATCTTCCATAGGCCCATAGCTCCCTATACTGAGGATGAACTAGTAAGGTTGGCTCCCAAGAAAAGTGTATCTCTGTTGCTCGATAATATCCTGTAGCACCCCCATCAGTGCTCACAAAAACCTACCACCCTCATAATTTGGCAATACAAAACATCCTACCACGACCATCATTAACACCAATAGATCAGTCTCTTGTGGATAGGCTACATACATATCACCATAAGTGAGACTCACATTGTGATACCTCAGCTCACCCATCACCTCACCAAATACCGCCATTATCGAATCCACCGATGCCTCAGAAAAAAATCGAATATCTAGCTCCCCCACAATAGGAATCTATAGGATCATATAAACATCCTCTAAAGTAATGGTCATCTTGCCCATTAGTAACTAAAAGGTATTGGTCACGAAATCCAATCTATCGATAAGAGTGACCATCAAACTATGATCTTGGGATATACACCTATAACGTCCGATCGCACTAAGTTCAATCACGGTCATGTGCTCCCACTCTTCCGTGGTCACACAAGGTTGCATATGTACCAGTAGGGGTGGTACTTTATCCCACATCCTAAGTTTATCTCTCGCTTGCATCATCCAACACAACCATGTCAAGACTTGACCACTTCAAATCACCTTATACCTAAAACCCAATGCTAACCAAATCAATCATGCCTACCCCCTTTACCTAATTCACCTACAAACATATTGTTGTCCCTTATCATCATTTACCCACTATCTTAGTTCATTTCACTAACTTACCTATCCCACATATCCAAAAATAACATTTTAATCCTCTTCCCTCTACATAAATTCTTCACCTACCCTATCCTCACCTATTTTAATTTCCTAACTAGCCCCTCTATCACATATTTGCTCTTAATTGTGGACCGACATCATTTTATTTTACCATCATTGGTCCTCTTTGACTAGCATTGGTCATCCATACTTGACTAATGCCGCCAAATCCAACCGATGTCATCCAACCCTTCGACCGTCGTTGTCTTTGTCACGACATCAAAACCAAAACTCATATCTCATTCTCAAAAATTCAAAAAAACTAACCTACCCAAAATCTATCCTAACCCACACGAACCCTATAACCATATATTCCCACCCCTCATTTCCTTCATTTTTACCCACAATTTTAAATTTCAAATCCCACCCAAATTTTTAACCAAAAATAATTTCAACCATACTATTTTTAACCAAATGAGGGATTTGTATCATATCTACCTCTAATCAGCATCGTCTCCTTAATGGTGGTATGTCTAGCAACTATGCTAGTGGCCCACCCGATCCCTCTCTCACCTCTGTCATGCCAAAATAAACTCCTCACCTCCAAACCAATCAAATCAATCAAATAGATATCGTGGATCCAAAATAAAATGCCAATAACCTACTACGTGGCTCACCAACTCATCTCATCATCTTGTAGTTTCGTCATTTTCCACTCCTCAACTTCTCCTCTATCATTTTCTAAAAGTGGAAAATTCAAAATGAATCCAATAAACATGGATTTTTATTTTTA
Source organism: Taxus wallichiana var. yunnanensis (assembly GCA_018340775.1). Classification (NCBI taxonomy): domain Eukaryota; kingdom Viridiplantae; phylum Streptophyta; class Pinopsida; order Cupressales; family Taxaceae; genus Taxus; species Taxus wallichiana. The sequence continues at coordinate 278,284,341 of CM031236.1, read as the reverse complement.
GAGCCCCAAATCGACATGACCGATGTCGATCATGTTGTTCCTATCCAATCGACGTTGGTTATACCATAACTTGACATCATTCACCTGATATACCCATTTGACCCACCCCATGCCTATTTTTCCTAAAACCATTATTGATCCAACAAATTTTTACCTTACCAATACCTATTACACCATACTCACAAGCCTACACTACATGTACATTTCCTTAACTACATTTAGGGATTTGTTATTTACCTATACCTCGACCTTACCTATGCCCTACCCAATATACCCTTACCTGAATCACCTTTTTGGTGACATTTGGAATTTATCTACTCACTATAACTTTTGATGTTGTTACCATATTGTTTATTATAATGAACTTACCTTTCCTAATGACATGATATTTCTCCCAACCATACCTTTGGTTCCATAGAACAAAACATATTACCCATTCCTAAACTTGACATCGTTGTGCTTCATGACCATATCATATACCTTGGATACCTAAATCACTTAAACCTTGTTTGGATAAACCTATCACCCTTTTGAGAACATAGAGTTTGCAATTTCTTCCACATGGTACCGTATTGCAATCTATACATGTGCATGCATTCAAATGATCATTACCCATTACCAAAAATTACCATACCCTTACCTACAACCAAATTACTTACCCATTTATCAAACCATTACTTACCCATTTAACATCTCATCAATTCTTGGTTTTGAGAGGGATCACCTCTACCCACACTTGGGCAACCTAACCTTCACTCATACCTCTAGAGCACTAACTTCCTATTTTTTGGTGCTTATCAATACAAGCTATGTGACAAAAAGGGGAAAATGTAGACACAAAATTTGGGTCATACTCCCCTTGGTCCCCTTTAATCAACTAACGTAATGTGTTCACCTAATCATGACCCCTTTACCCTACATTTGTATTAATTTAATTACTTCTAATTGAATTAATGTTCATCATCACGTTATTAATTAATTTAATTAATTTAATTAAGTTAATTTACACATTACCTATACACCTCACCTTGGACCCATTCTAGGGGCATTTAACTCACAATGACCAAGTCATCACTCTCAACACTAAGTCATCACTCCTAGTGTTGAGTCACCTCTTAAGCTAACTAATCGAGACTTCTTCCTAAAAATTAATTGGAATTATTTTATGACCTTCCTACCTTATCTCACATGAGATCCACTTCCCTTAGTGGACTCAATCATAATCATGCCAAAAATCATAAATATCTATCTATTTTTTGAAAACCTAGGCTTTCCAACCCTAAGCGACGTCGATTATCCCTCAACCAACCCCATCACCTTAACTATCATTAGCTACATTATATACACTTTTAAAAATCTTTACCTAGGTTTCTCATTTTGAGATAAGATAATTCTATTACATTCAAGCATGAATTCAAAGACTTCTTAGCCTCTAGATGATGGGATATCCTCAACCACAGCCCAAGTAAGTACCGAGGCTCATCCCAAGAAATTAGACTATTCACGAGAACACTTCTGGGAGTATTATCCTGGCCGTGATAAAATATTTCTTCATGGATCAACTACCACCTTCCTTCACCAACCATACCTACAAATGTAAGTAAGTATACTTTATTTTCATCATTCTATACTTTCTAAAGTGTAGGTTCATTATCTTTTGTTATTACATATTATTCCTCTTTCATTTCTCTATCCCCACCTTCTTAAAAACTACACATCCAATCACCCATGGCCTTCTGGTTCTCCATACCTAACCTTTATGCATTCCTAAGTCTTCTTGGCATTATTATGAGCCCAACCATCCTCTCTTCATTCTCTATGTAATCACAGAGAAGTCCCAAAACTACTTTTATTTAATTACCACTAAATTTCCTCTACTAACACCGACCACCTTAACCATCATCGATATCCTCTATTTATGGTATTGGTCACGGTCACCAACATATGTCTCTATGTTTCTAATAACCTTCACCAAACTACCTCCAACATCACCCAAATTCCACCAAAACCTTACCAGATACCTCTGTGACCTTACCTAACACCCCTTGTGAGTTGTCCCAACTAGAAACATACCTTTCCTTATGGTAGATTATTTTATATTTTAATAATTTTTTAATCTATCTTTTTGTAACATTTTGAGATACCTAAATCAAAGTGTTAGCAATAGGACCTTATTTTATTGTATTTACATTTCATTAAAATTTATTAAACAAATGGATTGCTAATCATTCGAGGAAGCATCACACTTCCGGATTTTTCTTTCTAGGGAGTCCTCTAATCCTTGCTATTTAATATCATTTTGTGGACTTTTTTTATTTCTATAGTTAGTCCTTCCTAGACAAAGGATTTATCCATGACCATCTTGGATAAAATCACTAACGCACGTATTCAACCTACCATCTACATAATCACAGGTATACCTCCTTGACCTTTTACCTTATCTATTTAATCGTATAAAATTTTGAAACAAGTTTGTATCTTTGCCCTTTAATATACTTATTATTATTTTTCTCATCATGCTTTAATTAATATTTAAAAATAGTTCAATATGGTCTTCTTATTCACCTTAAATTATATTTTCATGAATTATCACTCATAAAGCTCAGTCATCTTTATTCATGAAACTTATAAATCTCTCAGTATGTTCATAATCAACAACCACACCGCTTACTTGCTTGAAAAACATTTAGAAGTCAAAATATTAAACTTATTTTTCATGCATATGAGGACACTTATACATACCTACTTCACCATTTTAAAGGAAGGTTCTACTTATCATAAACCCATCTCCAAGAAAATAAGTTTTCATAATCAATATCAAGAGTATCATCATAATCCTTCACTTTCTTTCCCTTGGTTTTCATCTCTGATTAGAAGGAAATATCCTTCTTGGATAGTTTACAATAACTAATCCTCATATCATAACCTTTCAAATTTCTAGGCAACTCATCTATAGTCAAAATATTAATATCATTGACTTCTTCAATGAAAGACACACTGGGGTCAAATATAGGAGTTAAAGACCTCAATACATATTTTACCAAAACATTTTATTTCACTTCTTCACCTAGGCCTTTCATGGGTAAAAACCATGTCAACTACAAGTAAGTATGCAAGAATAGGACTTATCATCACTTATTTTCAGACATATAAACTTATTTAAGAAGATTTGAAGGTAAAGTATTCATACCTTTGAATATCCTTCATATAGGACATGTAATTTTTAATACATTTAGTTTTCTAATTTTTAATGCATTACCTTCACAATTTCAAGTTCATCTAGTCCACACATTATTTCCTTCATAGTGCTTGAATTTTCACTACACAACTTCTTTCTAAACTACTTGTTCAAGGAGTTGGAGGAGATGTATAACCATCCAACACAGGATTTTCAAATATCAAAACCTAGATACACGACAGCTCGATAAGACATTACTTTTGATTCCTCATCCTAAAACTCCAAAAGCATAGTTCACTCCATCAAACAATGGTTCCTTCTGGAATAATAACCACTTTGCTAACTTGCCATTTTGTGCTTTAAAGGATCTCCTTTCATGTAAGTGAGTAAAGAAAATTCTAGTCCCACTAAAGGACCTATTTGATACAAAGTCTTTTGGAAGCACAATGGTAGCTTTTGTGAGAGGGGAGGTGATTAAGTCCTTTTCAAAAACTATTTACTATAAAAAAATTCAAAAGGATAATATTTGGAAGCACAATTCAGTGGGGGTGAATAATTCCTTTTAACCCATAAAAATTTCAAATAATATCTGCATTCATTAAAATTTGTTCATTAATGCGATCTTAAAAATATGCAACAACCATCGAAAAGAGCATAATCATGAAATAGTACAAAATAACACAAGATATAAGTGAGAAACCCTAAAAGGGAAGAAAACCAATGAAAATATTCTTATATAACACAAAGCAAGGAAGTTTAATCAAGCACCAACTTCACAAGGATCACCAATCCCTACCTTAGTAGAGCACCATCCCATACAAGGAGCACCAACCCTTAATTTAGTGAAGCACAAACTCCACGGGAGGGTAAAACCCTTAATGGGTGATCAAAACCAAATAAACTATCATTTAGATAAATATATTTGAAGTATTTTTTATACTAAAACTAATGGATATCACTAATTCAGCTCACACACCTTCAAATCCTTTAAAAAAATCCTTCTTTTAACTTGCTCAAACTTGGATCAAACGTGAACTTTTTGGTATAAACCCTTTCACTCAATATCTTAAAATTGTTTTTAATTTCACACATTCTCTCATCTCTTTCTTGATGCTCTTATCACTCTTTCACTCTCTCACCTAGCTTACATTTTCCCCTCTCTTTAAACTAGTTTAAATTTTAACCAAACATGCACTTTTATATGCATCTCAACTCAAAAACATAACATAGATAAATCCTAATCATAAGATCTCGACAATTAAACACTTATAAAATTAGGATTACACTTTTAAAAATTCATAAAATGGACCCGTGTAGGTCAACCATATGCACCAAGACAACTAAAAATCCCAAAATACGTGAAACCCCATCATCAAACTCATTAAAGACCTACAAACACATCACCGTGATTATTTTAGCCTCAAAAGGCCTTACACATATCAAAAACATCATCCATTGCTCATAACATGCAATTCATTGAATGAGAGATCCTTTGGGAGATCTTGTGGGGGAGCCATTGATAAAGAGTGCAGTAAAAGCTAGTGAGAGAGCTAGTAGGAGAGTTCCATTGTATAAAGAGCTTATGGTAGAATGAGAGCTCATGAGTCTCCCAAAGCGATTAAGAATGTGGCCAAAGGAGACATTACAAAATCTTAAACAAATTTTATTTTGGAATAAGAAGTAGGATTCTTGCATAGGGGTGCAAGTTCACAAGAGAACCACTCTCTTCATTTTTATGGGAAAGAGCCTATAATAGAATTAGATTTACTTTGATCGGATGTTTTGCAGAATAGGGATTCGACCAAATTTTGAATAGGTAAGAAGATGGATCATGAAAAAATGGAAGATATGGTGTGAAGGACAAGTTAAATCTTTTTTCCTTTTCTAAAAAAATTTTGCATGGAACTTTTAACCCTAGAATAAGATATAGTACAAGTTTTGTAGAGTGGTCCATTGTTCTACAAGAGAACCACTCTCTTCATTTTCAGATGGAAGCTAGGAGAAAAATCCATTCCCCATCTGCAATTCCTATTTGGGTAAGGATTCTTAGGCTTCAAATCCCCCCCTGGAGCATGACCAGTAAGTGGATATTTGGCGAGGTGGGAGAATAGTAGAGGCAATTATATACTTGATTGTAGTTGACCCAAACCACATATGTCAAGTCTAGATTTGTTATAACTAGGATACAGTGTAAATGCATTTGTTGCGCTTCACCCCCCCTCGAGGCCATTAATATGGTATCAAGTATTTCTAGAGATAGGTTCTCAAATCTTTCCAGTTGTTAATAAAAATTTATGGCCTATGAAGATTCACAAGGTAGGGACCCTAGAAAAAGTCTTATATCATTTAGAAAACAAAACATGAAGAAGAGTGGGACATGGGGATTTTTGATGCAGGGAAGTATAGTCTCCACAAACATTGTAGGATGATTAGATGTCGAATGGGGAACAAAAGATCAAGTTAAATTGATGTAAATAGGGAGAGGGGAATATTGCCTTGGTGGACTAGAAATCGACATAGATTAAATCACTTGCACTCGATGGCAAAAAGCTCATTATTGATATAGTGATATATTTTGGGGTGATTGGCATCTTGTTCTAGGGAATTGGCTTATTAGGATTCCAAGTTCGTGGCTTCTCTAAAGTGGCTGATAGGGAACACTTTTCCCTGGACCGTGACTCAAATATTTTGAAGGTGGAAATAGACATCTACCAAGAGGAGGTGGTTGAGGTGGGAGAAAATCCTACACACCATTTTTTCAAAATCCCCTTTCCTTTGCATAATTTAATTGGCATGGCCACCAAAGAAGGTGGGAAATTAATTGTGAGTTGATTGGATGAGGTGGGAGAAAATATGTAGAAAAATTTATTCTTGTAGAACAATATATCATCAATTGACCCCAAATTTATTCATTGTATTTTGTAAAAATTGAGTCATGAAAGTGAACCGCAACCCTTAGAGAAAAATGGTAAAAATACAATGTTGTCTAAATCATTAGGGAAGGTGGATATAATAGCCATAAAAGAAGGTGAAGAGTGTGGGCCTTTGGAGAAGGGAAAAGTGTCAAGAAGAAAATGTTGTATAAAAAGCGGGTCAGCTTTGCTATTTTTCACCCCATTGTGACTAGGATTTGTGTTCCAAATTTTTATTTTTATAATTCTTAACATTCTATGTTTTATGTTTCTTTTTAATCATAATCGAGGCTTTCTATTGGTTTCATTATGTTTTAGGCATCTCTCTTATGTTGGTCTTTCCGGATTGTTAAGCATTTTTTTCATTATTTTTTTTCATTTTTGAAATTTATATGGATTTATCTAGGATGGTAGATCCATTTGAAGTTGGTCTCCGAACTTGCAAAACAAGGAAGATGGACTCTGGAGAAAACCTTGAAATTTTATCATTTAGAAAAAAAAATCATGATTTTCATGAATCATTATCTTCATAACACTAAACCAATTAGGATAATTTCCTACTCAAAAACAAACACTCTCGAATATTCTTTTTTCTTGGGGGAAAGATTGAATGATTCTTCACCTTTATGAAGCTAAAGATCACACAAGAACACCTAAAATATGATATGTTTTAACCATTCATTTTAAATCAAATTACCTTTATACCACTTCCTTTCTTATTATACCTCACGAAACATCCATTAATGCAAACCACGCAAGATCTCTTTTCTCTCTTTAGCAAATTGAACTACCTAGAAAACTATTTTGGAAATTCAAATTGTTTGCAACCTTTATATATTATTCAAGACCTCTAAAATCATTTCCGAATGTCAACTAAATGCATCCTTATTTAGTCTCATTATGAAAAATAGAAAACATCATCTAATCCAAAATATAGGTTGATAAATATATTGGTCTTCGTATGAACCAAAGATTGATAATGTTTAATTAAGCATTTGAACTCAAGTCTTTGTGTTAAAATTATGTCAAACTTGTGACCTCAACCATGGAAACTCATTACAATTTAAGGCTTCATTTAGCCTTCCAAAAAGGTTCAAAATCTAAAAATGTCACATTTTATTTTTAAGACTACCCCTATTTTCCCCCACGACCATTATAATTCTATAATCATGCTCACCTTAAGTGTTAGAGAATCACTTCCATTTTCCAAATGACAACTGTTAAACTATCGATCATATTTTTAGTCCCAAATTTGTTCAAAAAGAAAGTCTTTCAAAGATAGAGGCACACTTTTCCCTCTAGACCTTAATCTTTTGAATGACATTTCTAAAACTATCATGACCATCTATTAAAACTCCAAGATTCCATATGCTACTCATCTTCCAAGGGAGAATCAATTTGGACACAAAATATTCCATAATATATTATTTAGTAATTTAGGTTCAATGGACAATATTTGTAGTACAAATTGAAACTCTTAGAAACAATCCTTTTTGAGTGGGACCCACATACTATCACAAGCTCTAACATACCTCTTTGGAAATATGAAGGATTATATAACCTAATCATCACATTTTAAAAAACAATACATTATTTTCCATACAAAGAGGTTTTCCTCCATCGCTCTCAACCTAGGGTTTCAAAGCCATAAAAAGTGACTTACCTTCTTAACGATCATTCATAAATGTTTGGGCCTCATTTGACCTCATTCCAACTCGATTCCTGGCATATTCTTATCTCCATGACACAACATAAATAAAATGAAAATATTCCCATGAAAACCTTACATGTTCCAACCATGATAATTTCTCTCACTTCAAGATGGAAAATGCATTCTTAAGAATGTTTTTAGTCTAACCTTCATATTTTACAAATTTCTCATCCTTGAAACCTAAATTTTCCCCAAAATGTCATAAAACTCCATATTAACATTTCCAATGCTTACCAAGTCATAAATAGCTCTAAATATTCACCATCACTAGTACTCACATGACTATACCTTAGGGTTTTGCATAGTTTAGGCCAAAATCAAGTAAAGAATGCTATACCTAAACATGAAACCTCTCAAAAAATTATTTAAAACATTGACATGTAACTTCTCACTGACCTATATTATTCCATGATCTCACATATCTCTGCATCTAATTATCATGCTCCATTTTGCCTACAAGAACCTATACTAGGTCTAGAGGAGCACCTACAACTAGGTCTTGAACTTGTTCCTACACTCTAAAGCTCATGTGAGTGTCTCAACACACTCCTATCATGCTCTCCATGCCTATATAATTTCCTTAAGTCACCATGAAATTCAAACAAACAAGGTCCATCACATAGGCTAGCTAGGTCACTAGTTAGGCCTACTTAAGCCAAGCTTGGTCTCACTTATTCCACTCTTGTCATCATGCCACAACCTGATTGTCCATGTAATATTCGTGCATTACTCCATCATAATATTTTTCATTAATGATATTTTACATCAATGAAAACACATAAAATCATGCATGCTAACAATTTACTCACTTTTTATGACACTATCTCACAATTATTGAATGATATTTGAATCTTTAAGCTTGTGTATTTTAATTTGGGTTACCATACTTGAGTTACGACTAGATATATTCTTATTGATGTTTCTCCTTCTCCAACCACAAATTTTTTATTTTTATTCTATGGGGAATATTTGAATCAATTTTCACACACACACACACACAATAAGTATATCTTACCCTTTTTAGTATTTTATTTTTTATGTTATTGTTTCTTAGAGATGTATGTTTTATTTATTCTATTACTTTGAATTGTTACTTTATGCCCCTTGGGTTTATCCACCCCCTAATTATCCCTCTCTCTCTAGTAGGATACCTATCTTTAGCTTAGTTGCAGGCCTTAGAAACCTATATCTATCTTATGGTTAGGGATAGTATCTTATAGATATATGACATTAGAAATTCTTGAGGACATCTATATCTAAAAAGGTTGTCTTATCTTATATCCCTACATTTGAGATCATAACTACTCTACTTGTCACACACTTTTGAACACACTTGAATCATGATTTTCTTCAAATTAGGTCACATTATTTTTCTTACTTTTTTTAATGCCTTTAAAGCCTTTTTATAACCCTAATACATGTTTTTATCTATTTTAAACATTAATATTTCCTTCCTAATTCTAGTGATGCATGTGTATATTTTGTACAAGGCCAATCTTTTTATAAATCATTACTTACAATTTCTATATTAGTCATTGAAAATTTACTATATAGTTGATATATATAGAAATATTTTCTTTTCAACTTACTCTTGATGCAATACCTGTGAAGCTTCTACATGGCTAATCCCATCTAAAAATAATACTTTGAATTTTTACTTCTATTCCTATTCAAATAAATCACACTTGGGTTTTATCCTTAAGTTGAGTGATTTCTATCTCATCATAGTAGCTCTCAACATCATAATCCTTGGTTATTCTTCACCATAACACTTCATTAAAAAAATGTGTTTTATAAAGAACACATCTTTAAACTCTATGAAAATCACCTCTTGTTTGAGATATGGTTTACCTTAAGCATCGATAAGTTTGTAAGGCCTGATAGAATCACCATTAATAATGTCAATCCGGGTTGGTATCCAAAGGTATGTATGCATTAAGAGAAGAAAATATTGGAAAGTAACTCCTTTAAATACAAACCAAACTTATAAAATAAATCACATTGCAGAAATAAAGTTTACATGAAAGAAACACATATATTATCTGCATAAAAGAAATCACACTTGTATAAATAAATGTTGCATGAAAGAAATGAAACTTTCATAAATGAAATTTATGAATTAAAAATAAACATAATTGAATGAAACACCCCTACATTTTTGAGATAAAAACAATCATAGAATGATTTACAGAAAAATGAATAAACATAAACATAAATACATAGATCCATCTTCCTTGGAATGAGTGGCCAACTCATTTCTTGGAAGAGGATTTAAGTCATACCGATATCTTAAAACTACGAGAATATTTGAGAGGAAAGAATATATCTTTATTTTTTGGAGAAAACATTACATATCTAAGTGTGGAAGGTTGCATTTATAATTCATGCAACCAAATCCTTATTTTAGGAAATAAAAATAATCTTATCTTTATTCCAATCCTAACATCTAAGATCTCCATCTCCACAAAATATGGAGAGATATTTATAACAAATCTTATCTCACTTATTTTAAGAAGATTTTCTTGTCAAATCTTCTCTGCTTTTTTAAAAGAATCATAATAATTTTATTCCTCTAAATTATGGAAGGAGAATTTTCCTCAAAATATGATTTTGACCAAATACCTTTCTATATTTTCCATTTGAATTTGTTGTTTTTGATTGTGGATCAAACTATTTATAAATTAGATTTATCTTGATAAAACTTGTAGAAAATAGGAATGAGTTTTTTTAAACACATTGCCTGAACAAAAACTCTTTCATATTTTCCATTTGAATTTTTTGTTTTCATCAACTTTTAGTGCCAATCGAAAATTCCTTGGACTACATAAAAGTTAGATCTCTTCATTGGTAAAACTTATAGAAATATGAATGATTTTTTTTTAAAATTTATTGAAGAAAAACCTCTCTCATATTTTCCATTTGACTTTTTTGTTTCATTTATGGAGCAGAAACACGTTTCTCATACTACAACTCAAGCTAAAATTTAGATATGTCTTCATGTAAAACTTGCAAATATGAATGAGGTTTTTGTCAAACACATATCTATGAAAAAACCTCTCTCATATTTTATTGGAATACTTGAGTTTTCACAATCCCTCAAAACGCGCCATTCCTCGAGAAACGAACTAAATATGATTTTTCCACGATGAAAGTTCCATAACTAATTTTAATTTGATACAAGTTCTAGAACTAAATATTGTAATCGGAACTAACTTTGTGAGTTCGAGAACTTTCTATCTCAGCTAATAAAACAACTTTAACTTTTGCATGCAACCTCTGAGATGATTATTTTTTTGAACTTGCATAATTTCTTGAGAGAAATTTGAATATGGTAAAATTTTATTTAAAATTATTTTCATGATCAATTCCACTTTTCCCAATACTAGCATTATCTTTCCTTTATGGTATACATAAGAATTTCATCTTTTCCCAAATAATCGTGATTTCAAAAAAATATATAACAAATATTTTAAATAATTAAAATGATATATATCACCATTCTATCTTAAAACTATAAGTTCCTAGATTACATTTAAATCCACTTTCAAATGTAACCTGAAGGAAAAAATAAGGTAATTTATGGCCAATTTATGGCCTCATCACTAAGGTAGGTTAAACTAATGAATTTTTACAACATGGTTTAGGATCATTTCCTTGTACTTGAAATGATGATATTTTAAAATTTATAATCTAGCTTGCCCATATTATAGTTGGATGAGTGGAGATAATTGTCTTAAGTCAAGTATACAAACAAAAACATCCTTACTCATTAAGGAAAATTAAAATTCCCTAATTCAAAAGTATATTTAAGAAGGTAATTGAGCAAAGAAATGAAAAAATAATATTTTAGATAATATTATTTACAAAACACTCAAATATAAATACATTTAAATTGTTTCCCTATATTAAACTTTTATCTTATACAATAATAAAACCTAGCATCATTTCTAAGTTTTCATAGTTTAATTAACATTTCATATTTTCATATATATTGTAACCTCCACACTATCTTAGGACTTTGAGAAATAAATTTTAAGTTAAACTCCTTTATCATATTGGTTTGTAGTTTGATTCTCATAACATTAGTGTGCATGTGGTGAGGTGATTCCAATTCATACATGAGTTACAATATTAGAGGGAAATTGATGCCATAACATCATTCCTTATACATATCAAATTTTTAGTTTTCATTAGTGTGTTAGGTTTATATAGTCTTATAAGGTGTTTTTGGATGCATCCTATTCCATTTTGGTCCTTTAGGCTTTTAATAAGGATCTTTTTATTTTCCCTTTAACCACCATTTTGAATATTTGAGTTCCATAAGATGTGTTTAGTGGTCTCGGTGACATGTTAGTATTTATAAATGATGTAAATGGATTTCAAAGAGAATTTAAAGGTGTGATATATGTGTTTTCATCCTTCTTACTTGGTTTCACCAACTATGGTCACTCTCACCATAGTTAGGTTTAGTAAACTAGTGACATAACTACCTCCATTTGAACATTTTGGGAGTTATTCGAATGGAAGGAGAAGTTAGATTGTAAATTTGTGGAAATAGGATTATATGAATGGTTTAGAGGAAGAAAAAGGAAGTTAATGAGGAGATAATAAGCTCAAGAGTTTGTAATTAATAATGGAAGATATCAAATAAAAGGATTTCTTGAGAATACACATATGAACATGTGATTATAATATGTATGGTGAATGAATAATTAGTTATTCTTGTTATTTATAGCTTAATGATAGTTATTGAAGGTTTAATATGGTTGTGCAAGGGTCAATGAGAATATTAAAAAGATGTGTGATAATGATAGGGATTCCTTGAAGTAATTTTTTTATAAAGAGAATAGGTATAGTATGATAAAAGGTAAGAGAACTATATTATTCTTGAGTGATTGAAAATAATACGAGGATTTAGAATTATAGGAGGACAAGTGTTAATTATCATAATGGATGTGGAATTTAAACTAGGCAAATACACTTGTTAACATTTATGACTAATGTAAGTAATTAAATATTGGTAAACATTATTCCACATCATATGTAATGATTGGTAAATCAAGGTTCTACCATGTCTTAAAAAGTGTTATAGGGTGTAAATTTTGAAAGGTAATGGGAATGGTTGAGATAGGTATTATAGAATCCTTGGTGCTTTTAAAAATATATTGAGAAAAGGAAAGGAAAATAAATTCAAATGAAGGCCCTCATGTCTATATATAACCCTGTTTAGGGTTTGAAAACAAAAATTGCACAATTTTAAGTGGAAAATTTTAATTTTAATCAAACTTTATGAACTATGTGTTTTCAAGGTTATATGAGTGTGTGTAAGTTTTAATGTGAATAGATTAGGTTTGATATATCTAAGGATAAACACTCGGTGTGACTTATGTACATGGAAACCCAATTTGGAGGGTTTGGATAAAGAATTTGATGAAGTAACTACGACCTCTCCTAAATGTCTACTGAAACTTATATAGGGGATGGTTGAAGATCTAATGAATCTATGAAAATTATGGAAAATGATAATACAATGTGTTTAAGGAGAGAAACTTAAGGTTATAGTCTCATACTTTGTTTTTAAAGTAGTCGAGGGTTAACTAGAGTAGTAAAAACAAAATAGTTTCTTATAGAATTGGTGTCTTACAACATGTTTAATGTGTTTGGTATAATATAAACTAGAGAAATATGAATACAAATTTTACGGAGGAATCCTTAAGGTTTTATATCTAAAAAGAAACAAACACATTCGAACCTCATTAGCTTATTGATGAAAATTAGGAACAAGAAAGAACTAATAAACTTTCATCTTGTATCCTAGGAAAGATACTTTCTTGATAATACATTTTTGTCCTTAAAAGGATTATAGGTATAAGTATTTTTAAAATTATTTTACCATGTAAATACATTATTTATATTTGTTAACTTTGTATTTAACCTTTGATACCTAATGCAGGGCTAATTGGAGAAAGTAATAGGTGGGTTCAAAGACTTCTTAGTGGAGTTAGAAAATGAAACTTAGTGAGAATAAAGAACTAAATAAAGGGTATCGTGATATAGGATGAGTTTCTCAGAGGAGTTTGTGATGTTTTAAGACCCATAAAATTTAGGGAAAACAAAGCTAGATAGAGAGACTTAATTACAAACTGTAGAAGGAAATTTGAAGAGGTTTCCTTAAGAGTTAGGTTTTGAAATTTCTCAAGAAGAATAAACAAGATTAAGGGTTTACAAAAGTGGTTTTATTATTCAATGATGAAATTTTTTTCTCATAAAAGAGAAGAGAGAAGAATAGAAATATGTATGAAGGACATTTTTTTGTTATCTCTAAGTGGGTATGAAACTTTGTGAAGAGGAAAGAAAAGTAATGAATAAGAAAAAGAAAATAAGTTTAAGAAGATAACTTGCGTAAGGAGATTATCAAGAGGCTATGTGGCCTCCAATTTTTCATTTAAATATTTTTTTCATGTGCAAATGTGGGTGAATCAAATCATGATAAAAAAATAGAAAATTGTAATGAAAGAAGATATAGAAGAGGAAAATCCTAAATAAAAAATAAATGAAGAGGTTTATGAAATAATATAAGATGAAGAGTTTATTTGTTAAGAAATCATGATGGTATCAAATAATTTAGAATTTTTCAAGGAATAAGAAGACTACAAACTATTAGAGATAAATCTCAAAAATGTATTATATTCATAATAATATACTATAGAAGATGATGACCAAACTAAATCAGTTTTGAAGAAGTTATGGGAAGATAAAGACAAGCATGAAAATGATTTCATAGAGCATATGATAGTTGAAAAGAAAAAAACAAAGAAAAAGAAAAAGACAAGAAATAAAGTAAAAGAAATAAGAAGATGAGACGAATAAGAAAATCTAAAGAAAGCTTATGAAAATTATAGTTGAGCAACAGAATAATAAGAGAAAGTCAAAGAAATGAATAAATTGGAAACCAAGAAAAAAACTATATATTTGGGAATGGGATCAAATATTTCCACTTGGGGAGTATGATCCAGGAGCATCATTCCTTGTACATATATATATATTTGTTTTCATTATCTTGTTAGTTTTAGTGAGTCCTCTTAGGTGTTTTTGATGGATCATAGTTCATTTGGGTCCATATAGGCATGTAATAAACATCTTTTTGATTTTCCCTCCAAAACAACCAATTGGAATATTTGAATTCCATTTATTATTTTTAGTGGTCTAGGTTATAGGTTAGGTTGAATAAATTATGTAAATGATATAAAAAGAGCATCAAAATGTTTGAGTTATGTGTTTTTATCCTTCATACTTGGTTTCACCAACTATGGTCACATTCATCATAGTTAGGATAGGTAAAATATTTACATAACTACCTCCATTTGATCATTTAGGGAGGTATTTGAATAAAAGGTGTAGTTAGATTGTAAATAGGTGGAAATATGATGATAAGAAAGGTTTAAAGGAAGAAAAAGGAATTTTATGAATAGCTAAGAAGATCAAGAGTCTTGTAATGAATCATGGAGGATATCAAATAGAATAAATTCTTGAGAATAAACATATGAACATGTGATGAGAATATGTATGGTGAATAAATAATGAGTGATTTTTGTTACTTATATCTTAATGAGAGTTATTTTAGGTTTAAGAGGAATGCGAAGGTAAACTATCATGAAAGGTAAGAGACTCGTATTGTTGTTGAGTGATTGAAAATACTTTAAGAGTTTAAAACTTTAAGATGGCATGGTTTTTTTCATAAGGATGTGGAATGTCAAATAGGTGAATACTCTTATTAGCATTTATGAATAACTGAAGAAGGAATTAAATTTGGTAAAAATTGTTGTGCAACCTATGTAAAGGCTAGTAAAACAAGGTTTCAGAGCTATTAATAATTTCTGCAGGTTTAATTCCTTAAAAGTATGTGTGATTCATTAAGAGATGTCCTATAGAATCCACTAGAGCTTTGAAAAGGATTTTTAGAAAAGGAAAGTTAAAATAAACCTAAATGAAGGCTCTCGTGTTTGTATAACATTGTCTAGTGTTTGAAAAGAAAAACAAAGTGTATAATTTTAAGTGTAACTATTGAATATTGTGCAAGCTTCATGAATTGTGAGCTTTAAGAGAGATATATAAGTGTGTCTGAAGTTTAAATATGAATAGAATAGGTTTGATATCTCTAATGATAAAAAATCAGTTTGAATGTGTACATGGAAACCTAGTATGGAGGGCTTGGATAAGAATTTGATGAAGTAAAGAAGACTTGTCATAAACGTCTAATGAAAATTATATAGAAGGTGAATGAAGATATAATTAAGGTTTGAAAATTATTGAAAAGGTTAATAAAAGGTTTTTAGTGAGAGAAAAATAATGTTAGAGTCTCATACTTTGTGTCTCAGTAACATTGAGGGTTAGATAAAGGAGAAAGAAAAAAGAGTATCTTATAGCATTTGTATCTTACAAAATTGTAAAAGTGTTCGGTATAATAGAGACTAGAGAAAGGTGAAGAAAAGGTTTGAAGAGGAATCCTTAAGGTTTTATACCTATAGAGAAAGAAACATAGTCTAACGTCATTAGCTTATTGACCAAAATTAGGAGAAAGGAAGAGCTAATAAAATTCAATATTGTTTACTAGGAATAGATAAATTATTGACAACACACTTTGGTTGTGTACAATGATTATATTTCAAGGTATTTGGGAAAGTGTTCGGCCAGGGGAAAAGACATTATCTATATTGTCTAACTATATAGTAACTCTTGGAGACATAATAGAGGGATACTTGGAGAAAGTGACATGTGCATCGACAAAATTCTAACGGAGTTATGATCTGAAATTTTGTGAAAAAGAAAGAACTAAATAAAGGGTATTAAAATCTAGGATGAGTTTCTCAAGGCAGTTTTGAGGCATTCGAGAACCATAAGTTTTATGTGAAAACATGGATATTAAGAGAGACTTACTTGAAAATAGTAGGAGTGTTTAAGAGGTTACATTGAGAGTTATGTACAAAAATTTCTCAAGAAGCATAAAAAGATTAAGGGCATCCAAAAGGGATTTTATTATGCTAGGAGTACTTGTCAAATGTTCAAGACAATAAGGTTTGTAGTTTGGAAGGGCTTATAGCTCTTAACAAGGAAAAATGTGAATATGTTACAATTAAGTTTTGAATCATTCATGATGGTTTAGATCACATGTATTGTGAAGAAATTTAACTAAGAACAAATAAATGCATCCTTTGAATTTGTAATGGTAAGAAAATTTTCCGTGTGTGCATAGTATATTGCTTGAGCTATTACTTGAAATTGATAATTTTGTTGTCATTCACTAACATTGTGGTGTTGCTTAATAATTTGGTTTCCCTCCTCTTCATTAGCAATAGAAAATAGAAAAGAATGCACTAGTAAAAATTTCATAGTAGGGATCTAGATTGAGGAAATTGATTGAAATAAACATATGAAAAAGTTTCCAAATGTAGTTTGAGGATCGAAAAATTATAAGACACATTCAAGTAGGAAAACATGTTTTTAGACCAACAAAGATTTCATATGCATGATTTTAGGCTCCCTAATCTCACAAGTATATTTACATCACCCTATACACCATCTTCATCAAATTTTAGATCACTACCTTATAATATAAACATAATATGAGGTGAATATTGTCCAAGCCTTAACCCTAACTAATTTTATATACTTCGTAAAAAGTGTGTTGCACAAAATATATCATCCTTACATAATCCTATACTCTAATTTCTATATGTTCTATTCTAGATCATTATTTATACATATTGTATATCTTATTTATATTAACCCTAGTTTACATACTACACGATTCTACATGTAATCTATAGTCATCTTTATATGATCAATTTTTAGATTTAATCATATCACATTATGTTTTGCTAGTACATGCATTTAAAAATAAAATTATTGCTACATATTCATGAGTGCATTCAAGTATTCTTCAAGACATCTACACACACAATTTATTGGCATATATTACATGTTTTCGTCGGTTTTATGATTAGTTTTGCATCCACATAGGTACGTATTCAGTTGGTTGTAACTGCCAGTTATCTGTAAATACTATCCTCCTCATTGTATAAGGCATTCAATTATTTCTGCTCTTGTCCATGCTAACAGTGGTATTAGAGCTCTTCCTTTCTCGGCGTGTGGGGACGGCAGATACTAGCACCATCAACATATCATGAAGTGACCATCCAGTTTGCGTGGATCATGAGTGTGTTATGCGCAAACAAATTTTGTCTCATCTGTCATGAGACATTTGGCACAAGGGAGACCTACAACAATTCATCATACCTTCGTGAAGGGCGTTCATCAGACCTGCGATGCATGGTGACGTAGAAGACCTTTGAATCCTATATGCTAAAAGATTCAGCAATAAGGAAGAGAACGTTCATCGCGCTGCTGCTGTTCCATGTCCATGGCCTCGTGGAAAATCTTATATCTTCCCCTTATCATTTGTAGTGTTAGAAAGGTCTGACGTAAGTGTACGACCCTAGTCTTTCCACCCAAAGTGAAAATATGACGAACTCCTCCCTCTCATACTTCTCGCCCTCTTGAAGTTTAGGGTTGTGGAGGTTGTTTTTCTTGTAATGAGACAGATGATGTTGTTGAATAAGTAAAATCATTGGTAATCCTGGAAAGTAGATCTTTTATAAAATTGTTGCATAACTGTCTTGGATTATCTTCTTCTGCCATGGAAACAATTTAAGGAATCTAAGACCAAGAGTTGTGTAGAAAGAGAAATTCCCAAACACCAGTGGAACAATTTTAGGAAATGACCTAAGGATTGGATCTTGTGCATCTAAGAAACAAACATCAAGAAATGGATGACATTGACAAGAACACTGGACACATGCATAACATACAAAAAAACAAGGAGACATGTGGAAATTGTTTCAATCATACCTTTGGAGGTTGGAGGACAATTGTTATCCTCTTGTCAGTCATCTATGATGGGGTCGCATCATTGCTTTGGTGACATTTTGTCAATGTGTTTGTTTTTGTTGTGTGTAGCATGGTTTTCTTGTGTGTAATGTGTTTCTCAATAAAAATGTTGTGCATTTCCAATTTGGTACCTCTTGATCAAGAACATTCGGAGGAGAAAAAGCACTAAAGTAGCATTTGGTTCTTGGAAAAGGATTTTTGGAAATCCGAGAAACCACCAAAATGTATAGTTGAGACCTCATGTCACCTCCAGGTTCGTGGTCAACTTGTAGACAGAAAACCATAGGGATTCATGGTAATCTAGGAACCACCAAAGGTGTTAACAAAGATATGTACTCATGTCACTTCCAGGTTTGTGGTAATCCTGTAAGGAAAAACCAAGGTGTCACCAAGACCATGAAGCCACAAATATAACATGCCACCTCAAAGGTGTGCATGCTATGCGGAGAGTGTAAAAACTTATTATCGTGTTTGAAATAAGGGGGGTCCACTATCTGGAAATATGATGTTTTAAAACAATGTAATAAGGGGGAATGTTAGCATATATTACATTGTCTTCTTACTTTTATGTTCATTTTTGCCTCCACTTAGTTATGCAGTTTTACCTCCACGTAGATAGGTATTAAGTTGGTTGTAACCGTCGGTTATCCACATACATTCTCCTCCTCATTGTATAAGACATTCAATCATTTATGCTCTTGTATTTGCCAACAAATGTAATATCCATACCATTCCTTCCCTTGATATGTAAGAAAAACAAAAACAAAAGTGAGGATAAACATAGATAACTAACAACCATCCCTAGGAATTTATTAGTTGTTAAATTAGATTAGTGTAACATATTTGTGTATTTACCCATTAGTGTTCAAAATTAGGCCATCAAACCTTCCCCAACCCCATCATGTTTTGACTTTCATTATTAAGGCTAGAGTTCTCTATTTCTTCAATGATCTTGTTCAACTTTTAATATTTCTTGTTGTTGTTTATAGTGTTTGTATACTCTTAGAGTCTATATGGAGAATTATGACACTCCTTACATGTGTTTATATTTGGTATCTTATGTCTTAAAATTCATTTTTCATTATTCTCATTTTTAACTATTTGAGGTTGGTATAGGCACCAATATGGTCCTAGTTTTAATATAATATGCCTATAAATGAAATGACATTCCAAGGCATTTCTTATGTATAAATTAGAGATATAAAAAACAGCACTCGAAAGAGAATGCTAATTTTTGGAGACAATCATGAAATATATTAAAAATTATTTTGACGCAATCTTAATTGATAGTTTTATAACTCACATTAGAGAAATCAATGGAAGAAAATTGTCATGTATTGTGCATAACATTAGTTTTCTTAGCTAATGAATTACTTAAATATCTCGGTTTGGTTTTTTCAATATTATTATTTTCTACGAGTAAAAAGAATTAGATAAGGATTAAAACCCCTTCCAACATGCATAGAATTTTAGATAACATATGTGTTTTCCTTATATTTTTCCGATACTATTTTTTGATAAGGGAAAGGTGGAGTTGTCTATTTTGTATGTGATTATAGGAAAAGTGCAAAAATATGAGTGATGATTTTGTAGGTGATTTACTATGAGAGTATAATTGTCTAATTTCTAGGTAATGCCAATAGATTTTTTTATGTTATATGATGTTGTTAACACTATCACAAAAGTGCAAAATAATTGAGTCATGATTTTTAAAAGCGTATATTTTTTTGGGTTAGCTCTATGTCGCATTCGGATGCACATTCCCACTTACAAATCCTAATTACTATCATAAGATCTTGTGTTATTCAAAATACACTTATAGACTATCCCAGTCACATATTTTTTTAGTTTTGTTCAATAAACTAATGAGGTGTAATTTAGTGTTCTATATTGTATTAGAACTAATTAAACACTATAGGTATTACCATTTGATCGAAATCTCTATATTACATCAAATAACATCCTACAATGGCAATAAGAGGTCATGGTTCAATGTAATGTTCTAAGCTATTCATAATTACATCTAAACCTTAAAATTGGTGTCCATTTGACCGTTATAGGGAAATTTGAACATTGAAATTAAGTATTGTTTGACTATCTTGTATATTTTATTTATTTATATTTTACTTGGAGATGTCATTAAAAATAATGTAATATCTTGGTTATATGGTGGGGTTTTAGATTCTCTTTTTCAAATTTTTCCGAAGATAAATACAATATTATAATACGAGTTAAATTCATGTCAATATACATGAATAAAAAATTGGAGGAAGATAATAATTTTTTTAATTTTTATTAAGGGTAAATAGTTTTTTGAAAGGGACTATACCCTTATACAAGAAGGCTCAAAATAATTTTATTAATCAATTTAATAAAATTAACCTTATACAAGGGAAGATAATAATTTTATTAATCAATTTAATATATAAAGAAATTAGAGTAGAAAATCTTGAAATGATCTCTCTAAATATAGTTAAAATATGCATATCTTGTCGCTTCCGACGTAAGATAGGACAAGTAAGGTTATATTGTTTTCGTGTAGTCCACCGTCAAAACTCGCGAATTGACAGATTCGATGAATAACCAGTAAGCGGGCTTGTGATGTCCGTCTACTCCGCCGGACAAGATTCCCTATTCATAATCTCTGCTACTTGACGACAAATATTCGCAGCTAAAATAGAGGACGTTAATATTAGATTAATGGCTCGTGATTCTTCATGTCCCGAGCTGTAATTCTGTTCTAATAATTTTAGTTGACTTCCTTCCCCTGTGATTCACATTATCATCATGTCAATGTAAGCCTGAGCTATTTCTCTACTTTTTTTCCAAGCAATTTTATAACATACTTCGCTGTCCTTTCCTGAATGGGAACGATGCATGGAATCACAATTCTATTATTATAATTCAAACGAATAATCAATTTATCATTAAAAATAATAGATGGAGTTGTTACATCGTTTTCAGTTTTCAACACACTAAATTCTATATGAATTCTAGATGGACTTGAATTCTATACAAATTTGGGATGTTGTTGGTGTGATTTGACGGCAATAACACGCACGACCCCCTACCAAAACGGATATATATATATATATATATATATATATATATATATATCCGTGAGAATAAGATGAGTAGGGTTTGAATTTAGCGGCTGATCCTAAAGATCATGTAGGTTCGCATGGCTCCAGCCAAAATGAATCCCACGACCTGCTGGCTCCAAACATAGGCCCCCACGACTGCGCCACACCACATTTTAGATAAGAAAAGTCAAAAAATTATATTTAGCAAGGACTGCAAACATGCGTGATGTTTAGGCATACCGAATTTGGTGACCATTTGCATGGTTTTCATGGAATGTTTGTAAATTATTGAAATAACCATCACCGCCAACTTGCAATTAGTAATATGAGGGTCTTTTTTTATAGAAATTAAATAATCGAAGTCGTCTTTTATATATTTATTAAAAATATATAATTTAAAAATTATCACAACTTAAAAATCGTTGTGACAGGATTAGGTGGTCATCAACTTTAAAACACAAGGTCCATGAGGAGTTGGAAAATTACTTCCCATTTCCAAGATTTATCTCTATAATCGGCCAATAGCCCTTCTTTGTTATTGTTTGTGTTATGAGTCCTTAATTAAAACACTCTCATCTATCTAATTTGGTTTCTTTATTGCATATATACGGGGTGCAAGCTAGAGGGAAATTATAACACCCTATGGTAAGTTGTGTTCCATGGTAGAACCTGTTTACTTTCGCATTAGAAGAGGAAAAAGATTAAATTGTTTTTGTTCAAAGTCCTTACAAGTGATTATAGACATGTCCCTCACCACCACATGGTCATGAGATACCATTAAATCATGATATTAAATACAAATTCATTTCTCGAGAACACTCGATGATATAAAGGTGGCATGTTTTATGTTACTAACCCACTTCCACACAAATGTGATATCAAATCATGTTAGCCACTTTTTTTTTTTTAATTGGTGAGTTTTGGCAAGGCTATAAGGATCATATAAGAAATATTTTACAATAAAGCTCAAATGAGACATAAAAACAAACATCAAAGAATCAAACAAGCTTGGCTCAAACAACGAACAAGTAAAAGAAATAACCAAAATGTCACTAACAACTAAATGGTCAATCCAAAGAAGAAAATTAAGCTCGAGCTTCATGTGCATTGGGTGAGTACCACTTTGAAGATTTTTCTTATTTTGGACAATCATCCACTCCTCCTTATTAATATTGTCATCAAAATCTAGGCCGCATGAATGAAGAACATCAATAGAAGTGATAGGCGGAAAAGAGTTATAAGGAGAAGAAAGGGGTTTCCTTTTCTAAGCCGACCCACGAAAGGCCTCCAATTTTCCTTAATGAATGTGTTTTGGTAGAGGAACATGAAGAGGATTCTCATCTAGAATATGTGTACATTCAACCCTTGAGGGACACTTTTAAGAATAAGAATCTTCAACAAGATCGAGATGGGGTTTTAATGTTGAAGTGAGGAGGGTGTGAATCCTTCAACCAAGACAAATTAGCCCCACTTTTGATTTTGGATTGTCTAAAATCATCTATCAAATGTCAAGTTTCAAACCATCTATGACAACAAAAAGCTATTCTATCATAGTCAAGTCGTTTACTCCAAACCCTCTCCCCAATCTTAAAGTTAATCTTCTTAGGGAGATCAAGGGTTACATCCAAATCGACTGATATCCAAACATGAGAAGTATGTACGAATTGGGTTGTGGCATCATCTAATTTTTCTAATCCCGCTAAAGTGTTCCCAATGGCTTCATGACGGGGTTCATTCCACAGTTGTAAGGGAAGACCGAAAGTCTAACCTAGATAGGCATCATAGCAAAAGAGTCTCTTAATGGATCAAATGAGTGGTATAAAGGTTTAGTCATGATTCCATGATCCCCCTAGGTCTAATACCAATTATGAACAACATCACAGTCTTCACAAGATTCAAAAACAACAATAAAATGTGCTTTAGAACATGGGTAAAGTTCAAACTAACCCTTGATTTTGGAGCTCCACCTTTTTGTGATCCATTGATTTTGCTAAGAGAGCCTTGTCCATAGGTGATTCGGATGGCGATGAGGCCAAGTTTGCAATAATACTCTTCCAAACCCAGAAATTTTTGGAGAAGATCATCCGCAAGCTTTGAATAGGTATTTTGAGAGTAGGTTTTGGGGATTCCTCACCCATGGACCTCCCTAACCGATCATGTCATTACTGCAAAAATATTTACTTGCTCATACGAGCCCACTTTGTTGGCACATACGGATGTTGAATTTTCATTGATTTAAAAGGAACATGTTGTCATCCAAATGTGCAACATGAAAATTTTATATTTCCAAGCATGACAACATACCCCAGTGTCAAAATTTTGTGTAATGGTCCTTCTTGAGAACTTTCCTGGGTCATCCCATCCCATTTGCTAGGCCTATCCCAATCTAGTAGTTATCCTTTTCGTGGTCCAACCCTTTCCCATGTGTTGAAGAAAAGAAAAGAAGCTCACAAGATCCTTTTGAGGCAATCTCTTTGTAATGCTCAAAATTACTATAATTGGAAAATGGGGATTTTTTTTTAAACATACATAAAAATAGATTATGCAGCTGCATTCATATAGATTTACTTAATCAAATTCTTTAAATAAAATTTGTTCTTTTGATCTATCTGATAACATCCATGTAAGCCATGTGCGCTGAGAAGGGTGTATCTAGATCTCCACTATCTCCCTTCGTCACTACTTCGAGTGACAATCATTACTAGAATTACGGTTCAACCTTTTCAAAGGTCATGGGAACTATGTGAAAGTCCTTGGGTCTACCACGAAGCTAGTTTTCCGACTTCATATTTCGGTATCGACCATTGCCTACCTCATGTTCAGTGTTCAACTTCCCATGATCAGGTTATTGGCAATTTTAATTTAATTGGAGGACTAGGTGATCAGACAATGCACAACCATCAATGCATTACTTTGGCCAAAGTTTTCCGCCGTGTAGGTTACAGCTAAACTCAAGACAACACACTAGTCTTATGAGTTTAAGTCTTTCGCCACCTCACAACTATCCCTTTCATAGTTATCTAGATCTTATAGTTTGTATTTACTTTATTTCCAATTTAACCTATCTTGCAAGGGTTTATATCGAGATAAATGCCAAAGGCCAACTAGGATCATGAGATAAGTCTAATGGATATTTTCATCTATTTACCATCCCATTTAGTCTCTCTTTTCCTGATGCTTGTTTTTTTAACCTTAAATTACCTTTTACAATGATACTCTTCCATTCTCTATACAACAAGATTTACAATCTTATCATATTAATACCAAGTTTACCTTAAAGACGAATTAAATATATATTAAAATATGTATATTTAATTATTCCTTCAATTAGCTACACCACTAAATAGCTTATTTAATTTATAAATTAAAGAAAATTGATTGTTACAATAATTGCCCATCCATCGGCTTCATACATTAACAAATATCAAAGAAATAATTATATCAATTTATGATAAGTAAGTTTTCTCACTTCTAATATTTATCATTTAATCATATTAAGATATTCTTTCATACAAGGTAATCATATCTTTATTAAAATCATAAATTACATATTCCGTTAAGGTGAAATATATAACTATTACGTAAACCTCACATAGTGAGGTTTGCATATTAACAATGGGTCCAAGATCCCAATAAATTTAGTTAAAATTCTACGATATCATTCTTCTACAAATTGAAATCCAAGTATCTCATTTAGATCCATGCTACAATAAAAATTCACAAGACATGAGTTTCCGCATATCGAACGTGACGGCTAATTATCCTACAAGACTGGAGTAGTGGTATGTTGTCAGTTCAAAATGAACTGGCATGAATATTAACTCCAATTTCTGATGCAATTATTTAATAAAATATGAAACAATATACAAGTTATTTTATCAACAAACATATGGTAATACAACGGAGGATGTATTATTACATGTTTTTCATCAAGATACAACTATGAATGTACACAAATAGAACAACCAATTTCTATTTCAGCAATCATGTTTCACTCTAATCACAAGGATCAAGACATAATCAAACCATAATCATTCAACATCTGAATTCTGATTAAACCACAAGCAAATCATGCTTCACATGGTACAGATTCAACTATTTTTTTACCTTCCAATCAACAAACAACTTAACAAAACAATCTGAAATCATCATTTCCAAATACCAATTAGACATATTCCCTCTAGGTAATGAGCAACTTTGTAAAATGCACAATAACTTTATTCCAAACAATCAGAATACATACATACATACATACATACATACATACATACATACATACATACATACATACATACATACATACATACATACATACATATATATATATGTAGGAACAATCCAACTAAACAGTGTAAAAACACCTCTATTAAATCATTTTAACATGTTCTTTCAGGTAACCAACAGATCAACAAAACAAATTAACCCACATACCACAGGATGATAATTTTGAAGTCTATTTGCATAGAATAACAACAATAAGTTTCTAACACTTCCAGTAATGAAATCCTTTGAGAAAAACTAAGTCATCTTACATAGACTATTAACACTAATTTATTTTTCAATCAGGTAATAAAATTATACCTACAGGAAAATCAACTTGTACATATCCAAATCAGTTTGTTCTAGCATTAATTTCTTTTCTGTTTAGAAATTATTAGAATCCGGAAGCAAATATATCAGGAAAAATGATGAAATACCTGGTAAAAACATTTTTCACACTACCCAGAAATCGCTTTGCTCATACAAATAAATTATTGTTTGACTGTAATAAAACCCAGAGGCAGAAATCGATTTGGGGTTTCTAGAAATCAAAAATAGAAAATAAAATAAAATAAAAAATTGATTAGGAACACCCACCCATTTGCGTTTTTTCTAGGTTTAGCTAAAACCACACAAAGGAAACTTAAGAGAATACATAATCCATCAATTTCCTTTTTAGATTTCATTTCCAAGCAATTAAATCAGAAGTTGTCCACAAATTCATTTAATTGCCATTTAAAATAGAATGTGTATTTCCTCATTATTTACAAATAATGCTACAGAGAAGGGAGAAGATATTCATTCTGCGAAGTAAACCCAGAATCAACAACCTTCTACTCTTCTGCTCCAACAAGTTGAATCCTTCCTTCCTCCAAAACTCACGCAGGTATTCCAGAAGAGAAGAATGAAAATAGACAAAGGAGAAATAAAATAAAATATAATGAAGAAACTATACTATAATGGAGAATTTTTAGGCTTCCAAATGTTGCTTCATGCGTCAATGCATGCCGTGATGCCACATACTTGGTGTCAGATGAAGGCGTGTCCCTTTCAAAACTCTCAGATTTTAAATATTAAAATATTATTATTATTATACTTTTTAACTTTTGATTTACATGCCAAATCCTTTTAGGATTTAAATATATAATTTCACAAATTAATAATGCATTTTTTAAAATTTTATTTTAATTGATACCTAACTTTAATGGTAAAATTAATCATCATAATATAAGTCCACATATTGCCAACAATATGTTATCGTAATAATTATTCGAATTCCCATGTTCCATATAAAATATTCAAACAAATGAAAAATCACCAAGTCCGTAAATAATAATAATTCAAATATTCTCATAAAGCTGGTTTGATATAGCATTGTCAGATAAAACAAAGGTAGTATTCATCATGGTCACTGCAAAAGTCAAACAAAACATAAGACGACCAAACTGATTAAAATAAAATAACCGAAATAAATAACCGAAAGATTCACTATCATTAATGAATCATTTTACCTATGATTAAGGCCTAATCATGTTTTAGGAAGGATCATCAAGGTGGGTACGGACTGTTGGATTATTTGTTCCGCAATTTCATGCCCGTAGAAGTTGTGGGTCATGATACGATGAACCAAATGAATTTTACACCTAATGATGATCTCATCTAATCCTATTTAGACTTAACTGTAGTTAATTTAACTTGCAAGAAATTTTGGGATGTTACATACTCCACCCCTTAGAATAATCATCATCTCGATGATTTCAGGATAAATAGAAAAACTAAACCCATCATTCATTTGTTGCATTAATATATTTCAAATCAGCTTAAAATTTGTATCAATATCATTTCAGCTGAATCATAAAGGTCACAACATCCCTTATATATCTAGAAAATCAGTCACATAATCTGTAGACATAACACATTACTGCTTAAACGACATATTTTCCAGGTTCATTACAAAATCTTCAATAGTAACTATTCATCAAAAAGTACCTTAGTTCCAATATTCAGTTGTAAGCTTATCTACATGATTTACTTATCTACCTCTTTACAGAAAAACTGAATTTAGCACTATAACAAAAATATATTCTTTAAAATCAGTCAAACAGATGCGGAAAAGTAGTCTGGATATCTTCCAGATTTTCCCAAGTGGCACTTTCTTCATAATATTGGTCCCACTAGACCTTACATTGTGAAACCTTGCAGTTTTTCAAGTGCAACTTGCGGGTTTCTAGTATCCTTATAGGCTCAACCGCGATTACCCCTGGATCCAGAACCTGCAATGAATCCCAATTAAGTACATGTGTTAAATTAGGTACATATTTCTTAAGCAAGGAAACATGAAATACATTGTGCATCTTGGATAGAGCGGGAGGTAGTGCTAGCTTGTAGGCTACTGGTCCAACAACCTCTAGGACTTCAAATGGTCCTACAAACCTAGGAGATAGTTTGGCTGACCTGCCAAACAAAATGGAACTCTTTTTAGGTTTGACCCTAAGAAAAAATTTATCTCCCATGTTAAATTTTCTATCAATTCTTTTTAAATCTACATAACTTTTCTGTCTATTTATGGCCTCTTTCAATCTTTCTTGGATTAATTTAACCTATTTTTCCATTTCTAACAGCATTTTAGGTCCAATTAGTACTCTATCTTTAGGATTATCCCAACTTATTGGTGTTCTACACCTACGACCATATAAGGCCTCAAAAGGAGCCATCTAAATGGAAGAATGGTAGGTGTTATTATAGGAAAATTCAACCAAGGGAAGATACTCTTCCCATTTGTATTGTTGATCCATGCAATACATTCTTAGTAAATCTTCTAGCACTTGATTTACTCTTTTAGTTTGACCATCAGTTTCAGGATGGTAGGTAGAACTTATGTTTAGTTTTGTCCCTAAGGCAACATACAAAGTCTGCCAAAATCTGGAAGTCATCCTTGAGTCCCTGTCTGAAATTATTATTTCTGGAACTCCATGTAATCGAAAAACTTCTTGCACAAACCTTTTTGCTAGTATGGGTGAATTATCCTTTAAATTACTTGCTATAAAATGTGCCACTTTAGTTAACTTGTCTACAACTACAAGTATAACATCATGTTTATTTTGGGACATAGGTAGACCTTGGAAAAAATCCATACTTATAATTTGCCACTTATATTCTGGCACTTTGTGAGGATATAATAATCCTACTAAATGTGAATGTTCATCCTTTACTTGATGACATTCTAGGCATTGTGAGACATAAAGTATCACATCATTTTTCATTTTTTTTCAGAAGTATTGCTTTTTGATGTCCGCCATCATTTTTGTTACTCCTAGATGTCCGAGTAGGGAACATCATGAAATTATCTCATGACTTTACTTCTGAGTTCTTTACCCTCTGGTACATATATTTTGTTGTTATAACGTAGAATCCCATTTGTTTCCAACTTGAAACCATCATACCTTTTGTCTCTCGGATCTTTTTCTAAAGTTTTTTTAACATGATTGTAGTAGGGGTCATTGGTTAACTCATTTTTGACTTCATCTTTAAACTGGGTTCTTAATGTAATTATAGCAGCAATATACTTTCTACAAATTAAGGCATCAGCCACCCTATTCTCTTTTCCTTGACATGTGGAATCACCTAACTAGTTGCGGGGGTGTGTTTTGATTTTATACTTTATCTATTTTGGAAAGGGAAAAATTCCAATCTTTCCCCTGAAAGTCCATGCCCCCACCATTGAATTTTCAACGTAGGCCACGTGTCCCTTCCTGATTGACTGTGGGCCTTAACTTAGAAATTTTCCCCTTCGTATGAGTGGGGCTCTAATTTCCATGAAATTAGATTCAGGGAAAATTGAGAGGACAACAGATCTAGAATCTTCAACACTAGAGCACTTGTGAGTCTACCTTTTAACTCCTTAAAGGCTTCTTCACACTTGATGTCCCAAACAAATTTCTTACCCTTCTTTTGCAAAGAAGTGATAGGTCCCACTAACTTAGAAAAGTCCTTTACGAACTTCCGATAGTAGCCTGCTAGACCCATAAAACTTCTCACTTCATGCACATCCTTCGGTGCTGGCCATTCCATGATGGCACTGATCTTTGAAGGGTCCACCGAGATTCCCTCTTTATTTATTATGTGGCCTAAGTATTGTACTTCGTATTGATAGAAAGCACACTTAGATAATTTTCCATATAATTTATGTTTTTCGTTGATCATCGCAGCAGGTTACACATTTTCCTAAGCAATCCAAGGTTACATTATGTTGACTTAACCAATTTATACCTATGAAAACATCATAGGATCCAAGAGGTGCCACATACAAGTTTAATCTTGTTGTGAACTCAGGTAATTCTAGTGGTGCCTCAAACAAACACTGCTTCACTCTATGTACAACATTATTTCCATCTTTTGCACAATCAAGTGTGTTTCATGTACCCAACTCTTATTTTGATTTTATCGGTTATTTAGACGAAACAAAACATTCTGTTGAGCCAAATTGAATAAAACATAAACGAGTTCTCCAAAAAGCTTACTTGAGGTTTCAATGGGAGTCACTTGCTTTTCTGCTTGCTTATTATGGACTACAACATAAATCTTATGTTGTTTCCCCTCTTTATTTACTACAGTAGATCCCTTCTGCTAGTTATTCCATTTTCCTCTTTGCAGACAGTTGTTAGTGAAATGATCGCCACCGCACTTAAAACATCCACCAAGAGGTCCTTTTCTCTCAATCTTATTCTCAAGCTGAAAATTGTTCCTTATTGCCCATTATTTTTATTATTCACAACAAATATACCAACTATTCCTCTTTTATTGTGTGTCCGAACTTGTTGTTTCCCTTTTTCCATGATAGTTTACTTGTGGTTGGTGTTTGAAAACTGCTATATTTCCTTACGTTTTTCCTCTGTATAGGCATAAATACTTCACAAATTTTGTTCTTGCTTGATAGATTTTTCAAACATTGTTTCCATAGAAGTATATCCATGAACATCTACCTCACCACCAAGTCTTTAGGATTCATCCCATTATAAATTTTCTCACTCTAAACTTCTCATCCCTTTGATACATAGGAACATATTTCAGCAATCGAATGAAACGTTCCCAATATATTCATGAATCGAGTACTTTCCTTGGGTCAGATTTTATAATTCGCCATCTTTTGGTCAAAGTATAGCTGAGGTAGCCATCGTTGATAGAAGTAGGCCTTAAACTACTCCCATGTGAACATATAAGAATTAATTCCTAGTTCCATTTCGAATAGCAAATTTTCAGCGCCATCCACAAGAGTTGTACCATCAAATTTAGGTGGGGATATTCTTTTAATGTCCCTTTCTAACTCAGTGACTAGCCTTTATTTTGTATTTTCCTTTCATTGGTGCTCAAATTGATCATCATATTTCTCATCTCCTTGATTCTCATCCCTACGATCCTCATTCTCTTCACCACCCTAACCTTGTTCTTATAAGGCAACAACTCGGTTTCGGGTGTCATTTAAAAGGTTGAGTATTTCTTCTAACTTTGGAGCTGTGTTATTCGACACATCATCAATATTTACCCCATTGTCACTCACCATATTAGTTCTTGTTGACAACATCATAGGATCCAAGAGGTGCCACATACAAGTTTAATATTGTTGTGAACTCAGGTAATTCTAGTGGTGCCTCCAATAAACACTGCTTCACTCTATGTACACCATTATTTCCATCTTTGTACAATCAAGTGTGTTTCATGTACCCAACTCTTATTTTGATTTTATTAGTTATTTAGACGAAAAAAACATTGTTGAACTGAATTGAATAAAACAAAAACAGGTTCTCCAAAAATCTTACCTGAGGTTTCAATGGGAGTCACTTGCTTTTTTGCTTGCTTATTATGGACTACAACATAAATCTTATGTTGTTTCCCCTCTTTATTTACTACAGTAGATCCCTTCTGCTAGTTATTCCATTGTCCTCTTTGCATGGGACAGTTGTTAGCGAAATGATCGCCACCGCACTTAAAACATCCACCCAGAGGTCCTTTTCTCTCAATCTTATTCTGGCTAAAACTTGTTCCTTGTTGCCCATTATTTTTATTATTCACAACAATTCTACCCACTATTCCTCTTTTATTGTGAGTCGAACTTGTTGTTTCCCTTTTTCCATGCTGGTTTACTTGTGGTTGGTGTTTGAAAACTGCTATATTTCCTTCATTTTCCTCTTTATAGGCATAAATACTTCGCAAATTTTTTTCTTGCTTGATAGATTTTTCAAACATTGTTTCCATAGAAGTATATCCATGAACATCTACCTCACCACCAGTGCTAGGATTCAGTCCCATTATAAATTTTCTCACTCTAAACTTCTCATCCCTTTGATACATAGGAACATATTTCAGCAATCGAATGAAACGTTCCTAATATATTCGTAATTGAGTACTTTCCTTGAGTCGATTTTATAATTCTCGCCATCTTTTGGTCAAAGTATAGCCGAGGTAGCCATCGTTGATAGAAGTAGGCCTTAAACTCGCTCCCATGTGAACATATAAGAATTAATTCCTAGTTCCATTTCGAATAGCGAATTTTCAGCATCATCCACAAGAGTTGTACCATCAAATTTAGGTGGGGATATTCTTTTAATGTCCCTTTCTAACTCAAAGCATCTAGCCTTTATTTTGTATTTTCCCTTTCATTCAGTGCTCAAATTGATCATCATATTTCTCATCTCCTTGATTCTCATCCCTACGATCCTCATTCTCTTCACCACCCTAACCTTGTTCTTATAAGGCAACAACTCGGTTTCGGGTGTCATTTAAAAGGTTGAGTATTTCTTCTAACTTTGAGCTGTGTTATTCGACACATCATCAATATTTACCCCATTGTCACTCACCATATTAGTTCTTGTTGACAACATCATAGGATCCAAGAGGTGCCACATACAAGTTTAATATTGTTGTGAACTCGGAGTAATTCTAGTGGTGCCTCCAACAAACACTTGCTTCACTCTATGTACACCATTATTTCCATACTGTACAATCAAGTGTGTTTCATGTACCCAACTCTTATTTTGATTTTATTAGTTATTTAGACGAAACAAAACATTCTGTTGAACCAGAATTGAATAAAACAAAAACGAGGTTCTCCACAAATCTTACTTGAGGTTTTGATGGGAGTCACTTGCTTTTTTGTTTGCTTATTATGGACTACAACATAAATCTTATGTTGTTTCCCATATTAATTTAGTACAGTAGATCCCTTCTTCTAGTTATTGCATTGTCCTCTTTGCGGACAGTTGTTAGAGAAATGATCACCTTTGCACTTAAACCATCCACCCGCAGGTCCTTTTCTCTCAATCTTATTCTGGCTAAAACTTGTTCCTTGTTGCCCATTATTTTTATCATTCACAACAAATATACCAACTATTCCGCTTTTATTGACAGGTCTGAACTTGTTGTTTCCCTTTTTCCATGATAGTTTACTTGTGGTTGGTGTTTGAAAACTGCTATATTTCCTTCTGTTTTCCTCTGTATAGGCATAAATACTTCGCAAATTTTTTTCTTGCTTGATAGATTTTTCAAACATTGTTTCCATAGAAGTATATCCATGAACATCTACCTCACCACTAGTGCTAGGATTCAGTCCCATTATAAATTTTCTCACTCTAAACTTCTCATCCCTTTGATACATAGGAACATATTTCAGCAATCGAATGAAACGTTCCCAATATTCTTGTAACTGAGTACTTTCCTTGAGTCAGATTTTATAATTCTGCCATCTTTTGGTCAAAGTATAGCTGAGGTAGCCATCGTTGATAGAAGTAGGCCTTAAACTGCTCCCATGTGAACATATAAGAATTAATTCCTAGTTCCATTTCGAATAGCGAATTTTCAGCGCCATCCACAAGAGTTGTACCATCAAATTTAGGTGGGGATATTCTTTTAATGTCCCTTTCTAACTCAGCAGCTAGCCTTTCTTTTGTATTTTCCCTTTCATTCAGGTGCCTAAATTGATCATCATATTTCTCATCTCCTTGATTCTCATCCCTACGATCCTCATTCTCTTCACCACCCTAACCTTGTTCTTCTAAGGCAACAACTCGGTTTCGGGTGTCATTTAAAAGGTTGAGTATTTCTTCTAACTTTGTAGCCGTGTTATTCTACATGTCATCAATATTTACCCCATTGTCACTCGCCATATTAGTTCTTGTTGACAACATCATAGGATCCAAGAGGTGCCACATACAAGTTTAATATTGTTGTGAACTCGGGTAATTCTAGTGGTGCCTCCAACAAACACTTTGCTTCACTCTATGTACACCATTATTTACATCTTGTACAATCTAAGTGTGTTTCATGTACCCAAATCTTATTTTGAGTTTATCACTTATTTAGATGAAACAAAACATTGTTGAACCGGAATCGAATAAAACGAAGCTTGAGGTTCTCCATAAATCTTACTTGAGGTTTCAATGGGAGTCACTTGCTTTTTTGTTTGCTTATTGTGGGACGACAACATAAATATTATGTTGTTGCCCATATTAATTTACTACTGATAGATCCCTTCTTCTAGTTATTCCATTGTCCTCTTTGAGGACAGTTGTTAGAGAAATGATCACCACCACACTTAAAACATCCACCCAGAGGTCCTTTTCTCTCAATCTTATTTTGGCTGAAACTTGTTCCTTGTTGCCCATTATTTTTATCATTCACAACAGATATACTGATTATTCCTCTTTTATTGACAGGCATGAACTTGTTGTTTCCCTTTTTCCATTCTATTTTACTTATGGTTGGTGTTTGAAAACTTCTATATTTCCCTCTCTTTTCCTCTTTATAGGCATAAATACTTCACAACTTTTATTCTTGCTTGATATATTTTTCAAACATTGTTTCCATCGAAAAATATCCATGAACATCTACCTCACCACCAAATCTTTAGGATTCAATCCCATTATAAATTTTCTCACTGTAAACTTCTCATCCCTTTGATACATAGGAACATATTTCAACAATCAAGTGAAATGTTCCCAATATTCTGTAACTAAGTACTTTCCTTGAGTCAGATTTTGGAATTCTACCATCTTTTTGTCAAAGTATAGCTGAGGTAGCCATCATTGATGGAAGTAGGCCTTAAACTGCTCCCATGTGATCATATAAGAATTAATTCCTAGTTCCATTTCGAATAGCCAATTTTTAGTGCCATCCACAAGAGTTGTAGCATCAAATTTAGGTGGGAATATTCATTTAATGTCCTTTTCTAACTCGGTAGCCAACCTTTCTTTCTTGTTTTCCCTTTCATTCGTGTGTTGAGATTGATCATCATATTGCTCATCACCCGATTCTCATCCCTACGATCCTCATTCTCTTTACCACCATAACCTTGTTGTTCTAAGTCAACAACTTGGTTTGGGTGTCATTTAAAAGGTTGAGGATTTCTTCTAACTTAGCAGCCATATTATCCGACACGTCATCAATATTTACCCCATTGTCACTCGCCATATTAGCTCTTGTTGCCGGCCTAGCCAAAGTTTCCTATTTTTATAAAAGAGGATACTTTTTATTAGAATGTGTGTCCCATTAATGTCCAAGTGTCTGAGCCTCTAGCTCTGATACCAAAATGTAATGCTCAAAATTACTAGAACTGGAAAATGGGGATTTTTTTAAACATACATAAAAATAGATTACGTAGCTGCATTCATACAGATTTATTTAATCAAATTCTTTAAATCAAATTTGTTCTTTTGATCTATCTAATAACATCCATGTAAGCCATGTGTGGCTGAGAAGGGTGTATCTAGATCTCCATGATCTCCCTTCACCACTACTTTGAGTGACAATGCTTACTTGCATTTCGGCTCAACCTTTTTAAAGGTCATGGGAACTATGTGAAAGTCCTTGGGTCTACCATGAAGCTAGTTTTCTAACTTCGTATTTCGGTATCCGACCATTTCCTACCTCATGTTTAGTGTTCAACTTCCCATGATCAGGTTACTGGCAATTTTAATTTAATTGGAGGACTAGGTGATCAGACAATACACAACCATCAATGCATTACTTTGGCCAAATTTTTCCGTCATGCAAGTTACAACTAGCCTCAAGACAACACACTAGTCTTATGAGTTTAAGTCTTCCGCCACCTCACAACTATCCCTTTCATAGTTATCTAGATCTTATAGTTTGTATTTACTTTATTTCCAATTTAACCTATCTTACAAGAGTTTATATCGAGATAAATTCCAAAGGCCAACTAGGATCATGAGATAATTCTAATGGATCTTTTCATCTATTTACCATCCCATTTAGTCTCTTTTTCTGATGCTTGTTTTTTAACCTTAAATTACCTTTTACAACGATACTCTTCCATTCTCTATACAATAACATTTACAATCTTATCATATTAATACCAAGTGTACCGAAAAGCTAAGCTAAATATATATTAAAACATGTATATTTAATTATTCCTTTGATTAGCTATGCCACTAAATAGCTTATTTAATTTAGAAATTAAAGACAATTGATTGTTACAATAATTGCCCAACTATCGGCTTCATACATTGACAAATATCAAATAAATAAATATATCAATTTATGATAAGTAAGATTTCTCACTTCTAATATTTATCATTTACTCATATTAAGATATTATTTCATACAAGGTAATCATCTCTTTATTAAAATCATAAATTACATATGTCGTTAAGGTGAAATATATAACTATTATGGTAACTCTCACATAGTGAGGTTTGAATATTAACAATGGGTCCAAGATCCCAATAAATTTAGTCAAAATTCTGGGATATCATCCTTCTACAAATTGAAATCCAAGTATCTCATTTAGATCCATGCTACGATAAAACTTCACAAGACATGAGTTTCCGCATATCCAAACATGATGGCTAATTGTCCTGCAAGACTAGAGTAGTGGTATGTTGTCAGTTCAAAATGAACTGGCATGAATATTAACTCCAATTTCTGATGTAATTATTTAATAAAATATGAAACGATATACAAGTTATTTTATCAACAAACGTATGGTAATATAACGGAGGATGTATTATTACATGTTTTTCATCAAGATACAATTATGAATGTACACAAATAGAACAACCAATTTCTATTTCAGCAATCATGTTTCACTCTAATCACAAGGATCAAGACATAATCAAACCATAATCATTCAACATCTAAATTCTGATTAAACCACAAGCAAATCATGCTTCACATGGTACAAATTCAACTATTATTTTTCTTACCTTCCAATCAACAAACAACTTAACAAAACAGTTTGAAATCATCATTTCCAAATACCAATTAGACATATTCCCTCTAGGTAATGAGCAGCTCTGTAAAATGCACAATAACTTTATTCCAAACAATCAAAATACATACATACATACATACATACATACATACATACATATACATATATATATATATACATATATATATATATATATATATATATATATATATATATATATATATATATATCTATGTGTGTGTGTGTGTGTATGTGTGTATATATATATATATATACACACACACACACACACACACACACACACACACACACACACACACACACACACACACACACACACACACACACACACACACATAGGAACAATCCAACTAAATGTGTAAAAACACCTCTATTAAATCATTTTAACATGTTCTTTTAGGTAACCGACAGATCAACAAAACAAATTGACCCACATACCACAGGATGATAATTTTGAATTCTATTTGCATAGAATAACAACAATAAGTTTCTAACACTTCCAGTAACAAAATCCTTTGAGAAAAACTAAGTCATCTTACATAGACTGTTAACACTAATTTATTTTTCAATCAGGTAATAAAATTATACCTACATGCAAATCAACTTGTATATATCCAAATCAGTTCGTTCCAGCATTAATTTATTTTCTGTTTAGAAATTATTAGAATCTGGAAGAAAATATATTAGGAAAAATGATGAAATACCTGGTAAAAACAATTATCACACTACCCAAAAATCCATTTTCTCATACAAATAAATTATTGTTGACTTTAATAAAACCCAAAGGCCGAAATCAATTTAGGGTTTCCAGAAATCAAAAATAGAAAAAAAAAATTATTAGGAACACCCATCTCTGCGATTTCTCTAGGTTTAGCTAAAAAAATACAAAGAAAACTTAAGAGAATACAAAATCCATCAATTTCCTTTTTAGATTTCATTTCCAAGCAATTAAATCAGAAGTTGTCCACAAATTCATTTAATTTCCATTTAAAACAGAATGTGTATTTCCTCATTATTTACAAATAATGCTACAGAGAAGGGAGAAGATATTCATGCCTGAAGTAAACCCAGAATCAGAAACCTTCTACTCTTCCTGCTCCAACAAGTTGAATCCTTCCTTCCTCCAAAACTCACACGTTATTCCAGAAGAGAAGAATGAAAATAGACAAAGGAGAAATAAAAGAAAATATAATGAAGAAACTATATTATAATGGAGAATTTTCGGGCTTCCAAATGTTACTTCATGCGTCAATGCATGCCATGATGCCACATACTTGGTGTCAGATGAAGGCATGTCCTCTCAAAACTCTCATATTTTAAATATTAAAATATTATTATTATTATACTTTTTAACTTTTGATTTACATGCCAAATCCTTTTAGGATTTAAATATATAATTTCACAAATTAATAATGCAATTTTGTTTTTAATTGATACCTAACTTTAATGGTAAAATTAATCATCATAATATAAGTCCACATATTGCCAACAATATGTTATCGTAATAATTATTTGAATTCCCATGTTCCATATAAAATATTCAAACAAATGAAAAATCACCAAGTCCGTAAATAATAATAATTTGAATATTCTCGTAAAGTTGGTTTGATATAGCATTGTCAGATAAAATAGAGGCAGTATTCATCACGGTCACTGCAAAAGTCAAACAAAACATAAGATGACCAAACTGATTAAAATAAAATAATCGGAATAAATAACCAAAAGATTCACTATCATTAATGAATCATTTTACCTATGATTAAGGCCTAATCATGTTTTAGGA
This sequence comes from Taxus wallichiana var. yunnanensis, assembly GCA_018340775.1. Lineage (NCBI taxonomy): Eukaryota > Viridiplantae > Streptophyta > Pinopsida > Cupressales > Taxaceae > Taxus > Taxus wallichiana. Next base: position 278,245,222 of record CM031236.1, on the reverse strand, counting down.
AGGATCATCAAGGTGGGTGCGGCCCTGCGGGGTTATTCGTTCCGCAATGTCATGCCCCGCAGCAGAAGTTGTGGGTCATGATATGACGAGCCAAATGAATTTTACACCTAATGATGATCTCGTCTAATCTTGTTTAGACTTAACCATAGTTAATTTAACTTGCAAGAAATTTGGGATGTTACAATCTTTCAAAATGGATCTTAAGACAAGATTTGGACTGGCTATTTTAACGTTTCTAGGGTTGGTGCATATTATTTAGATCTATCGAGAAAATCCTAAATTCAGCATGGAAGTGTATTCATGATCTAGGATAATTTTGAAATTTATTTAGGAAGATTTTGGAAAGATCAAGAGGTTTAGGAACAAGTTCAAAAAAAAGTGGGTTTTTGAGGTCAAATGAACTTGTACCACGAAAGAGCACCCGAGCTTTGGGAGATGACTTGCGGGAGATTCGGAATGAGTTAAGAGACAAAATAATATCAATGGAAATCTATTTCAGTCCTGTACATGGTGGTAATTTCAGATTCTTCTCAAGCCCCATGCAACTTTCTATATAACTCATTATTCTCAAACACAAGCTGGTGAAAAAGGGCATTATTGAGAGGATTTCAAGAAGAATAAAGGAATGATACCCTTCCCATCCTTCTCAAATTTCCATTTTCATTCAATTTCATATAAATAAGTGTGAAAAAAATTATCCAAGAGATCAATATAAGGTGTTTTCAAGTCAGTTCCCAAGGTACCATGTTTCAAAGTAGTTAGTAAAAACTAATTGGAGGAAAAATGTCAGAATGGAACTCAAAGATCATTTTTCCCCCTATTGTGCCTTTCCAAGAGGAAAAAGGGGGAAAAAAATAACCCGCCATCTTTATAGCCCATGGACATGACGTATGACCCCATGGACCTTCAATAAACTCTTTTTGTCGATTCTCTTAACCCCTGCTCCAAATCTCGCATGTGTGCCAAGTGTCACCATGGGATGAGGGAATAATTTTTGTCCCCATAATCCCTTTTCATGGGGAAAATGGAAAAATGTGCCCCCATAATTTCTTCCATCAAATTCTCCATATGATCGAAAAGTGACCCTCAGGTGCTAAATCTCAACCCCCTCCTCAATCCTCTCCACCGAGCATGAGTGAAAAATGGAAAGCTAGTGGAATGGATTGATTTTGTGTTCCCATTTTCCATTTCCAAGGGGATAAAAGGGACAAAAAAATGTGTCCCCCCTCCCTCAAGCTTTCCGATCCTATATAAACGAAACTTAACCATTTTTCACTCTCTCCCCCACATTTCTCCATTTACACCCAAAACTAAGCGTTTTTTTCAAGATTACTTCATTGCATTTTTACCACATGGATCTATTTCCCCATCCTCCCATGATCTCAATAAAGACATTTATTAAGAAAAAACTCAAATATCCAAGCTTCAGGCTCACATTTTCATAAGAATGACTATGTGCACATGAAAATAAAAAAACTCATTGATTAATAAAAATAAATGGCCCTAAAGCCTTGAATGGGGTATTTAGGGTTCTAGTGTTAATCTAAATAGGACTAAAACATTGTATAAATAATCTAAAGTAGTATGGAAACAATAGAAAATAATTATTCTAAGTAAAGTAAAACCCTAAGTATGTAAGAGAAGGAAGAGAAATAGCTTAGTTGATTTGAAGAGACTGTCGCGCAAAGTCGCAGATCTATAAATAAAATTTGGAAGTGCAAATGATCACTCAGGGACCTTGTGAAAACTAGATCTAGATGATCTAAAGGGAATGGATCACTTGGGAAGGGACTGGAGCACCCCTAGACTCTCTAGTGCTTGATATGGGCTTTGTAGTACTCACAGTTTTTAAGGATATGAAATTTTTTGGGTCAAAAGAGTGTCACAAATATTCTCTGTTTGTCGCAACTGGATTCACCGAATGAGTTGTAAAATGACTTGCAATGAAAGAGGAAGTATCAAACCATAGAAAAATAAAATATGCAAATTAATCAGTCGAAGTGATCTCAGCCACAAAACCAGTGGACTTATCTTTGAGCGTTGCACTACATTTCACACTGGATGCGATTCAAAAGTGCGTGTGTGCGTGTTTTTCCTAAGTGATCTCTTTGCGCAGTCAAACTTTGTGAAGTATCGGGAAATAATAGCTATATAAAATGTAAATAGAATGTGTGCATGGAATAGAATAAAATCCCTCCCCCTATGCATTGTGTGTGATGCCGATCTTCCTATCCTTGATGTATGGTGCTATGTGGATGTAATGGTTGTAAATAATGCAGCCCTAATGGAATGATAGATAGTAGTTACGCTAGGACCCTCATTATTGTATTATAAGCTTTATATTTATAGGGATCTCAAGTCTAATTTCATAATTAATCTAGACAAGGATGACTGAGAAAAATATAAACATGACTAATGGCTAGAAGTAATCGAAAAAGGAGAGAGGGATTTACATAGATCAACATGCCCAAAGAGGGATCTGGGGTACTGGGCACCCCAAGATAGGTGGGAACCCCGAATTAGGACTAGAATGTCCGGGAAGTTGTGAAATGGGTGGAGGAGGGTGGATTCAAAAGATGAAACATGTGAAAAAGTTAACCTAGGGCGAAACTCATGTGTAGTTGTTGTGTGTAATGTACCTGCATTGCTAGTATGGAAAGTACATGCCATAATGTGTTGTCCTTGTCGTTGTTTGTTGTTGTTGCCCCTAATTGGACTGCTTGTTTCTCATACGGTGGACCTGTAAGGAGAAAACACTCAATTAGTCAAATATGTATGTATGTAAAAATGTTGTGTAAAATATGCAAATGTAATGTACAAAAATATGAAATATGTTAGAAAAAGTGTAAATGAAACATGTGCACTTGATCCATGTCGAGAAGAAGGGTGTAGAAGGATATCATGTACTGTCGCGAATGTTTTAGGTGATCTCATGCCACCCTAGCTGAAGAAGTGTAGGGAGGAAATGCTTTGTGTCCTCCAACTCTAATGACTTCTACTAAAACTTGTTGAAGACATCTTTATACCATTCTAGTTTTTGGGCGATCTAATGCCACTAGACAAATAAATGTAGAGATGTCACCCACTGTAACCCCTGAGCATGTAACCACTCCATAGAATTGTTAAAGGAAACCATGTCCTTTCATGGATGCTATGTATGGAGTTTTAAGACTGGTTTACACTCACTCATTGTGTATCGAACCAAGTGTGAATACATTGTGTTAGTAGAAAAATCATAATGATGCCCCTTCTCTCGGGGTGTATGCGACAAACCTGGAAAACAATGCAGCCCATAAAAGGATCAACCACACTCTGACCTTGTAACCAACTCATCCCTATAGAGGGGAAGAAAATGCACTTGGGACATACCAAGGCATGCGAAAAATGGGATGGCTAGCCAAAACAAGTGTTATTCCGCAAGCACATACATGTAATCAATGTAAAAATGCAAAGTGTGTAGTAAAAATACCTAAGCACACTAATGTAAAAATGTAAGAAACAATACAAAGACTATAGAAAGTGGGTTACAAAAAAAGGACATCACTCACGAGATCACAAGACACTCAAGTTCACCATGGTCGTAAACATGAGATAAGTGTGTACACAAGAAAAGGTAAAAGCCTGCATACAATGGAGAACAAAGTAGACAAGTAGAAACAAACAAGCGATCATAGAAACATGTAATCCTACAAAACAAGTGTTACACATAGAACACACGTTAGCATGTTAGAGTGATAACCAATATGTCAAAAATGTGTATGAATAGGTAGTATAAGATGCTACTTACAAAATGAAACAATAGCACCCGTATAAGTTGAATGTAGATGCCCCAAAGTGATTAGTATAGGTAGGGTAGAAGGTAAGCATTCATGCCACATGTAGATTCATATATCTCGTGATCACACTAAAAAAAGAGCTGAACGTGCATGTCTATATGATAATGACATATAATAAAGTCATCTAACACGTGTAGTAAAGTGAACATGCACAATAGTAGTAAGAAAAAGTAAATGGCCCCAAGACAAGCAAGTATCCTGTGAGTGGATGGAGTGGAATGGAAAATGGAATGATAGGAGCTATGTGCCCACCAAGTGTATGGAAGTGTATGAAGTGATGTTTATTTATTTTTCCCCCTAAGTGTTGATTGTGTCTAGCGTGCTACGATGAGTGTGTACATGTAATGGTGATGAAATGCGACATGGAGATATACATGTGGACCCTATAGTGTAAGCTTATACCATAAATTTGTTGATTGGAAGAGTGATGATTTATCCCTAAGCATATATCACTATAGAATGAGTGTATGGTGAGGATACATATGGAAAGATATGCAATGACCCTATAGGCTAAGCATATACAATGAAATGTTGAATGGATGAGTGATGATTTGGCCCTAATTGTATATCACCACGAGATGATCGGTAGCAAGTGATAAAGTATATTATTGTATAGCAATTGTGGATGGCATGAAAAATGAAGGAGTGATGATTTATCCCTAAGCATATATCACTACCTGATGAAAGGAGAAGGTGATGATCTAGCCTATAACATATGTCACTATGAGATGGGTGATGAGGGTGTATGAAACATATAGGATTAGGTGGTGGATAGTGGACGATGGTGATTTAGCACTAAGCGTAGACCACTATGTGATGAATAAGAATGAGGTGGTGATATATCCTAAAGTGTATACCACTACGTGATGAAGAAGGAGAGGGTGGTGATTTAGCCTAAAACGTATACCACTAAGTGATGAGTGAGGATAGATGACTTAGAATAGGATACTAGAATATGTGATGATAGGGTGTAAGAGGATAATGTGAATTGGATGAAGGGAGTGGTGATTTAACCTAAGGTGTATACCACTACACGGTGATTGAAGGCATGATAGTATAATGGAATAAGTTTGGAATCGAGAAATGGAAGAGGATGATATAATAGAAGATGATAGAATGATGTGGATTTGATGGAAGGAGTGGTGATTTAACCTAAGGTATATACCACTATGCATGCAATGATTGGTGGCATGATGGTGTAATAGAATAAGTTTTTAATGAAGAAAAGTGTAGGACGACGATTATGAGAGGAGGTGATAGAATGATGTAGAAGCGATGAAAGGAGTGGTGATTTAACCTAAGGTGTATACCACTACATGATGATAGGTGTGGGTGATGATATAGCCTAGAGTGTTGGTCACTAGTCTGATGAATGTGGTATGATGACATGTTGCGGGCAGGTAAGGTCCACTTGATTAGTAAACCATCGCATTCGAGTATAGACCAAGGAACTAGAATGCGTCATAGGATAGTGAGTGAAGCACGTAGAACAATGTAGTGTAGGAGACCAAATAGTGGATAAAGTGTGTAGCTACGCGGTAGAATGTAGAAAGTACGGTGATAAGTGTAAATGGAATAGGTAGTGGTTATAAGTAAAGCTTGATCTATAGATAATGTGACCTAGCATAGATATAGAATGTATGAAGGAAATATAAAACTAGCCTCATATATGATGATGAATTATTTAGATTGTATGAGAGAGATCATATAGGGATGATGTTAGTGTGAGTTATCCTATGTGTCCTCTTCTCATATTGGAGGGTCATCTCACATGGGTTAGGTTTAGGGTTAGGTTTAGGGTTTCATGTGTGTCATGCACTAGGGTTACTCAACACCATATATTTAGCCTTTTACTATTCATGTATGAGCATGTCAAGACACTCCACGTGGATTGTATTTTTTTGCTCTCCCACGTGCTTTGCTTGGCCACTCCCTCCTGCGCTTTGTAAAATCTTATCTCAAAAAAACATCAAAACCCTTCGTCTTTTTTTTTTAAAAATGGCTGTTTTTTTTGTTAGTGTTTTTTATTTGGTAAGTTCAAGGCACCCCCCCTACCCTCTTACACACTTTGGAAAAACCCTTATTACTACCACAGCCTCACATCTCACGGCTGCCCCTCCTCCCACGGGCTGCTCCGCCATGGCCTCTTCTGGTCTCGCACAAAGATACTGAAAAAAAAACTCATGGTTTCCTCAAAACCCGCACACCAATGCACATAGTTTCAAAACCTACGTTTTACCTTCTCCATGCAATTTTTGGTAATTTTTCTAAAAAGTGTTTGTCTTTTTGTAAGGTTTTAAAAACTGTAGTTTGCTTTTTTTTTGTATGCATTCTTTTAAAACCATGTGGTAAGTTTCAAAGTTTTTCGGTAAGCTTTTTAAAATACTTTCCAATTTAACTACTTTCCTATTTTAAATTCCTGTAAAAATACAATGTGGTAAGTTTTTTTAAATCACATTTTCTAAAAAGCCTTCCTTTTTAAATTCTTACCTTTTTTACATGATTTTTCATCTTTTAAATAAACGTGAAAGTTATTTGTAAAGTTTTCAAAAAAACAATATATATAAAATTCTTTCTATTCTTTAAAAAAAAGAAAGAAGCTTTTTACTTTTTTATTAAGCTTTTTAAAAAAGGGAAAGTTTTTATTTAAGATTTAATATTTTTAAATCTTAATTAGTTTTGTAATTAATTAGATTTAATCTAATTAAATCTTTTTTTTATTAATTTCACTTTAATTTGCTTTGAATAGCGTTAAAACATCATTTTGTTAAACATCCAATTGCTCTCAAAATAGTAAAATTGGGTGTTTCCAAACACTAAAATTTAGGAGTTATTGGCATTTTTTTTCTCTAATCGTGTGCTCAAGTGTGCAACATCACTCTGTGCACCTTTCTCCTTCCGAGCTCCTTTTCGGCGTTATGAAGACTCTCTGAACTCCTTGCATTCCCAAACCTTGTATTTCACCCTTACTATTGCTTGCAACTAATGAGTGCATCCGCCACATTCTGCAACAATGGGGTTTCCTTTTACGACGTGAGATGTTTTTTGTCACCACAAGTGTTGGCTTTCACCTCCTTTCTATTTTTTTGCTTGTGCTTGTTTATGGTGTCCTTTTTGTTGCACTCCATGAAACACTATTGTGGTCTCCTCTCTTGCGCATTATTATGCTAATTGCAAGATGAGTTACCAAGTGTTTCAAACCACATACACGGACCTAATTGTAATCAACGCACTAAACTATAAAGTGCCGAAAGCAGGGGGTTGTTATTGTCCTGGGTGGTTGTGTTTCTTTTCTACATTTCTTTCTCTCTCTCTCACTATGGATGCACTTTCAATTCCTTTGCTTACACCGTTCAACTTTTTCGAATGGAGATCGAAAATAATAATGAAACTAAGGAGTAAAGGTTTCTTCTACATCACCATCGTAGGCGAGACTCGAACCAGATGACAAACCTAAAAAATCTAAGTGGTTAAACTGTAGTGATGAAGCTTTAGGTCTTCTTTGCATGTTCATTTCTCCTGACTTGCTCTTCCACATTGAGGCGTCTGAAACACCTAAATCTACATGGAAAATGTTAGATGTGATGTTTGGACAACTAGATGACATGAGAGCGCATGAGTTGGAAAATGAACTACTAGGGTTAAATCCTAGTGACTTTGAAAACCTACAAGCTTTCTTCTCAAAATTTGTCCACATTAGATTATTGTTAAAAGGATGTCAAGTAGAAAAGAAAGATTCTCAACTGATCTTGTCGATTCTCTCTAAGCTAGGTCCCGAATATTCTATCTTTGTGTCAACTTTCTACGCTACAAAAGTTGCTTTGGGTGATACTTGGACTATGCCCTCCTTTGACTATTTTTCATCCCAACTCATTCGAGAATAGGACAAACTCATTCAAATGGGGTATCTCAAGTCCAAGTCACATGCCCTTGTAGCAAGTACTAGCAAGGGAAAGAAGAATAAAGAGAAGAAATAAATAAAGGATTAACCTAAGAAAGAAACCAAGACCTAACCTAACAATGACACAAACACTTCAAATTCGAGCCTAAGGCACAAAAAGTAAGTACTTGTGTTCCTATTGCAAGAATTCCGGTCATGATGAGCCACAATTTTTTAAGAAAAAGATTGATCACTTATCTCATTTACTTGAGAAGAATAAAATAAGTGTTCTTAAATCCATAAAACAAAGTGCTCCGAAGGCCGAGTCTTCTACTGCAAAAGGTGCTAAAAATGATAAGAAGAAAGGAAAGGCCATTGTAGCCAGAGTTGCTCCTTCATCGACATGGATTATAGATTCTGGTTCCTCACACCACATAGGTTCTTGACATGTTGAGTTTTCCAACATCGAACCTTGTGGTATGTCCTAATTCACGATGGGTAATGACACGATAGTGTCATTTTCTAGTAGTGGATCGATAGAGATGGATGGGGGAACATTTAACCAAGTGTTGAGTATTCCTGATCTCTCTACCAATCTCCTATCGGTTTACCGAATTACTCACCTTGGTGAAGGAATGTGAGTGGAATTTGTTCCTAACTTGGTGATTATTCGTGAGCTTAATAATGACACTACAGTGGCTGAGGGAAAGACAGATCACCATTCATGGTTATACACCTTCTCCCACTTTACTTTTGATTCTATGCCCACTTCCCTCCTCACTCATGCAAATGAGGTTAGTAAGCTTTGACATGATCATTTTGAACATTTAAATTATCGCTACCTTCAAAAATTGAGCCAAAACGAAATGGTAAATCGGTTTCCTCGTGTCAAGTTTTCTAAGGGTCTTTGTGAGGGTTGTACCCTTGGAAAGCATCTTGAAAAGAACTTTGACAAAGGAAAATCCTTGAGAGCCACTCATCCTTTAGATATTGTTCACAGTGATGTTTCGGCCCATTTCCTTCTCCTTCATTTACTAGAGCTCTTTATGTGCTAACCTTCATTGATGACTATTCGCGATATACCAGGTATATTTTCTTAAGCTTAAGTTTGAATTCTTTGAACATTTTTAGAACTTTAAGGCTCTAGATGAGAAATAGGTGGAACGGTCTATCAAGGTTCTTTGAACCGATAATAGAGGTGAGTATGTATATAATAGTTTAATGGATTTCTATACTTCGAAGGGATATCCTTGCAGCATACGATTGCTTACAACCCTTCACAAAATGGAGTCACGAAAAAAGAACCGTCTTATGAAGGAGATGGCCACTTGTATGATTCACTAGAAGTCTCTTCCTCTCGTAGTATTGGGCCGAAGCAAAGTGAATTTTACAAATTACATTCGAATAGTGTTCCACACAAGGCAGTAAGAGGGATGACACCCTTTGAATCCTAGTTTGGACACAAGCCTGATGTTGAGCACTTTCGATTCTTTGGATCCAAGGCTAATGCTCAGATTCCCAAGAAGAAATGGAAGGCTTTGGAACCACAATCCAAACCTTGTATCATTGTAGGGTATCCCGATGGTGTAAAGGTATATAGATTGATGAATCCTACTTCACATGAGTGTATATTGAGAGAAGTGTTAATTTCGATGAGTCTTTTTGATTTCTACTTCCCCACCTATTGAGGTTCTTCACTCACCGATTCGGATTCGACTCATCGATGATGATACTGTTGAGCGTGCTCCTCTCTCTGGATCCTCCCGACCATCAGTCCTTTGAGTCTTCGATTCTCGACAAAGTAGTGATGATGAGGACTATGTCCCTTCTCACTCAAGTGAAGAATCTTCGACTCGAACCTAATCCTCCCGGTCCCCTTTGGGCTGGAAAACTTTGCAAAGTCTTTGGAGATTTAGTTGGAGATATTTCAGATATGAGACGTAATCACTTACATTTCATTAGACCCCACTCTTTTTTGCCTTTGCTTCGATCCACAGTCTTTCCGGATGGCTTCTAGTATTCCTAAGTTGGATTCTACCATGGATGAGGAGTATTCCTCTCTCATGAAGAACGATACTTGGGATCTCACCACTCTTCCGAAAGGAAGAAAAATTGTTTAGTGTAAGTGGGTGTTCTGAACAAAGTATGGAGTAGATGGAGAAATCGAAAAGTTTAAATCAAGATTAGTAGCTAAGGGTTTCTGCCGTGATAGTCAGGGTTGATTATATAGAAAAATTTCTTCGGTTGTGAAGATGAATTCTATTCGAATGACCCTATCCATTTCCACAGCAAATAGATGGAAAGTCCATCAAATGGACATTAAGAGTGCCTTCCTTCATGGGGACCTAGAGGAAGAGATCTATATGGAACAACCTCTAGGTTATGTCCAAGATTCCTCCCTCATTTGTAAGTTAAAGAAGTCCCTTTATGTCCTTAAACAAGCCCCTCGGGCTTGGTATGCCAAGATGGACTCCTTCTTACTTACATCAAGGTTTACTAGGTGTCACTCTGATCCAAATGTTTATATTCTTTGGCAAGATGACTCCATACTTATTCTTGTTCTATATGTT